>CM070034.1:61713702-61754612 GCA_036250615.1 Ptychadena robeensis | reverse complement strand
GGCGATGTCGGCTACAGAACTGCAGACAATTCCTGTGTGCTCCACCAACACAGGGATTTCCGGCAGATTGTAGCCAATTTACTTGGAGGGGGAGGAGACAGAATCGGCCACAAAAAGAACCGGCAGAATGGATCGCCGTGCGATCCAACCTGCTGGCTTTTTGGGTGGAAACCTCAAGGTGGGCACCCCTGTAGCATCCCTGCCGGGAATCGGCATGTCTAAGGCCAGCTTAAGAGGAATGGTTGAGTTATTTTGTCAGGTACAAAAGCAATTGACATCAGTAATAGATCCACTGGGACCAGATCTGTAAGTATTGGGGCAAGGTGTCATGTGCAGTATGTAATAAACTTTCAATTTCCGCAATTCAATCAATACATTGAAATACGTTGATGGAGGAGTGTATCATCAACCAAAAGGGTTTAATCAGCGCACAAATCCACCAAATATGTCTAAATGTCCCTGGTGCATGAAAGCAATGCCAACATTGGCCATCAGTGTTAGAAAAAATTTTATGTAGGGTTTGAGGGACCCTGGACCAACGGGCTCGTAGTTTAAAATAATTTTCCTGTATCTGCACGTTAAGGCAACCCTTAATTGTCAATAAGTAAATTTGTTCCCATTTATTCATGAATGGCGTTTTTAGTTCGGATTCCCAGGCTACCCAGGTAGGGTCTTCATATCCATCAGGTGATTGTAGAGTACTGAAATAGCATGTCTGATAGGGAAGCCTGATGCCCATGTTTGTTTTCTAAGAATCTACAGATGAGAGCATGATTGCAGGGTCATTAAGGTAATGGCGTATTTGGAAGTATAGCCATTGTTGCAGAGATGTGCCTTCCTCTTCTAATTGTGCTCTGTCTTTAAAGACTTTTTCATGAAAGAAATCAGAAGCACATAAAAGGTTTTGTGAGCCTGAGGTGTCCATAGTTTTAAGCTGTTCATCAGGAGGAAAGTCCTTGTTATAGGCCAGTGGTTTGAGGGGATGGGGTAAAGTGGTTAGGGGGCAATGTTTCATTGTTTCCTGTAAAGTTAGTAGAGTGAAAGGGACAAGTGGTGGAAGTGTATCCCTGATCTTTTTCTGAAGAGGGGGTAGCCATGTGAGGCAGCTCAGGGGAATGGGTTAAAATCTATTCTCTAGATTGACCCAGGATTTGGAGGTTGAATGGAGTTGCCAATCTAAAGCCCCCCATAGACAGGCAGATTCCCGGCCATAGTTGCAGCCGACCAACATTAAGGTTGGTCGGCCGCAACTATAAGGGAGCCCACCTTGAGTTTGTTAGAAAAAAAGCCGGCAGGTTGGATCGCACACGGATCCGTCCTGCTGGTTCTTTTTCTGCACGATCCTGCTGCAGGCTGTTAACTCGGATTGACTCAGACTTAATTGGCTACAATCTGACAGGAATCGCGTGTGTTAGTGGAACACACAGGATTCCTGTCCTCTCTGTAGCCGACTCCTCACAGCGTGGTGATGTCACCACGCTGTGAAGAGTCTGCTAAAGGTCGGTCATAGCTCAGGACGTCTATGGCCGGCTTAAGATTCTAGCAATGTGACAAGCTCTGAAATAGGTTTCTGGATCTGGAAAGCTAATGCCATTGTGTGTCTTAAGCAGGGTACAGACGGCTTTATAATTAAGCCGTCCGATGCTCCCTGCAGCAGCGTGATAACATCATCACTGCTGTCAAATATCGTCAGAGCCGGGGAGACAGCTCTGCTCTCCCCAACTCAGCCGAAGCTTTGCCTGGAGACCAGCGGTCTCTATGCAAAGCAACGGACATCGGCCATATTTACGATCATGTCCGATATGGCTGTTTTCGGGCGGGATTGATTTGTCCCGCTCAAAAACAGCGATGGGTGCATATTATATGGGCCAGATAAATGGCTGTGAGCGTGCACGGTGCTCAAACCGCCCATCGATCTAGCCCATATCTGCAGGTATGTACCCTGCTTTAGAGGCATCTAGAGCCTTTATACTATTCTAGGTTTTTTATGGTCCCACAAAAATAGTAAAGTACAAAAGCTCTTAAAGAAGAGTTTGGGGATAGATATTGGTATTGTTTGGAAGAGTTATAGGAAGCGTGAAGTTATATTCATTTTTATGATGGCCTCCCTGCCAAACCATGAGAAGTATAGCTTGTGCCATTTTGTCTATGAGACAAGTACATGAGAAGTGGTGAAAGGTTTAATTGGTATACTTCCTTGAGATTGTTTGGAAGGTTGATAACCAGATATCTAATAGATTTAGGTGCCTACTGGAAGGGGAACTCACTTTGGCGCAGTACCTGTTTGCAATGTGAGAGGGTGAGGTTGAGAGCAGAAGATTTTGAGTAATTAATTAAAGTTCGATATCATTTGCAATTGGTTTAAAGCAGCCAGGAGGGGTGGAAGGATGTGATCTGGATTAGATAGAAAAAAAGAGGAGGTCATCCGCAAAAGCAGCTATTTTATGCTCCTTCTTGTTCAGGGTAATGTCTATATCCGGCTTTTCTCTGATTTGTCTTAGTAGGGGCTCCAATTTTAATACAAGGATTAAAGGAGACAAAGGGCATCCTTGTCTAGTGCCATTTTTCTATGAAATGGTTAAGACAGTGTGCTATTGACCTTCACCTTAGCATATGGACCATAGTAAAGAGTCAAAATTCTCAAAATCATATTATGCTTGAGTCCTATAGCTTTAAGAACTTCTTCCTTGTAATCCCAAGCTACTCTGTCGAATGCCTTTTCTGTATCCGTTGACAGAAAGAAGCATTCATCTGAGGATTTATGTAGAATATTCAGAGCTTTGGTGGTCTTAGGCTTCCCTGCCAGGGACAAATCCTACTTGATCCAAGTCAATGAGTGATGGAAGCAGTGGGCCAATATTTATTTTTATAGCTTTATGTCTTTGACACCTGTAAATTTCAGGCCTTTTGAGAAAGACTTCACAAGGAAAGTTTCCTTTTTTTAAGTCCACTGCTGGCTTTGGAGTAAATTCTTTCCTTATTATTTGACATTTCCTACATATACCTGTCTGATAGAAGTAAACACATAAGTTCCCTGGTGTAAAGTTCAGGGGAAAGGGCTCACCGGCACAGCTGTATGATAAACAAAAACTACAGTTTATTTCACCGAAAACACACAAATTAAATCTTGCCGCATATCAATTTGTTGGTTTAATTTTTGGCTCTATACATCACTACAATGGATTTGGAATGAAACAAGCACAATGTGCTTTAAATGCAGACTGTCAGCTTTAATTTGAGGGTATTTACATCCAAATCAGGTGAATGGTGTAGCAATAATAACAACTTGCATATGTGCCTCTCACTTGTTAAGGGACAAAAAGTAATTGGACAAAATTCATAAAAACTTTCCCTTTTTAATACTTGGTTGCAAATCCTTTGCAGTCAATTACAGCCTGAAGTCTTGTTCGTTTTTAAAAAAAAAAAACTGTGGCCCAGTCTGAGGTTCTGAGCACTCTGGAGAAGGTTTTCGTGCAGGATATCCCTGTTCTTGACTGCATTCATCTTTCCCTCGATTGCAACCAGTCATCCTGTCCCTGCAGCTGAAAAACACCCCAACAGCATAATGCTGCCACCACCATGCTTCATTGTTTGGACTATATTTGACAGGTGATGAGCAGTGCCTGGTTTTCTTCACATACTGCTTAGAATTAAGGCCAAAAAGTTCTATCTTGGTCTCATCAGGCCAGAGAATCTTCTCACCATCTTGGGGTCCTTCAGGTGTTTGTTAGCAAACTATATGCATGCTTTCATGTGTCTTGTACTGGTTGACTGAATGATGGTTGACTTTCTACAACTTTCTCCCATCTCCCAACTGCATCTCTGGAGCTCAGCCACAGTGATTTTTTGGTTCTTCATGACCTCTCTCACAAGGATCTTCTCTCCACATAGTTCAGTTTGGTCGGATGGCCAGCTCTAGGAAGGGTTCTGAAAGTCACAAATGTCTTCCATTTAGGGTTTATGGAGGCCACTGTGCTCTTAGGAACCTTAAGTGCTGCAGAATTGTCTTTGTAACCTTGGCCAGATCTGTGCCTTGCCACAATTCTGTCTCTGAGCTCTTCAGGAAGTTCCTTTGACCTCATGATTCTGATTTGCTCTGACATGCACTGTGAGCTGTAAGGTCTGATATAAACAGGTGTGTGGCTTTCCTAATCAAGTTAAAACAGTATAATCAAACACAGCTGGACTCAAATGAAGGTGTAGAACCATCTCAAGGATGGTCTGAAGAAATGCATGAATGTCACAGCAAAGGGCCTGAATACTTAGGACCATGTGATATTTCAGTTTTTCTTTTTTTAATAAATCTGCACAAATGTCTACAATTCTGTGTATTTCTGTCAGTATGGGGTGCTGTGTGTACATTAATGAGGAAAAAAACTGCATGTGCAAAATGAGAATGCAAATCAATAAAATTCAAAATGTTATAGTTATAGAAATGCCATATTATTCCTGGACTGGCCATAAACAACTCATATGATTGCTCTATAAGACGCACCTCCTACAAATCGGGGTAAAAATTTCTGTGTGTCTTATAGAGAGAAAGAATAGCATGTTCCAGGGTGAGGAGGGGCATACAGCATGTTTGAGGTATACAGCATGTTTGAGGCTTGCAGTCTGTTTGAACATGCTGTATATTTACTCTATAACAGTGGTGGCCAACTGAGTTGATATGGAGGGCCACAAGTGCGGCCGTTGGGATCAGTAAAGGACCGCTCATAAAAATTTTAACCTATACTGACTTGTATAAGTATTTTTAATGGAAAATGGCAGCAGACATTCTAAAAAAAAACTTGTTTTAAATGATACTTCAAGCATTAGGGAAGACTGTAGTGTGACATTTTGTGCCATATACCATACATTTTGTGCCATATTGTCATTGCCAAAGCCTCTATTGTCAAAGCCTCTGATGATATCTATGGGGCACATAACCTTTGCTTCAAAGGGTATGTGCCGCAAAATATATTATACAATAATACCCTGTTCATTGGTGGAATAGTAGGAGCATAGGCACTCACAAGTCTGCTGATCCCCCACCAAGACTAGGTAAGAGGAGAAGCGAGGGACCTACTCAGGCACCATTGGGGTCCCTGATTGGCTTTTACGTACACCTATTACGTAAGTGTTTCCCTCTCCTTCTTCCCACTTCCCACGAGAACCTGTCAGTGGGGGAGCGAGTTCCTATGCAATAACAGTTAGGTTTCAGGGGCCACAAGTGGAGGACTGAGGGGGGCCACCATTGAACGCCCAAAGGGCCGCAGGTTGGGCACCTGGGCTCAATAAGTTAATGAGTCTGTCAAGAACTGAACCCAGGGATTCTTCGGTTTCTTTTTGCAGTTCTGACTGCTAAGCCACCTGCACGTGTTTATTAAGATATATATATATATGTACAGTACAGGCCAAAAGTTTGGACACACCTTCTCATTCAATATGTTTTCTTTATTTCATGACCATTTACATTGGTAGGATTTCACTAAAGGCATCAAAACTATGAATGGACACATGTTATGTTATGTACAAAAAAAGGTGAAATAACTGAAAGCATGTTTTATATTCTAGTTTCTTCACAATAGCCACCATTTGCTCAGATTCCTGCTTGGCACACTCTTGGCATTCTCTCGATGAACTTCAACAGTTCATAGTTTTCTGTATTAATAATATTTTTTATTTTATTATTATTATTATTATTTGAAGTAAATGCTCTGCAGATAACAGAAAGTTGAGGGCTGAGGATACTACGAAAACATTTATGTGTAGCTGAACACTTGGTATAATGAAACATTCACCCTGCCAAAAAATAGAATGATTATGAGTGGGGTTAATACTAATATTGCTCTGTGTATGAAAAAGGAAAACCGGACCTGTGCACAAAATCCCGCAACTGCTTAAAATTTAAGCCAAACATGACCCTGAGTTATTAATTCTGACTTCCAGCCAAGCAAACCTCTGGCTCTGACAGAAGATATTGACTAAAACCTACAGTGACTGTCACTTCTCAATACTGACAATATTACTGACTACAATACAACAGTACAGCTTTTCAATATATGACAGAGTTTGTTCTTCCTGCAGTAAAAATCAATACATTGAATAAAATGTAGTAAGAACAAATTCTAATATATAGCAGCTAATGGTCAACCAGATGAAAAGAAAATGTCCATCTATTTATGAAATACTTAGAGGGTCATAAGTATCACATTCAATAATGTGGATAGCTTTTACTTATGTTTTAACAACAATACTACAATAGTGCCTAGGAACATTCTTTTCTTTTAGCTTTAAATGATTTAACAATAATCAGAGATATTTTGTCTACTCATATGAAAAGAGCCACAGTAATAGGAAATAGGAAAAAGACTTACCGTATTACTCAAGTATAAGCCGACCTGAGTATAAGCAGAGGTACCTGATTTTATCTTGACATGGTAGTAAAAGTGGTTTTCCCAAGAAAAAATAAGGTTTCTTCAAGGTAAAAAAAAGAATTTGGGGGGTGTTTATTGGTATAAATGAATATAACAGCTTACATTTATGCGTTTCTTGGCTTTCATTCTGCGGAAGTGACATTGAGAGCCACAAAATGCGTAGATGTAAACTGTTTTATTTATTTATACCAATAACCACCCAAAAACTTTTTTTTAACAAATAACGTGCTCCTCAAAAAAAACGTATTTTTTCTTGAGAACCCCCCTTTTATTGACAAGTCTATCGTGACTGAGAAAGATATCAGCGTTACTGCTCGACTAGTCCCTGGTATCCCAAAGGTTACTAAATAGCAACCATACAAGAAAGAAAAGGAACCTGACACAAAGACAAGAAACAGGGAAACCTGTTCCATAAGCCTCCTCTCATCACAGTTGTTGGTACATGAGTATACACTTGTGTCCCAGCAAGCGAAAGAGTAAGTAGAAACTCTCCTACGACTTAGCCCTATTTAACTTGAATTTTAGCCTGCCTTGAAGCTCACACCAACTTGATTTGGGGATTTCCTATCTCTCTTTCTCCTAACTACTAACGCCTCTCCTCTTTTTTCCTCCAATCTCTATTCCTAATTTTATCTACAAAAACTGGGAAAACTTACTGACTCAAGTATAACCTGGGGGGGGGGAGCAATGCAGCAGATATTTGCAAAGTCAGATAGTGTAGTTATAAAAATGCAATTTCACCATCTCCAGTAATTAACAATATGACCACAAGATGGTGCTGTCACCTGAGTTTACATTTCACCAGCGAAGTCCAGCCCCGGAAAAGGGCAGATAGAATACCGAATATAAAAAGAACAGTCAGCCAGGAATGGCAGGCCCCCTTGTAGCTACAGACCCCAAAGTGGCCACTTTGGCTGCCATGGTGGTTCTTAGGCCACTGGGCATATTGATTGCCTGCACTGGAGACCGGCAGCTGCAGCAGAAAAAGTAGACTGAAGGCTCAGAGGAGAAGAGTATCGGACCACCCACAGAGGCTACTGGCACCTGAAAAGAGACCAGCTTTAGCTTATATTCACATATATACAGTGTGCTTTATAATACAATTTGCAACTCATTTCAAGAGATGACTTTGGAATGTTAAGTATGATCTAAGTATAATCTAAGAGCTGGTCAACATCTATGAGTTTTAACGCACTTTGATCAAAATGTTAACACAAGCTAACAAATGTGCATTATGCCCAAGGGGTCTGTTCCTATTTGTTAACATGCTTTGCTGAGCTTGTGTTACAGGTGTGGACCCGGCCTCAATAACCAATAACTAGATAGCTGTTCTAAAATACAGTAACTGCAAGAAGTTTGGGTTATACAGTTAAGCTAGGCTTTTTTAATAGATTTGAGCAAAATTTAGCTGCCTAGTCTTTCTTCATGTTGGTAAACTCTGTTCGACTTCTATTACTTTGGTTGCATCAGGCAACATCTATGGCGAAGCAGTGCTGCGCCTCCATATTGAGGAAGCTCCAGTGCAGCATGATGACGTTATTGTGCTGCGCTTGACAGAAATTGTATGCCCAGCATAAATATTTGTGTAGTATGAGGGCTTATCAAACTGTTAAGGAACTGCATTCAGACCTTCAGCAAGACTAGATCGACTGATTTTCTGTCATACAGTGTATTTAGTTTTTTGAGATTATAGAAGAGACATTGTAGACATTGTATCAGGAAGAAAGAGTACTGTTTATACATGGAAGGAATTTAGACACAGAGACAAATATGCAATCTAAGTAACAATCAGAAAAAAAAAAGATGAAAGCTCTGAATCGACTTCTTCAAACAGAAGTTTTTAGACAAAAACAAAAAAAGAAGAAAAATAAGGCTGGGACTCCATAAACAGTGATATCCCTGGCAGTTGCTCAAAATGCAGAAAGAGCAAAACAACGACAGAGAACTGAAGATAAATCTTTCATCAAAAGATCTTTTGATATAAAAAAAGTACTGAAAATGAAAGTCTCAGCTTTGTAGCTATGTATATGGGGTACAAATTGAAATTAGACATTGATACATTGTAATAAAGATTATTTTTTTATCTCCCCTTCTACATTTAGCACCTTTTCCTTCATACCACAGACATATGCAGGGCAGAACAGAAGTGGTATGCAGCTATGCAAGCGGAATAAAAACTAGCCATGGGTAGCTTATGTATTTGAATAGTACCAATTAGGAGGTATTCTGGGTCTGCAGCTATTGGGGAAGCCGAGATGTCACAGAAACAGCTGTAGAGGGTAGAGATCTTGCCGGGTCTCCCTCCTCCTCCCCTCCATCACCGATGTTTTAAGAAAGAATCCTGTGACGTGATCTGTACATTTCACTGCAGAAATCTTGTGGCTGAAATTGGTATTGCAGGGGGATTCTTTTTTCAATTCAGATTAAAACTCAAACACTCCAGATAGCTGTACAAATATCTTCACTTAAACGTGTATACACTACAGTAAAAGTAAAAAAATTTAGATCACCAAAATACTTTTTTCCTTACTCCTTAAGGAAACATTAATATAACTATGAAAGGTTGCAATTAGGGGTGTAAAATGGGGAAGGTAAGTACTCTCAGTAGTAAATTACTAAGGGACCATTCCTGCATGCAGCATGGATATGGGGATATTTTTGCTGGTGGAGAGTTTGGGATTTAATTTAGATGAAGTAGCAGGACTGGTGGTAGATTAAGAAGTTGAATTATGTCACAACTGCTCATAATTGTGCTGTCTGGACAATGTCATTCAATTCATTGGCCCAGTAGAGAGTTATCAGAAGGACATGTAAATAATTACCAATGTCTTATGGCCAAACCAAACTCAATGATTTAGAAACATAATCCCCACCCACAAGTGATTGTATACTTTGCCCCCCCCCCCCCCCAACCAATTAGATTGTAAGCATGATTGGACCGGGTCCTCAACTCCTCCTGTGTCATAACCTGTACCTGTGTGTTAACTTGTGTGGCATCTCAACTCTAATTTATTGTACAGAGCTGCGTAATATGTTTGTGCTATATAACTAAAATAAATAATAATCTGCACTTTATTTGCATTTTTGGGATGCAAAAAATTGGAGCAAAAGTACATTTTCTGTGACGTATACTTTGAAAACAAGGGTCTTTTAAAAAGTACCTTTCATAGTTCATACTCTCTGGATAGTTATTTAAATAACAATAACTAGGTAGATGCATGTGTCATAAATGTGTCGCTAGACAAAGCAAAGACTAAAAAGTACATACAGAGTAAAACTTACAGAATGTTAAGTTCTATAAAAATAATATGCTGAAATAAAACATTCCATCAGAATGAGAACAGTAAACCTGTTGACTCTTGCTCCCCTTCACTTTCTTCTTTGCAGAAAGGTCTTTTTATTTTTTGCTTGAAGGAAATATAACCTGGCTGCAGCAAGGAACCAGATTTGTAATCATAGTGTTGTACTGTATGTGCAGAGCTCGCTCTAGGCAACAGCAGTCATTGAGAAGTGTAATTCCCACAGGAGGAATGAGTTTTTTTTTTTTCAAATTGCTTTCTTTACTTTAAGAATCCAAATGTCAAGGTGATAACCTTGGGATTTCTAGTACATCTCTGACCCTAAGGCCTAAACCCTTCTACAGACCTTTCTTTTTTAATGTAGCATCTACTATATAGTCAATGCCCTTGACATGCTGTATAACTTAATATGCACAGTGCATTGAATAGAATTCTGGAAATACAAACTGTAAAAAGCAAATTGCTATCTTATTCTTTCTCATTTTAAATGTTTAAAGTAGCAATTATCCCTAATTAAAACATCAGATTTCTTTTATTTTAATTCTTTTATATATATATATATATATATATATATATATATATAGTGGGGGTTCAGCTGCAAACGGAGCTCCCAAATCCCTGTGAGGCGAATCCACACAGCAGAATATTCTTTAGGGCTCCTGTCCGTGTTTATTAGAAATCACTTGAAGCTAAATTTGCCCTTGCAGGGAATAATGGGCCAACCAAATAGGAAATACCACAAATTAGCTCCACAGCCTCCTGGCTTATAAACAAAACGTGTCCATCTCAGATCAGAGACAGTTGTACACACAGCAGCTTCTGACCCTCAGCACCAGGCACTCTAATGAGCTTCTAAGCTTCTGGAAATACTGGACCTGGAATGGGGAATCTGCCCCACCCTGCTCTTGCAGACCCCCAGTAAAACCAGCCCCAGAACAGAATTAAACAATTTAAGAAATACCAGCAGAGGAACATGAAAGTTCCCTGCAAACAACCTCAGAATCTGTATATATCCCTGAATATATATATATATATATATATATATATATATATATATATATACAAAATTCAGGTGCAAGAATGTTTCAAAGTATGTAGAGAATTTGGTACAAATAAATAATCTAAATATATAAATAAGGGTTCCATTTGGTCCCCACAAGGGAATGTAGCCACTTCTGATACTTAAAAATTTTAAGAAGTTCCCAGACGCCACGTTGAAAGATAGGTCTGCCATTCCCATACCCAAAATTGTATTGGCAAATTGGTCTGAATTCACTCCGTGGGACTTTTAATAGAATGTGGACTTATATGACAATTCTTGTATTTTCCTTTGCATATTTATTGAAAATAACACACAAGATCCATGATTAAAAGCATTTTACATCCAGATGTGGTTGACTGCACTGACTGTTCTTGCAACATGTTTCGCCCAGAGGGTTTCCTCAGGCTTGCACAGAAAATAATTCTTATCACAATGTGGTGTAGACCAGCATTTTCAAGCGCCACAGCGGAGGGCATGCCCACAGGGATACACCAATCCCACCAAGGAACTAAAACCCTGTGAAGGTGATGTCAGGAATATACATGGACAGAGAATATAAGATAAGAGTGTGGGCTTCCTGATGATTGGAGTCCTCTGAGATACCAAAAGAAAAAGCGTCAATCAGCACCAGCAGGTGGCAGCAGGGTCCACTTCCCCAGGTTGAACTAGTTCCCAGCGCCAGTGTGTCCCCACATCTGGGCTTCCCCAGTATCAAAGGTCGCCCCTTAGGGGGGATTGGTGCATCCCTGTGGGCTCGCCATCCGCTGTGGCACTTGAATATGCTGAAGCCCTCTGAGTGAAACATAATGCATGAAGTACAGTCAACCACATCTGGATTTAAAATGCTTTTAATCATGGATCTTGTGTATTGTTTTCAAAAAATATTCAAAGGAAAATACGAGAATCCCACGGTCCCACGGAAGGTAATTCAGACCATTTTGCTACCTCATATACTGAACAACCTGATGTAATCTGGCTAGTGGTAAATAACCTGTATTGAACAGACAGAGAATATCGTATTTACAATGAGGCTAGGACAGTCGGCAATGACCAGTTTGCCATTACCAATCAATTGTGAACCAAAACCATCCGGCATACATGGGAATTTAGATGAACTGCAAGTGCAGCCCGTTACAATCAGCAAGTACCTACAGGTGCGTTTGAACCATGCTGCTTCATGTTGCATTAATTTTGAACATAGATCCCCCATTGACATAGACGCAAAGCAATTACATTGGACATATTCTAATAAGGTGTGCATTTATGAGAGTGTTTGCCCCATAACAACAAATGGGCAAGTTAATGCTGTGTTGTTTAAACTGTGGTGATTAGCATGTCCAAATCAAAAAGTACCTCATGTTTATGGATGCCTTAACTCTAATACTTTAGGATTTTCCAGAGGCCACACATACACACTGAATGAATGTTTGCATAGATTCTTGAGTTTTCATTGGACACATTTACATACATTTTATTGCATATTTAATAGAAATTAAAAAAAACCCACAGCCTGCTACCAATTGCAGTGTAGTGCTGAAAAAGTTGTAAAGGATATTTTCTGAGCAATAAAGAGGTAATCATCTTTGTAAGGACCATACATGAGCAATACATTCCTGCTCTGTGGAGTTCACAGAATTTCACAAAGATCTATTGTCCTGCACCTTAAGGCTTTCTTCTCCACTTTGATAAAACACAGACATGTTTGCCTCAATTGGTCAACTAAAACAATCACTTCTACTACAAACAACATGACATTGTATGTCAGTGACAATAGGAAAATTTAGCAATTGTTGAAGTAAAAGACATCGCACCCCTTCCAATTAACTCTCTGTAAGATTGTGGAAAAACACTTTGGAAAAAGAAAACATTAAATGTGCCATTTTATTATTTGTATATTATTATTCCTGGTGGCTGGTCCTAACAAGAAATATCTCAGCTGTGGGCATCTAGCAATTAGTAAACGTTTTTGTCACACTCTCCTTTCCCACTGTGGAACACAATTGGAATTGGCAGGAATTCTATATTTTCATGCTTTTAAATAGACTAATTATTTTATCCATTTGAGCCACTTCCCTTGATGGCTGAAATTAAATTATAGATGTAACCAGCGTACCAATTTAATAAACTTTGTAAGCGACTCACAGGTGCTAATCTCAACAGTAGGAGTAGAACAGCTTCATATACTGAAAAAATATTTGGAACATATTACCACATTCTCCCTTGTATATTTACCAGGACATGAAATCAAATGTCTTCCTATTGGGATAATGCAATTTCCGAATGTCATAACAGAAGAAAAACATTATGAGCACAATGACATTTTATTTCTGTCATTTAATTTACAACCAGAAGAGTTGTTTGAAAACATATTAAAAAGGCAGGCAGTGTGCACAGAGGTATAATAATTTATAAAGTGTATCTAAAAAACATTAAATGTAATACAATGCAGATTAAAAGAATCTTCATATGTTATATTTTAAACATCTCTTCTTTATTTTTACATGGTGGTTATGCAACTCTGCATCTTAGGTTGATACCTGCTTACTGTATTAGAAGCACCACTCTTCCCTGAAACTCCCATGTGAGGGAGCTTCTCCCCCTTTTTATTCTCTCTTTTGTTGTATAGTCTATATGTGTGTATTTGTATTTTGGTATTTGTACTATCTTTTTTTATGTATAAACCCTAAACTTATCAATGGTAATTTGGGGAACAGAACTCCACCTCCCTAGCCCACTGCTGAGATCCACCATGCTTTTCTGTACCAAAAGCACACCATAGACATAGACCATGGAATATTTTTTTTTATGTTGAAGGCCTGTAACTTACCAAGGGTACCAAGGATCTAGTAGAGATCCTGAATATACTAAGGTTTGAAACACAAAATTATGTAAAAAAAATTAATTTTAAAGAAAAATATTTAATAAAAGGTATTATTTAAATGATAAAATCTCTAAAATACTTATTTTGTATGATAGATATCAAAACAGTATGTATTTATATTTGTCTTATGTTTATAATATAATTTTATTTTAATTGGAAATTGAACTGTACTGGATACAGTACAATTCCCTTTTAAGTTTGGCACCCCCGCCCCTGGTGTGATGGACCTGGTGACAAGCTTTCTAAGCCCAAAAAATTTCGCCGCCTGCAGATCTCTCCTCCCCCAGTGTCCCAAACATAATGACATGACACCGGGGTCAGGGGGGAACCACTTCCTTACCCGGAAGCACCGGTGAAGCAATCTTCCTTACACAGCACTTTGAGCAAGTCAGCTGGACTCGTCATGAACGCTAGGGAGGTACATTTAAAGAGGTTCCCTTTAAAGAGCATCTTCTTTAACTGTACAATGCACAATTTGCCTCATACTGCTCTTATATTTTACTGGATGCAGTCTCAGCACTTGTTACTTACTACATGTTTTCTTGAACTGCCACTGTAACCCAAAGATATACCCAACATGTCTGGTAGGGGTGCAAGTGACAATCCCCAATGGCTGCCTGTCTGCCGCTTAGCGTTTTATGGTGCCATGATTGCTGCTTACAAGATCTAAGCCCTGTTAGAGATACTTACCCAACACAGTATTCCAGGGTAATCCAACAAATTTAACAAATGAAGCCATTAAGCAAAGGTACAACTATAAAGCTGTCACTTTCAGCAACATTGGATAAGCGATATGTCACCTCCCTACCATTTTCCCACTCCACTATTGCACATGATGTGCAGGGTGAGAAGTAGAGATGATCTAATCACCAAAATTTCTGGAGATGTAGAAAAGGGTTATGGGAACATTGAAAAAAAGTGTTGCTCTAGCACATGTAGTTTTTGCACAAATTAAGATCAAAGTTGAAATTTCGTTGAATTTTCTACATCAAAGTGGTTTTGCAATTAACTCAAAATTGTCATAATGGTCGAATTTATGAAAACATTTGACCATTTCTAGTGGGAAGTTAGGAAGGAGAGTAATGCCCCCTTTCTCCCAACACAAGCTTGCAGTGCATGTACGGAATATGTCCTGCTATGAGATAAATACATTTGTGGATCATCAAACATCATTGTATTTTTTTTACTGCTACTGAATTTGTCTCTGCCTACATGTTACTGGTGTGTCAGTAAGGTACTGATTCTGTGTCTGCGGACATGGTATTGATTCTGTCTGCAAACATGTAACTGGTGTGTCAGTAAACTACTGATTCTGTGTCTGTGAACATGTTATTGCTATGTCAGTAGGGTACTGATTCTAGGTCTGCGAACATGTTACTAGTGTGTCAGTAGGGTACTAATTCTGTGTCTGCAGATAAGTTACTGGGGTTTAAGTGAAGTGCGGATTCTGCGTCTGCACACATGATACTGGTGTGTTAGTAAACTACTGGTTCTGTGTCTGCACACATGTTACTGGTGTGTCAGTAAGGTACTGATTCTGTGTCTGCACACATGATACTGGTGTGTTAGTAAAGTACTGATTCTGTGTCTGCACACATGTTACTGGGGTGTCAGTTAGGTACTGACTCTATTTCTGCAGACATGTTACAAGTGTGTCAGTAAACTACTGGTTCTGTGTCTGCACACATGTTACTGGGGTGTCAGTAAGGTTTTGATTCTGTGTCTGCAGACATGTTATTGGTATGTTAGTAAGGTATTGATTAGCGAAGCGATAGTGAAGAGCAGCACAGGCAATATTCGAATTTGCAACATTTCGTGAATAATACTACTAATTTGATTCAATATTCGAAAACATTTGCAATTCCAGTGTATGGTCATGTATTGTGAAAATATATTTGCATTGCGAATATATAATCTCAATGCATGGCCATAAGCTTCCCAATGCATAATATCACAAATATTTTAAATGTCGAATGTCCATCGCCACATTTGCGGAATTTACGAATTCTCGAATAGATGATATTCATCGAATATATGCACAATTACCATTCTGCATATATGACTTCAGTGTCAAAAAACACATTACTAACATCTAGCTAAACTAGAAAAAACAACACAGAGGTTCCCATAAATGGAGGAATAGTAGTATAATAGTGTATACAGAACCTGTAACAGTGGTTGCATTTAAGAAATAAATACAAAACCACCATACACACGTTTAGTCACAATTTAAACATTCCAGTAATGAAATATATCCATGTTTCTGTTATGTTAACTGTCTTTTTTTCCTTTTACTTTTCTAAACCTTAATTAAAGAAAAGAATGGAATTCCCACATCCAAGTAAAAATTGTGAATCTAATTAGCAAAACTGTCACTCCACTCTACAAACCCTTGGCAGGTTGAAAAGACCGAGAAGAAAATCATTTAGTGTGATCACATAATTTTCTACATTAAATTGTAGTTTTGACATTTACCAGCATAGTGTATATTTTACACATATGATATACTGTATATATACTGTATATATATTGTGGGCTTTCAGCTGCAAATGGGGCTCCCAATGAGGCGACTCCACACAGACAATCCTTTCTTTAGGGCTCCTGCCCGTGTTTATTAAAGCAGTAACAAGGCTCACACAAAAAAACATACCCTCGCACGGGTTGGCAGCGGCAACATAAAATGCCTCCTGGCTTCTTTACTAACCAAAGCTGTCCCTGACTGTTCAGTCTTCCACACCCCAGCCTCTGACACTCAGCACCAGGCACTCTAATGGGCTCCTGAGCTTCTGCAAACACTGGACCAGGAATTGGGAATTTGCGCCTCCCTGCTCTTGCAGATTCCCAGAATAACTAGCTCCATAACAGAATCAAGAAAACACAGCATAGGAACATAGGAGTTCCCTGCAAATAAAGACTGTGCTGGTTCTACCTCAGAATGGGAATATGAGATATTGTGGTCCAACATATCATCCACCACTCTGCCTAGTGACACAGGTGATATTGGGGTCACTGTGTTAGAATATATATACAATAAATATAATAATATAAAATCAGGTTTCTGTGCTGTACAAAAATGAGACAAAGATAAATCATTTCAGAATGTTTTTCACCTTTTTCCACAATGTGATATATAAACTGTACCAGTTTTTCCGGGGTAGTAGATACCCAATTTTTGTGCCATTGCGTTTTTTCGTTTTTTCCTTCCCCTGTTTTCGCCTATCTAATAGTTATCCCTTGGTAGCCTAATCTCTCTTGTGAGAATAAAGACCATCTATAATTTCTATATAGTCTCTCTTGATACATTTACCAGATACTAGACATATATATATACATTATTGAACCTCTAAATCCTCCATATTTAGGAGAGAACATAGCTATACTTATAGACCTTTCTTTAATCTACCATTATATTTATTTTAGAACCCTCAATTAGTCTGTCAACCTACAACTTTGGACATGCAATTAGGAGACTTTAGTCTATGGGATACAGGGTTGAACATATGAACCTAATTATATATGTGATGAAATATTCTTAATTTATATCCTGCTATGTATATCTATATATTCTTTATTATTTGTTTGTGATTTGTATTTTCATGGCATATTATGAGCAACTGAGAAGTGATTAGATACATCAAAGCCACCAATTACCTTAATCAGGACACTTGAATTTTATTACTCTTTATTTGACTTCTAGACCAGCCACTTGTTGGGGATGCTCACTGTTCAATCATGGGTGAAGTTGCGGACGGTATGGCCGTTCTGACACGGCCGGGTGCCCCCCTCTTTAGGTGGTGAGAGCCTAGGCTGCGCTATCTGGGAGTCGGGCACATCTTGGGGATAACGGCGCTCCTCAGTGATGCTATGATGAGACGGTGCGGGGGGCGTGGTGTTGGGGATGACCGGCCCAGGGGGTGGTTTCGCCTGTCCTGGCCGGCCCCCTCCCCATGCTTGACGTCACCTCCATCCGGGTATCCATGGTTGCGCTGATGCCCATGACGTCCACACGTGGCCACGCCGTTCGCGGGCACGTGTCATGACCGTAGGTTGCGGCACGCGGCGTGCGTCCGGCGTGGCCACGACGGGGAGCCCTATAAGGTCGGCCCCGACGGCTGGAGGGACACGGTGCTAGGGAGGGTGATACCACGGACGCAAATTCTGACCTACTCTTTAATGAACAGTAAGTTTACTTTTATTGTTACCGTGTCTATGATCCAATTGAACTCAGAACTTGAATACCTACTTACTTTTATGATACTCTCTTTATAGCTAATACCTGGTTTACCCATTACCTTATTTGTTGAGACCTATCTACTTCAATTAAATTGTAACAGGTATATATATATTTACTTACATTTACCATCTTCCACTTCATCACCATTCTTTTATTAGATATGTACCCATGATCACCGCTATTATTTTCAATACACTTTACCTATACAATTAATTTATCTATAATTTTTACTTCTTTAAAAACCTTTACTTGGTTAATATTACTAGTACCACTTTTATTCATATTCTTTAAGAGGATACTATGATAGCAAATAATCTTTTAGCACTCTCACCCCTCACCCTGGATTCATTCATCCACACACGCTTACGGTCGACTCCACTATTTGTATAGCAACACGCTTTCCTTTTTTTACACTTTCTCATTGATTCTTGGTTTGGTTCTTTTCACTGTACACATATGTGTTCACCGAACTTGACATATATAATGTCCCTAAGGGATTGAGTATCCAATGATACTCGTCCCCATTTAACATTTTATTGACTACCCTGCTTCACTTTCTAGGTGGGTTCTCCCTGCTTTCTCCTAATTTACACCCCGTATACATTCATTTGACTCTTAGCTAAATTCTACAACTAACCAACATTGTCCTAACACACCCCCTATGTACAGATCTCTGCCGCGTGGTCGCCGTCCCTCGGCCCCCCGTTCTTCTTCCCATGCATAACCCCAGGTTCTGGGGGCAGTGGACAGATGCATTTCTCTATGGCATATTTAAAAACCTTTTGAGTGAGTAAACACCTTCGAGTCTATATGATCTTTTTACCTCATATTTGTATTTGATGTTAATCAACACTCTCCCTTGTTCATTTTTTTTTTGGCTTCAATTATTATTTGATGACACAGGAACTACGAGGATAAAGACACCCTCTTTCGTATTCGATACGAAACGCGCGTTGGGGTGGGGTTAATCATTATGGATTTATGTCCCCTTATCCTAGCTTTGTTTAGTATTTTACTGTATGTACCGTTATAATTGTACCTGAACATCTTTTGACTGATCATTAAGAACCTTTTTTGTTACTGTTGCCACGTATGATTTGTATCAATAACAGCCAACACTGCCATGTCATGTCACATGTTTTTAACATTGTAATAAATTTGATGTTACTTTTACCACCGTACTCATTTGAATATTTACTCCAATTAGACCTATCGCCATTAAAGTCCCCTTACCCCTGACTGTTGTCAGGGGGAATTCTCGCTAAGTGGTTAATCCCAATGAGTAGTATAATTATTTTTTTTTATATAAACTGTACCAGTCAAATGAAAAACAAACTGAAATCCTTTACAGTAGGTGGAGGGAAGAAAAAATATAAAAATTAAATAATGTGGTTGCATAAGAGTGCACACCCTTAAACTAATACCTTGTTGAAACACCTTTAGATATTATTATAGTACTCAGTCTTTTTGGTATGAGTCTATCAGCATGCCACGTTTTGGGTATGGGTCTATCAGCATGCCACGTTTTGGGTATGAGTCTATCATCATGGCACATTGTCACATGGCAAGATGTGCCGGCTCTTCTTTGCAGATACACTTTAAATCTGTCAGATTGCGAAGGAATCTCCTGTGCACAGCCCTCTTCAGATTACCCCACAGATTTTCAATCAGATTCAGGTCTGGGCTCTGGCTGGGCCTTTCCAAAACTTTAATATTCTTCTGGTGAAGCCATTCCTTTTTTGATTTGGATGTATGCTTTGGGTTGTTGAAAGATGAAGTTCCTCTTCATGTTCAGCTTTCTAGCAGAAGCCTGAAGGTTTTGTGCCAACATTGGCTGGTATTTGGAAATGTCCATAATTTCCTCTATGTTAACTAAGGTCCCAGTTCCAGCTGAAGAAAAACAGCCCCAAAGTGTGATGCTGCCACCACCATACTTCCCTGTGGGTATCATGTTCTTTTGGTGATGTGCAGCATTGTTTTTGCGGCAAACATATCTTTTGGAATTATGGCCAAATATTTCAACCTTGGTTTTATCAGACCATAACACCTCGTCTTGCCACTATACAATACAATACTGCACAAAAGAACACCACACCCACAGTGAAGTATGGTGGCTTTAGCTGGAACTCAGGCCTTAGTTAGGAAAAAGGGAGTTATGAACAGTTCCAAATACCAGTCAATATTGGCACAAACCCTTCAGGCTTCTGCTATAAATCTGAACATGAAGAGGAAATTAATCTTTCAGTATGACAATGACCCAAAGCATACATCCAAATCAACAAAGAAATGGCTTAACCAGAAGAAGAGTGGGCAAATCTTGCCAAGTCAAAACGTGCCATGCTGATAGACTCATACCCAAAATGTGCCATGCGGATAGACTCATTCTCAAACAGAGTGAGTGCTGTAATAACATCAAAAGGTGTTTCAACAAAGTATTAGTTTAAGGGTGTGCACTCTTATGCAACCACATTATTTTATTTTTATATTTTTCTTCCCTCCACCTAAAAGATTTCAGTTTGTTTTTCATTTGAGTGGAACAGTTTATAGATCACATTAAAGGTGGAAAAAGTTCTGAAATTATTTATGTTTGTCTCATTTTTGTACAGTGCAGGAATCTTACCAGGGGTTTTTATATCCACTGTATGTGTATATATATATATATATATATATATATCTGTATGCAGATGATGGTAAAACTAGTTTTACATATTGTGAATAGTTTATATTTTGAAACTTTTCTTTATTCTTATGCATTACTTCATTTTAATATTTAAGGCATGTTCCTTTGTAAGCTAATCATTAGCTCTAAATAGTATATGAAGGGTTAAACAACCTCTCTATTTTATTTGGAACTCTTACCATTGTGGCATTATGTTACTGACCTTGACTTTTTCTTACAATGCAGAATGTTGAAATTCTGCCTTTCATTTCGAGGCTGCATTGTATTTTGGGGTAAAACTGGTATCTGTCACCTTGGGTAAAGAGGTAGACAATGAGATGAAGAATATGCATTACAATGGAAACATAAAAACTACTGCACAGAAACATGTTTACAGTGTTTTTTTCCATCTTCTTGCCCCCCAAAAAGATGCTTACTCTCTGTTGTTATATACCAGCATTTACTTTGGAGGAGGGGCAATGCTTAGAGCCGCACACTTACAGAGATCACATAGAGACTTGCTCTGGCTGTCATTGCTGCCCCCCTCCTGAGCAGATACGGGTATACTGCATGTTTGTACATAAATGAGGCATTGCTTACAGCCATAAGAGTCAGAGAGACTCATGCCAGTCTTTTAGCAGTGCTTCTACTCCGCTGGAACATGCTGTATACAGGTATCTGTATGCTGTATCTTCTCCAGAGGGCGCAGCGATGTAAGATAGTCTCTATGATCTCTCTAAGCACTGTCCCTCCTCCTGAGTAAATACCAGCATACAGCATGTTCCAGCAGACATGTGACCATGGGTTTTGTGAAGGCAATCAAAGAAAAATAATGAAATTATATAGTGGGGCCAGTGGGAAATACAGATAGGTGCGGGGTGCAGGGGTGTTACGACCTCGGATTAGGATCAGGAAGCGTTATTTGATTTTATACACCGGTTGCTTAGGTCACTTGTGACTGATTTTTTTATCTGTATATCTTGCTTATCATGTCTCTCTTTCTTGCCACCTAAATAAACTACACCTTTTTACCTTATATTTGTCAATATCTTGTGTGCCGTTAAAGTCCTAGGGGTTAGCCACCCCAAAATTTGGTGACCAAATGTTTTTTTTTTATAAAGAAAAAGAATGACTCACAGAAAGGTTTATTCCTTGCTCTCAGCAGAGGGGAGGCACTGAATGAAAATGAGACTTTCGGTCATTATTTCCTTAATTTTCCTACCAAAAACAATGCTGCCTCCTATGGTCCAGTGCATCTTACCTTGGACGAAATACACTATTTATTTATTGCACCTCTACAGTAGTACTCAGCTACAAGCAAGGAAAAGTCTTCCGTGTTCTCCTGTCCTTGAACAGAAACTACAATTCCTGCTCCAGAGACTACCATTAACCAAAATATCCTGAAGAAGTGGCCTGTGCGCCACGAAACACGTATCTTCAAAAAAAAAAAAAACACCAATGCCAGGAGCCTTCTAAGAGCCTTCTTTTCAACTGGGAAATCCTGATCCAGATCTTACTTCTACTTGCTGGCTGGCAAACTTAAGAGGGAGGAAGCCTAACTTTCCACCCCACACATCACCTGCACAAGTGGGATTGGAAGTTAGGAGGGAGAGTAATGCCATCTCCCTCCTGAGTTAGCCAGCCAGCCCCACCAACAATGATGCCAGCGCAACATACGCTGACAGATTTCTAAAATGCGTTGATTTGTTAAAATCAGACATGAATTCTGGCAATATTTTAAGAACTTATAAACAATATGTTGTATTACTTATCTCTACTCTATAACACGCAACCCCCCCCCCCCCCCCCCCCCCCCCCCCACACACACACACATAATTGGGGGGAAAGGTCTGTGCGTGTTATAGAGAGCTTGAAGAGAAGAGGCTCTGTACATGCTGTTAGTGTTGCCTGTATAAATATAATATACAAATACTGCTGCAGCCGTTGCAAGTATTTCTCCCCTGCTCTGTGTGTCTCCACTCTGACCACTCCTTGCTCTCTGCCCCTCCCTTCCACCCAAAGGAGAGGAGAAACACTGGCTGCAGCAGTACCAGAGTGTTCATAGTTAGTGATGATCGCGAATATTCGGATTCCGAATATTAATCGCGAATATCGTCAATTCGGAAATTCGCGAAGATGGTGAATATATTGCCGAATATTCGCAATTCCGGATATTCAGTATTTTTTATCCATTACACTTCCCTCTCAATGTGAGTGGACGAATGGGAAGGCTGCAACAAGAGCTTAGCAACACCATCAACAGATTTTTAAATGAATATTGGGGTGATGCGAATATTGCGAAAATCGTCACTTTTAAAATTCGCATAAAAATTCGCACCATGTTAAACATATATTGCGCGCGCGAAATTCGCAATAAACTGCCGATATTCGCAATAACAAAAAAAACCCAGAATATTGCCGAATGCGAATATTTTCCGAATGTTTTCCATAAAATTCGCGGCATGCCGCGAATACGAATGTTGCCTATGCCGCTCATCACTATTCATAGTGTGTATATTGGCACTTAGGAGGAGAGAGAGGAAGGGAGCAGGCAGAGTTTCTTCTCTTTTCTGTGTGTCATCGGCTGCCATGAATGAGACTGTAAAATATTTTTCCCTGAAATTCCTCCCAAAAAACTATGGGTGTGTCCAATATAATCATGCAAAAAATATGGTATATAGTATTATAAAAAAGTGAAATTATTGAACCTAAATGGCCCCCTTTCTACACTTGCAACATTGGGATTTTCTTTTCAGTATCTATTAGTATCTACATGTGTTTACATATCTAAATCAGTTGCCTTTTTCTTCTTGGTCTTGAAAAAGTAATTACAAATATGGTATTGCTTAAGTTTTGTTATTTGGTGGTAAAAAAAAAACAACAAAACCTCTTACTTTCTTACATGGTACTATGTGTTGGCAAATGCAGAGAAGCAAGACGTAATTTATTCGTTGGCTTAACATCTAATCTATCATACCCAGAAGGGCTATTAAAGGATGTAAGTAGTATTTGCTGTGAAATATGCTTCCTAAAACATACCGTCTGGTCGTGTCCATGTTTTTTCTTAGCAGTTAGCAAGCCTAGCATATATGCATAAGGCCAACTGCTGTTACTAAATTTAGCTGTAGCTATAAAACTCCATGTGCAAAACATTGACCCCCTACGGCTATAATGTTCATTATCTTCCAAACATGTTTTCTGTAGTAAACAAGAGTGCTGTAATGCATAGTGTCCCCAGGTCTTTTTTGCAACATTTGCAACAATGTTGAAATATATTGTTACACAACCCCTTCAGAGAGAGTAATGAAAAGTAATATCATTTGTAAGGATTGCCTGACATTTCTAGAGCAGAAATGCTTAGGATGGGAGCACACGGCTCTATATTGAGGTTCCCTGCAACAGTGTGATGAGGTCATCACGCTGCTGCACGATATCGGAGGAGCTGGAGACGTAGCACTGCTGTGTCTCCAGCTCAGCTGATGCTTTGCATAAAGACCCCGCAGTCTCCATGCACAGCAACGGACATCGACCGTGGTTTATGGTCGTGTCCAATATCCCTGTTTTTGAGTGGGATTGATTGGTCCAGCTTGAAAACAGGGATGGCCGCATATGATAAAGGCCAGATAGATGGGAGTGAGCACGTGCTCGAAGCGGACATCGATCTGGCCCATATCTACTCTTGTGTTTCCCAGCTTAAGGCTAGATTTACTCCGTCCTTCTCTGGGTTGCTGTCAGTAGGCAGCACCCCAGCAAACAACAAGGCGCTCCTGGGTGAGGGCACAGAGTGTGCAGGTGCTTGGGGATAGTTATAAATGCCCCCATTTTAACCCTATGGAGCAAACAATTGATAACTGCCCAGGTAGCTAAGTGTGTCAACAGGGCCTCAGCTACCACTTGTGTACATAATATTATAGTATTCTACATAATAATATTATGTTGAGATAAACATCTGTCACAATTGCACTTTTTTAAATATTGTACCCGGTGTGCATGTGCCGGGATGGGTCCTGCCAGAGAGGCATATTTCCCCTACATGCAGGCTGTGATCCCATTGAGGGGTTTATCCTGGACAGAGTTTGGGAAAGTATTGCTAAGCAACAGTTGGGTGCTGAACAGTTTTTTATTTAATTTTGGTTACGGGGTCCCGAACTCTGGGATAGGCAGGATGGAACTGGGTGGGCCTTCCTATTTCCCCAGGAACACCCCAAGGGTTAACACCTGTTTTCAGGTGAGTGAAGCCAGGTGTGTCTTCACAAAAGGAGCAGAGACCAGTGTGTCAGTGCTCGTGATAGTTAAAGACACGGCTTCTGATCAAGTAGGAGATGGGGCACACAAGGAGTGTGGGGCCCAGGCCTACTGGAGCATTTGATACAGGGGGCTCAACTTTTGTTTCCTTATTTGTATTGCCATTACCACTGCGAGGGCGAGATTTCTGTGGACTGCTAGCCCTAAAGTCCTAAAGAGACATGTTTGGTGGATGGACCTCATTTACAGGTGCCGTTTGAGGCTGATCCCCCACATCGGTTTACATACAAATTCGACTTAGGAAACCTACAGTCCCCTCATATGTTATATGAATTCTTATTGTTGTTCTTATAAAGCCTTATTAAATTTAGTAAACTGTAGGGGGACACTAATTTTACCAGCATCTGGCAACAAAAGACAAAAACTGATGATTGTGTCCACTCCAAAATGTAAATGCAAAATGACCTATGCACGTTACCGCACATAATGGTGAGATGCAGAAAGCAACATTCTTAACAAGCTACAGTTCTGAAAACCCTTTAAAATCTCTGAAATGGACCAGTCATTTTTATTGACTCTAATATTTAATTTTCCATTGTCTAAATGACTTATTGTACATGGCATACAGTAAGGATATGACAGCTAGATTAACACTGCAAAGCTATCGTCATTAATTTTTCTGTACTGAAGTGAGTTATGCACAGCGGGGTATTCAGATTATGCTAAACAGACCTGAATGGAAAAAGAACTAATTTTTTTGTCTCTTTCAAGATGAAATTAACAATGTAGCATTATAGAAGTCTTAAGTCAGCATAAGATCAGAACAACAGTGAATCTGCACGTCTAGGATAAAAGGAAATGTTTGTTTGAACCTTGCAGCAGAAAAGTGATACAATGGAAAATGTTATAATTCAGAAAGAAAGGATTAATTGGTTTTTCATGTTAAACAAGCCTTAAAGCACCAGAAGACCTGGAATATAACTCATATCTGTTAGTCCCAATTGCAACATGAGTAAATATTGCATTTTATTGGTACCATATATTAGGGCATATAAGATGACTTTTGAACACAGGAAAATGTGCGCAGAAGTTGGGGGGTCATCTTATACGCCGCAGAGGTTACTCCTGTCCCTGGCTGATCATCTAGGGGAGCATGTAGGTCTGCTCCCCGGATCCGTGCTCCCCACACTGCGTGCTGGCTGCGTGAGCCAGAAGGAGAGGTCTTCAGCATCCCCCTTGCCCCCTCCTTTGCCTTCCTGATGTTTGTGAAATTAGCTGGCTGCTATTGACGGCAAGTGCTCACTAGCGATATTGTGGCTGAAATTGGTATTGAAGGGAGATTGAGATTAAAGCTTTGTCAAATGTAAATTTAAATTTTATTGTCAAATGTATACAATTTATGTCCCATAGGTAACCACCGGGAACCATTAATCACTATGAAAAGTTGCAGATAGGGGTGTCCAATTGGCTAATAGTAAATAGTAAATTACTAATCCAAAAAAAAGATTGGACCACTAAGGGTGTTGAAGATCTGGGTGTTGAAAGTCATCTTATACACTGGAAAATATGGTAATTAGGGACTTATTAATGGTTTGAGCATTAAAACGGGATGCAATGATGGCCTACATTGCACATCCTCACACTATTATGCACCAGTGAAACTACACATGCACACTTCATTTACTAGATTTTTGATATAAAGTGTTTACATTTCTTGTTTCAACTTACTCCAACTAAGATTTCATTTTGTGTTGCTAATGGCCCATTCATACCTAAATGTATTGACTTGATTTTTGTGTTAAGGGGTCCTGGTCATTACATGAATACATTCATGCAGGGATGCATCATAATCAGGGGTGCACATAACTGGTCCGCTGGTACGCATATGGGTCTAAAAACCCACACCTGTTTTTGTCCCTCTAAATCGCATCTGCTCCTCATCTGGACTAGGGGCCAGATTGACGGAGCTTCCGCCCCACCCTCCTCCTTCTTCTTTCCTGCTAGGTGAGGAGATCTGCGTTTGTAGCTTTGTGACAGCAAGCATCACGGGGCGTGTCAGGTAGGAGGAAGCTGATGCTTGCAGTCACAAAGCTACAAACTGTCAGCGGACCCCGCTCACCATCCCCTCAGTCTCCGGGTCCTCACCTGATAGAGGCCCCAGCATGGGGACACTCTTTAGGTTCCAGGGGATCATCTGGGTCTTCGTCCGGCCATCCTCGTCTGCGCGTGCGCGGGCACGCGCTCCCGTGCGCGGCGGCGCGCGCATGCGCGAGCACAGCGAGAGCCGTCGCCCGAATTTAAAAGTCAAACGGAAGTGGGTCTCCAGGGTCGCGCCCCCCCTGTGGGGTGGGGCTGGAGACTCACTTCCTTATAAACCTGGTCCCCCTAGCAGTCCTTGCTGGATGATTGCAGCTTGCTGTGTGACCTGCTTTACCAAACTCTTGATCTGATTACCCGTGTACCGACCCTGCTTGTTTTTGACCACTTCTGACTTCCGGACTCCTGACCTGTGCCTGTTAACCCGACTACTCCTCCCGTCTGCCGCCTGCCCTGATCTACGCCGTGATACTATGACTACTCTTGATTGCCGCCTGCCTCGACCACTGCTTGTGACCCCGACTACTCTACTGCCTTCCCCCTTAAGGGACCCCCGAGGACTGTCGCTACAACCTTCCTGAGGTAAGTTAGGGAGACATGACCTGCCAACCGGGTCGGGAAAAGATCACAGGGTCCCCTCAAGGGATTCCTGCCTATCTCCCGCTAGGGGGGCTCTGGGGAAGACCCCGGTTGGCCTAGACTCCCTGCACCTGGACACCCCTGCGCTAATCCAGGTTGTGTGGCACCGGTCATAACAGACGATCCAGCCATGTCTATCCCTGGGGAGATTTCATGGAAGATCTCTGCAGACAAGTACGTGATCTAAACCTACTCCGCCAGCTACAAGAAGCCCGTGCTCAACCTCAACCTCCTCCAATCGTAGCGCCAGCACCCGCCATCGCACCCGACCCAAGCTCCGCTACCCACCAGGTTTTCGGGTGAGAGGGCTGACTTTGACACCTTCAAGAGCGCCTGCCTACTCCATTTCTCTTACTACCCAGGACTTTCGCTGATGAGCCGCATTAAGGTCTGTACTAGCGTGTCCCTCCTACAGGGTGAACCTCAATATGGGCCTTTAACTGGCAAAACAGAGCGACCCAGCGATGCTCACTGTAGAGGCATTCTTTCAGAACCTGGACACTGTACGCGATCCTGCAGAGTGAGACCGCTGACACCACCATCCGAGCTCTACCAGGGTCGTCGCCCTGCCGAAGAATATGTGGCCGACTTCCTCAGATTGTCGTCGGAGCTTGAGTGGACGCTCGTCGCTACGCAGCCAGTTGGTTGGACTTTCTGAAACACTAAAAGATAGTTAGCCGCTTGGGCGTCCCAAGACCTTGCAATCTCTTATCGATCTGACAATTGACATTGACCGCGCATAAGAGCGACAAAGCGGAGCGACTGGGTGTCGGATCCGTCCTCATCAGGCCCTGCTCGTCCGTTCCAGTGTACTCACCCGGACCCGCGTGTTTCGCCGCGAGAACGTTCTCCTGAGCCCATGCAGATTGGGGCCATTCGACCTTCCCTGAGCCAAGGAGAACGTGAAAAGAAGGTTCCGGGGACAATCTCTGCCTCTACTGGCGGCGAATCCGGACACCTGCTGCGTACTGTCCTGTTCGCCCGTCCGGTAAGCTGTGCTGTCAAACGTCCCCGGACTCAACGTACCCCTGGGGTTTTCTTCACACCTGTCTTTACCTCTCCTCTTACAGGTCCAGCAGGGAGAATATCAGGATTGAGGCCATCCTAGACTCGGGCGCCTGCGATTTTGCTTATAGATGCTCTTTCGCCGACGCCCACGACATCACCCTCCTGAAAAGGCGTCTCCGTACCCTCTACGCCTCGCAAATGGCTCCCTGCTTCCCTCGGGCCCGTCATGGGAGACACACGTACCTCAACGCGCCCGCACACCCTCTGGACACACCACCGAGAGAATCAGGTTCTCTGTCATTCCGTCTCCATTATTTCCTGTGGTTTTGGGTCTGCCCGGTTCATCCGTTCATAACCTACCATTGACTGGCCAAAAGGCAACACCTGTTCGAATCGGAGTACTGCCAGGTCTCATGCCATACCCCAACCGACCCTCCTCTCGCTTCACAGAGGATTCTTCTGACTGCACTTTCGTACCTCCTCAGTATCATGCATACCTTGATGTTTTTCAGCAAGAAGGGGGCTGACCGTGTTACCGGCCCCATAGGCCCTATGACTGTCTATGAGCTACTCCAGGGCGCTAAAAATTCCTTATGGACCATCTACCCCCTCGCAGGAGAAGGAGTCCCAGGTACTGAAAGAATATATCGAGACCGCTCGAAGAAGGGTTCAATACGGAGATCCATCCCCTGCCGGGGCAGGGATTTTTTCGTTCAAAACCAGGACACATCCCTACGGCCTATAATAGACTACCGGCAGTTAAACCCCTAACCGTCAAGAATCAGTACCCTCTTCCACTCCTAGCTGACTTGACCCAACGCCTCCACTCAGCCAAGTATCTTCTCTAAACTTGACCTCGGGGAGCCTACCCTTGTCCGTACGCCCTGGAGACAAGGAAGAGACCGCTTCCGACCAAACTCGGCCATTTCGAGTACTTGGTAATGCCTTTGGGCTTTGCAATGCCCCCAGCCACTTTTACAAGCGTTATAAACGACGTGTTCGCGATTCCTAGACAGGTTTGTCATAGTCTACCTGGACGACATCCTTGTATACTCTGAGACCCTAGAACAACACCGTGTTCATATGCGAAAGTCCTTGACCTGCTGATCGACACACTCCCTGCTATGCAAAAGCGGAAAAGTGTCTTTTTGAACAAACCACCATACCGTTCCTGGGCCTCCGGTATCCACCGAAGGTATCACCATGGATACAAGAAGTCTCAGCATCACCGACTGGCCCATACCCCAGGACCGAAAGGCCGTTCCAGAGGTCTTGGGGTTCGCCAACTTTTATAGGCGCTTCATTCAGGGGTTCTCCAAGACTAGTGCTCCCTTTAACCCAACTAACCACACCAAGACCCGATTGCCTGGTCCATCAACCCCACAATCCGCGTTTGAATACCTCAAGTCCAAATTCACGTCAGCGCCCGTTCTCAACACACCTGACCCGGAATTACCCTATGTCTTGGATGGTCGACCGCATCAGAATCTCGCCATCGGGGCCGTTCTGTCACAGAGATCAGGTCAAACAATTACCCTTCACCCGTCTCCTTCTACTCACCTCAAACTCACCCCGCGGAGATAAACACAGTGTCGGGGACCGTGAACTTTAGCCATGAAGGCTGCGTTGGAGGAATGGAAGTACCTCCTGGAGGGGGCAAAACATCAATTAATTAGCTTTACCCGAACGAATATCTCCAGTACCGGAGGACAGCAAAACGGTTGAATCCCAGACAGGCACGCTGGGCCCTATTCTTTGCCAGATTCGATTTCCATCTGACTTATACCCCAGGAAGTAAAAACCGAAGGCAGATGCGCTCTCCCGCATGTACCAGGTACTCCCTCTACATCCGATCCGTTCCAATTCTACAAGATAGTCATTTCCGCTCCTGGAAGCCAATCTCGCAGAGAGGCTGAAAGAGTGAGCGTTTCCGAGTCTTCTCTACACCAGGACTTATCAAGTCGTGATGGATGTTGTGGAAAGATTTCCTATCTATGTTCCTGAATCGGCTCGACAGGAGGTTGCTAGCTCATTGTCATGACAGCTCCCGAGCGGCACTTTGGCGGAGTCCAAATGACCACTGATGCGCTCAGTCCAGCGTGTGTCGTTCTGGTGGCCGACCCTGGCCAAGGACAGTAAGGAACTATGTGTTGTCATGTCCAGTCGTGTGCCCGATCTAAAACCCCTAGGACCGTCCTTTCGGTCTCCTACTCCCGTTGCCTCTTCCTGAACGACCCTGGTCGCATCTCGCTATGGATTTCGTCGATCTACCTCCCCTCGAATTCAGCCACGGGATTCCTTACCGTTATCGACAGATTTACAAAGATGGCTCATTTGGTGGCTCACTTCACTCCCACGGCCGCAGAGACCGCTGCTGTTTCTTAAAGAGGTCGTGCGGTTACATGGTATCCCCACTGACATCGGCACGGACCGGGTTCGCAGTTTCTTCTGGGTTCGGAAGGAATTGGCTCGGTTACTCGGTTTCTCCTCAGCCCTCACCTCTGGATACATCCCCAGTCCAACGGGCAGTGTGAAGAATGAATCAAATATGGCACAGTACCCCGATGTTTTGTCTCCGAGCTCAGGATGGCTGTCTCTCTCCTCCGGTGGCGGAATTCTCCTACAATAACACCCTACATTCCGCCACAACCTACTCGCCTTTCTTCTTGAACGCGGTTTCCCCTCGTTTCCTGCCAGTCTCGTTCGTATCACGGGTGTCCGTTCCCCGTGTCTGCGTGGTTGTCTGCTCTCATCGACTTGGGCAGCGCTCGGGATCACTTCTGCTGCTAGGCAGACGATGAGGGCCATCGCTGACCGCCGGCGTGTCCGTTCCCGGTCCTCCGCGTCGTTGATAAGGTATGGCTCTCCTCCTCCTCCATCCGTCTACGTGCCCCTCTAGACGGTTGGCTCCTCGTTTTTCTGGGGCCCTATGTTTGGTGAGCGTCCTGGTGAACCCAGGGCGGTTAGACTCCGTCTCCCCGTCTTCTGCGGGTCACCCGGTGTTCCACGTTTCGTTTCTTAAACTGTTAGGGTGGATCCGTTCCTGGACGTTCTCCACCTCCGCCTCCTCCGGTTACCCTTGACGGGGTCGAGGAGTACGAGGTGGAGTCCATCCTCTCGTTCTGTTCAGGGGGCGTGGACTTAAGTACCTCGTCGTTGGAGGGGTTTTGGCCTGGAGGGAGGCCTACTGGGTGCGGCTGGTGGGGTTCACGCGCCTGACCTGGTCGCCCGGGTTCATGTTCGCTGCCCGGACCAGCTGGTCCCTCTGCCGTCGGAGTCCGGCCCGTTGGGGGGGGGGTTATGTCAGGACCCGCTCAGCCCCTCCCTCAGTCTCCCGGGTCATCACCTGGTAGAGGGTCCCCAGGATGGGGACCACTCTTTAGGTTCCAGGGGTCATCTGGGTCTCTGGCCGGCCATTGCTCTCGCGCTGCGCGAGCACGAGCGAGAGCCGTCGGGGGGGCCCGAATTTAAAGGTCCAACAGGAGTGGGTCTCCAGGGTCGCGCCCCCCCGTGGGGGGCTGGGACTCACGTCCTATATAAACCTGGTCACTCCTAGCGTCCTTCTGGATGATTGCAGCTTGCGTGTGACCCATGCTTTACCAAACTCTGAATCGGATACCCGTGTCCGACACCTGCGTTTGTTTTTGGACCACTGGCTGGACTTCCGGACCCTGACCTGTGCTGTTAACCGGACTACTCCTCCCGTCTGCCGCCTGCCGGATCTACGCCTGGATACTGACGACCTTGATTGCCGCCTGCCTCGACCACTGCTTGTGACCCCGACTACTCTACTGCCTGTGCCCCCCCTTAAAGGGACCCAACCGAGGACCTGTCGCTACCCACCTTCCTGGAGGGGTAAGTAGGGAAGCAGGACCTGGCCAACCGGGTGGCGGGAAAAGATCACAGGGTCCGCCCTCAAGGGATTCCTGCCTATCTCCCCGCTAGGGGGCTCTGGGGGAAGACCCCCGGTTGGGCCTAGACTCCCTGCCTGACACCCCTCGGCGCTAATCCAGGTGGTGGGCACCGGTCTACCACAACGCAGACTCCCTCCTCACATAGCAGCGGAAAAGGAGGAGAGTAGGAGGCTTAGCATGGAGCCTTGGGGTCCTTGCTGACATGCCCCCGTGTGCCAAGGCAGGGGGTTGTGTTGCAATTCCCGTGCAAAGAGGTAAGAATACAATGCTGGAAGCATCTGTTGTCCATAGCAGGCAGCTTATTATTCGCATTATGTCCGTATAAGGAATAATCCCAACTAGATGGCGGTGGTCTCCTCTGTAGGAGGTGATCGTCTTCCTACTACTGTCGTTAGTGCTAGACAAATCTTCACAACAGGTACCGAGAAACATGTCCTATTTTCCACTTTATGAAAATTAGAGAAGGTGTAAGCACATTATTACATATAGATTGTTTACACAAACAAAAAAACGCCAACGTAAAGGGTGTCAATGGGGAATGGCAATACACAGGTCCCGGGGATGGCGACAGCTAATCGGAGGATTAATGAGGAACAGGGGGCCATCTGCAGCAGAATCTCCACGCAGAGGACAGTGAGTAGCCATGGCTACATATGGAGTACCAAGCATATCTCCTGGTACTCATCTGGGGAACGCACAAAAAGTTATGTGCACTCCTGATCATATCATGCATAATAAGAGATGTTATTGGGTCTCCTTTAGTTCTGGTGTTTATACTTGTAATAGGTATGGGTAGGTTGCCCCGGTAAGTTCAAGCTTAGAGTGGAATCCCAGTTGAAGTGGTACATTGTTGGTGATTTGTCAGTGATGAGTACACAAGACTACCTGGTGTGAAACGACAATGAGAAACTGGGCACGTGTCATGGCAGGGGCCTTGTAACCAAGGAAAGGAATGGTAAATAGCAACAATTGACGCTGTAATGTGGTTGGAGGGGCACAAGTGAAACCCCCAAACTCTTTTACCGCCCTTGCGGTCAGGAGGCCGCATCTTGTCCAGCGCTGCTACTGTACGCTACTAGCACGGACGAGATGCTGCCGTCCCGCACACATCGGGGCTCCGGAGCGCAAACTCACAGTTCTGCGCTGTCCCGGTGTCCCCGGGACAGCCGCAGAAGCTCAGCTCCTCCGTCTCTTCTCTCCCCCCCCCCCCCCCCCCCCCTCCAGTGATGTGGGAACTCAGAAATTCAAAGTACAGTACATGAAATCAGTTTTTTTCTATGTAGATAACTGATTTCAATGTGCTACTATTACTAAATATCCCCGCCAGAATAAAAAAGTCTCGGTGCCCTAGATGTGCCCATTTGCAGGTAACCCTCTTCTCCCTGGGTGTTTTACCACATCCATCACCACAGGTTAGAGAGGGTTAACTGCAAATGGCACATCTGGGGCACCAGAGACTTATTTGGCGAGAATTTAGTACATAGCAGCAGAGCTTTGTGCCCTGATTTTTTTTATTTTCTCATTAATTTATAATTATTATTTTTTTATTTACATAATTGTTTGTTCAACATTATATAGTCAGGGATGTCTATTAGACCCTTGTACGACATATTTTGGGAAGTTACCAGGCCTAGACTAAAGAAAAATTTACCATTGAAGTCTTGGTGCACTTTTGGTACACAAATCTGGACCTCAGCAGTGCGCTAGGGAGGTTAACCGCCTAGCGGACGGGACGCAGCACCTCGTCCAGCGCGGCAGCTGCTGTATAGCACTGGACAGGTGCTGCCGTCCGTACAAATCGGGGTCTGCTGGGAGAGCGTACGCTGTCCTGGTTTCTCCTCCCCATGCGACATGCCTCTTCGGATGCCTCTGCCTCTCGTGGTCCCCCCCCCCCCCCCCCCGCTCCGAGTGACTGGATGACGTCACTCGGAGCGGGGGGAGATTTGAACAGTAAATAGTATGAAGCAGTTTCTATGTGAGAAATGCTTTCAAACTCCCCTATTTAATAAACACGGCAGAATAAAGTCCGATGCCCCAGATGTGCCCATTTGCAGAACCCTTTCTTCCCTGGTGTGATTTTATCACACCAGGTTAGAGAGGGTTAACTGCAAATGGGCACATCTGGGGCACAAGTGACTTTATTTGGGCGATGTTTAGTACTAGCAGCATAGCTTTGGTGCCCTGTTTTTTATGTTTTTTCATAAATTTTATTTAAAAAAATATTTTTTTCATTTTACATAATTGTTTGTTTCAAACATTATTATATTCAGGATGTCTATTAGACCCTTGTACGGACATATTTGGGAAGTTACAGCCTACAACATAAAGAAAAATTTACCATTGAAGTTCTATGGTGCCTTTTTTTTGGTACAGAATCTGGACCTCAGCAGTGCGCTAGGGAGGTTTAAATAAGACATGCTTAGGTAAAACCTTAAAGCTGTACACTTTGTTACAGAATGGTACTATTTTCAAGGATGCTGTAAATGATGTTGTTTATGGAACCATAATGTTTTTTTTTGTTTTGTTTTTTTATAAATAATACAGAATGACAAGAGTACCTTTGCTTTAAAGTATCAGACCATTTATGAACATTTTATTGCTCACATGTCATGTTAAATTTCCTATGTCAGCAATTTCCTCATATTTTTTCAGAGAGTAAACAACCTTAGTAAGGAACATAGGCTAAGTGGTACTGTGGAGAAAAAAAAGTCAGTGAAACCATACCAGTATTCTTTGCTTTTTTGGAGAACTGATAGTTTGGGTTTAGGCATATAATTATTTAAAATAAATGGAGAGAGTTACACCCCTCATACACGCATAGATCCTGCGCCATCCTGGAACAGCCGATTGCAGTGTGATGACGTCATCACACTGGATCGTTCAGAGAACTGGAGCACACTATTCGCTGGCCGCTACTTTGGTTGTAACCCTGGTCACTCCAGGAAGGCAGCTTTTGATCCACAGGCGATTTTACAGCTGATCGATCGCCCGGAAAATCACCCATGAATCTATGCATGTATGAGAGGCTTTAGGAATTCAATTCTTTAAAAAACTACTAAAATATTTAGAGCATGTTACATTTGTTTTTGGTAAAAGGCTTTGTAACCAATAAATAATTAACCAATTTTAATCTGGCCTTTAGTATAATTATATTTGGCCTGATCCGTTTAAAAAAAAATGTATTTATGAAATGAATGCCAGAGATGTGTTTCATGCCTTACTTGTTCCATATCTGATTAGAACGAAAAAAATTGTCAATTGTATACATTTTATCAATAGTAATGAGCGGCATAGGCAATATTCGAATTTTGATATTTCGCAAATAATTCTACTTATATTTGATTTGATATTCGTAATTTCAAATATTCGCAAATATATAATATAGCTGTAAAGCATAATATCAAGATTGCAAATATCCGCCACCATATTCACAAATTTTGCCAATTCTCAAATAGCCGATATTCGTTGAATATATTCGCAATTCGAATATTAAAACTCAACACTATTTATCAACAAATATCAAGGTTGGCCCGTGACTTTATCCAAGTTTTTAATTTTGGCAACCTGTGTATTTAAGATTGACACCCCTGCCTTAGAGGATGCTTCTCTTCCTTATTACAAAATAAGCAGTTTAATCATATCAGATATAGATACCTACAGGTTTCGTTTTTGAAATAAGCTATACATAAAAATACATTTAGATACAAGTACATACTAAAGACTCTTCAATCAATATCTCTATTCATTCTTATGGTTTATGGTGCTAAATGTGAAAGCGCCTTTAAATTATTTCTGTTTATGCTAGCACTCAAAAGCTTTGCTTTTTTTGGGAACGATTCCTGCAAATCTTATCCTTCTCAGAGATAATGTTACTGCCATTCATATCAGGAAATCTAGACATGGGCATTTCCATGTATATTTTATCATTATCAGTCTTTTACAAAAGCCGTATTTAGTAGGTTGCAGCAGATAATGTATATTTGATGATGTAGCTCTATACAACATTCAAATACTTCCTTTAATGTTTTATGACCTCATAGTTAACCTAATGCCCCCTGCTAAGCACCAGTTTGGGTGTAAGGAGAATGTTAACAACCTTACCAATACATTTTGCTGATTGTTGCTGAAAGGAACTGTTAATAAAGGACAAAATCGTTATACACATTTAATCCTCTTTAATATGACTTTTTTCGACTAGACTTGCTGCCAGTGCCAACTCGTGGGACTTATTTTATTTCTTTCAGGAAATTGTGAAGAATTTTTGCCAAAAGCAACATCAGCAAGTGGTAACTCAGGGTCCATTGTCACTGCAGCTACAGCTTTTATCAATATTTATATAGCCTATTAATATAGCCTTGCACATGTATACACCCCATTTTTTATGTTTTGTTACCTGGAATCAAAATGGATTGTTTGAGAATGTTTACAAATTGATTTACAAAACATGTCAAAACTTTAAATCTTCAAGACTAAGGCTATGTTTCCACTATATGTCAAGACCCCTCCGCTGAGCGTATTGCTTGGCGGGTCCCGAAGGAGCATATTTACTTACCTGCTCAGGGGATGCCATTCCGCTGATGCAAGGCTGAATGTAGTGGAGTACGTTGAGCCTCTGCATGTTGTGTTTAGTCATCCGCCAAGCAGGTAAAGTCAATGTGCTCCGTCGGGATCCCCAGCAAGCAATACGCTTAGTGGAGGGGGTCACGACGTATAGTGGCAACAATCCCTAACCCTAGATTATCTTATCCTGAGGTTTGGACTTTGACCATGTTTCCTTTTTAACCAATCAAGTGTTGTTGTGTCTCAAAGGCAAACAGGTTTTGCTCAAGAATATCCCTAAATTTAGCACTATCCAGCCTTTCCTCAATTTTGACCACTTTTCCCTGCTGCTGCATGATGCAGCAAACACTCTCTTTCCCTGTGGTTTTGGTGTTCTTGTGGTGATGGAATGCACCTTCATCCATACATTTGCACAGTCACCCACAGGTGTTTTGGCAAATTCAAACATGCCTTTTTATTTAAACATTAGGTAATGGCATGTTTTCTATTGATTCTTCCATAAAGCCCAGCTCTATGTGTATGACTTTTTAGTCTTATGAGCAAATACTGCAGTGCCTGAAACTCTGCAACTCTCCAAAGGTAACCTTTGTTCTCTGTTCCGCATCTCTAATAAAATCCCTCCTTTTCCAGTCTCTGACTTTTAGTGGGTGACCTTCTATTTGTAGATATGTTGTGATACTCTCTTTCCATTTGAAGATGATGGATTTAATGGTGCTTGGGGAAATCCAGGGGAATATTTTTTTTTTTTATAACCAAACTTTAGTTGTATTTCTTAACAACTGTGATGAACTTGCTGCTTGCTTAGTTAACATCTGATTGTTAACCGAGTTATCTCTCTTAACAATTTAATTCTTAGATGAATGTTCATAACTGAAGAGCATTCATAAACATACAATTGTTTTTGTTTCAAAAGATTTTACCCTCAAAATCAGTCCTGTCGGCCTGGGCCAACCACAGAACTGGTGTGACCCGCTGACCAGGAGTTCCAGCAGATGGAAGTGGGGAAACTGTCAGCATGCCTGACATACATAGCAGAGACAAACCCTATGCTGTGTGTGTCTAGTTTGACTACCGGAACGTTTGCTTTCCCCACAAGACAGAGAGTAGTTATCAAGAAGCAGCCAGTTAACGAAATGCCTGTAGTCAAGTCTGACACACACAATGCTTTACCTCTGGTGTATGTGTCAGCACCAGGTGACCGTAAAAGCACTCAATGTATACAGCTGTATATAGGGGTGCTTCTTATCATTTAGTGCATATTATTGCAAAATACGGTAATTTGGTGCAAGCTATTTATATTCTCCATGGGACAATTATCTGTCTTTCATTTTTTTTTCTAAGAACATGTGAGTAAGAAGCAGCACAAGAAGCAGAGTGGCTGAAGTATTACCTTATCAATATATAGCTTTTTATTAAATTTCAAGTCCATACTACAAGTGAATGCATGACAGCCTGGACCTAGAGGCTTTAGGGATAAATTAAAGCAGACATACAAGACATCAAATTATCAAAAAATATATATGATAGTTGTATGAGGGGCTATATGGTTAAGAAAGCTTTAGAACCAATATAGTAGGATGATGGACCAAAGCTTTCAAACAATCAATTTACTTCCATTTCCTTGGAAGTTATCCTTGATAACATTTTCATGCAACATAGCTTACATGCATTTACAGAGTAACTGCAAAGCTCTCCTGGCCAAAAGAACTGTTTTGCTCCCATATAATAAATTCAGCCCGAAATAGATGTTCGCAGTCCATTTCTCTAAGCATAACACAGCAACCAGTACCTATACTTGCACCAAAGCAAATGTGTACTGCTATGATACAACTAATGAAAGTTGTAAGCACTACTAAAAGCCTTTAAACTGGGTTTGCAACTATGCAGTACATTAACTATAATATACTCAGACAGGTAAGCTAAACATTTCTAAATACCAGGATATAAGCATAATGTTTCACTTGAGTTCAAACTCACACACACACATTGCTGTATTTCAAATACTGTCATACTTGCAATAAGGCAACCCGTATATTAAAATGTGTTGGCTACCACAGTAAAGCAGTGAAAAGACTTGCCTGCATCTTTTTCACATTACACCAAATTGCAAAGCCTGATATGTCTGCACCAAGAGTTGCATTAAACACCCATGCCACCATTTTTCATTTGAGGTGCCCTAGCTTACTTTGTGTGGTGGTTAAAATTTCACTTCACTACCAATAAACAATAGAAAGTAAGAAGAAAAACATTGACCAGACCATTTGTCTGTATTGGAATATTTGCCCTCACTTTTTCCATTTGATAACCCTATCTTCTTAATTTCTGTCTGATAAATAGAGGGGTTAATCTCACAAGTGGTGACACAGAGAAAACCAAACATTTGCCAGAGGAAGATCATAAATGTAAAAAATTTTTTAACCATATATAATAAGGAAATTTCATTAGACAATTCTCTGAATTTCATATTAATTGCTTTATTAACAGAACCCCTAAGAATCTTCTTTAGCCGGCTGTTTTTTGAAGAATTTATTTCCAAGTCACTTAAACTATAATAAATCACCAGACTCTAGGCTTTATTTTTCCAATATGCATTAAAAAGGAAAAGTGACATTAAGTCAGCTACCATAAGAAACATTTTTTATATATATTTATATATCCCTTGTGATGAATAAGAAACATTACCCTGCACAAATTTGCCAGTCCAAATAATTGTGCGGTGTCTACGTTGCTCATATTTTGGCATTTATACCTTATAAATACTGGTGAACTGAAATGCAGAAATCTTGTCTTTGCATATGATAAATCATAGCATATTCTGATTGCACTAAAGAAATTAGTTACAGATTATATTTATTCACAAGAGTCACATTTCAAATGACTGTCAATTAATTGTATTTCTGCTCTTTATTTTCAAATGGCTTGCTGAATCATATGTGACACAGTCAAATTTGGAAGGCGGCAGAGAGAAATCAAACCTCTACCAATTCAAACTTTAAAATATAATTTAATACCTTGTCCAGTTCAGATAAAGAAAGCATCAGTCACTTGGATGAGACCCATTAAACATGTCACCTGCACTATTTCACTCCAGTCCTCTGAGGGATTGTGATTTGGAATATATATTTATGATTTATAAAATTCTTCACTTTCTCTAAGTGTGTTTGGCAGTTACAGAAAAATAATATGCTTCTTTGAATAACTTTGTTTTAAGAAAAACAGAACTATGAGGTCTAGATTCAAACATTCCCAACAACTTTCTTTTTTTTTCAGTCTATGTTGTTTTTATTTTTTGTATTTCCAAATGTTATTATTACTGTTGCATGTCTGGTGACCTTAGACCAGACATTGTTTACCAAATAATGAGCTAAATAAAGCTGATTAACAATGTAACGGAGAATTTGCATTGATGCCTACTGCCCGTTCATCGGTTGGGAAATCGCAACCCCATGGAAAACCTGAACGTGGGTCCTATTCAAACTAGCGGCAGATATCGGTGATGCAGCATTGCATAGGTGAAGCTCTAGCACAGGGAGACAACTGTAAACATCATAATTGGCTAAAAGCCTAAACACAGTAAATATAGACCATCAAGATTTCCTATATCAAGAAAACTGTGTCTTTAGATAACCAATGGCCAACAATGTTTGTAGCTCAATGGGTGGGTGAACTAGACAACAATATCCTTCTCAATATAAATGCCTTAACAAATGGTAACTTATCATCAGAGCAATGCAAGACAAAGCAACAGATTTGTTTTTATCAATCAAATGGGGGTGAGGGAAGAGTTACAGGAGAATGGGATTGGAGGAGGGAGGGAGGTGTGATTGGCAGAAATATAAATTCGGATGGCTTCAATTTTGTCTTGAAAGTATGTGGCCAGGTCTTGGGAAGAGAAGGTGGCAGTGGGAGGAGG
>CM070034.1:61651565-61682397 GCA_036250615.1 Ptychadena robeensis | reverse complement strand
TCCTTCCAATATCTCCTGGTACTGAAGAGAATTCATGGTACCTTGTACACGCTGAAGCTTTACTGTACCTGCAGAAGCAAAACAGCCCCAAAGCATGATTGACCAACCGCCATGCTTCACAGTAGGCAAGGTGTTCTTTTCTTCATAGGCCCTGTTCTTACTCCTTCAAACATAGCGTTGATCCATGAGCCCAAAGTCAACTGCAGTATGCCAAAAGTCATGTGGACAAACCACAAAAGTTTTGGGATAGTGTTCTGTGGACTGATGAAACAAAATTAGAACTGTTTGGGCCCACTAGAGGCCCTACTGCCTTGTCTGCTCAGTGAATGTACCTAGTCCCTCATACGGGGAAGTTGACGCCCTCTGCGCCTCCCTCTTTACTCTCCCCTCCTCTCTGCTCTACCTTCCTCGCTTTTCCACCCCTAAACCTTCCTTGTTTGCATTGTGCCTTTGTGTGCCTTATGCCTTTGTTTGTTTACTTATTTAATCTTTTTATAATTATCACAGTATATTAATATTCTTTCATGACCTTATTTGTGACGGACTAATTGCCATTTAGAAATGACGCCTTTGCGCAATATGTAGAAGCCTTGTCTGATGTAGAAGTCTTTTTCGGTTGCATTTCATTATTATTCTTCATTATTATTCATTGTTATTATTCACTGTTACTCATTCATACTTTTTATTACCATACGTGTTTTTACTGTATACATATTGCTTAAAAAAAAAGAAAGAAAATGGGGTATGATAAATAAAATATTATATTGCCTCACAATTAAGACACGTTAAAATATGGTTAGAAAGAAGCCCCAATAATAGATGGTTTCAAATAGAAAAGCAGTGGCTCTCAGTAGAACATTTAGGGTGTGACAGACTGGTGGTCTGTCATGGTGGAAGTGGTCCATGTGTGACAGTGAAGGGGTCTGCTGGTGTGTCCTGGAGGGAGTCCAGAGTAGTGTTGGGGAGCGACAGTGGGTTGCTGCCCAGTTTTAATATATTTTTAGTTACAGGTATCTGTTTTCTGGAGTGGGGATGGAAGGAACTGGGTGGACCTTCCCACTCCAGGAAGATACACCTGCTGGGCCCTAATGAGATGGCCCGGTGTGTCTCCACAAAAGGAGCTGAGACCAGTCAGTCAGGGCTTCCTAATGAGGTGGGGAGACACAGTGCTCTGCAGAGTGGATACCAGGGGGCACACAGGGAGTGTGTAGCCCAGGCTGGGGAAGTCTAGGTGCCAGGCTGTGGTAGCTTTTCCCTGAGCTAAAGGGAAGAGCCTGTGTTGGACCTTGTGCAAGCCAGGAGGCTTGGCATTTCCAACAACATTGTTGTGGATTAACCCCTGCGAGGGTCATTTCTGTTAGAAATTATTAAATAAATACGGGCAGGAGCCCTATAGGGAACCTGTCGTATGGTTTGCCTTGATTGTGAGTACACCTTTAAGGGTGATCCCCCACAAGGGGTATTGGTATGGGGTGCAGGAACATATAAAACGCTAGTTAAAATGTTAGGCCCCATGTTACATACCAAGAATATATGGAATAAATTTTAAAAAAGATATGTTGATTAATGAGGTATCACAAATGGGGTTAATAATAGACAACCCATGTATACCGAAAGTATGGACAAAAAAGAAAGAACTATGGTAGGAGGAGGGTGGTTCAAGTAGGAGATATGTTAACAGCTACAGGGCGATTCGAAACATTCCAGGAGTTTAGTGAAAAACATAATTTGCCAAAGCAAGAAATATATACATACCTCCAACTCCACCATTATTTTGCTGGAAAAACACACACATTTCGAATGAACACCTTTTGAAAGTATACACATTCAAGATGTACCAATTAAGGGAGGTGTATCATTAATGTATACGTTACTAGAGGAGAAATTGAAGTTTTCTTATGTGTATAAATGGGAAGTGAACTTAGGAAAAGAAATAGAAAGAGAGAAGTGGAAAGAAATCTGGAAAAATGCTGGGAGTACATCCATATGCACATTATACAAAGAAAATATGTATAAAATACTTTACCAATGGTAATATACAACCAATAAACTCCATAAAATGTATCCTCAGGCATCAGATAAGTTGGAGATGCCTACAGAGTAGAGGCTCAATAGAGCACATTGTTAGGACCCTGGCTGTACCGGTCATCACCAGCAGGTGGCTCCCTGCAGGCATGGGCTGGGTGGAACTCACTCCTCCCTCGTTAGCTTAGTGCTATTTAGGTGAGCTCCATCCAGGCCATGGTTGCTGTTCATTTGGACTTGGATCTGTGTCTGTTTCTTTGTGCTTTTCTGAACCTTGTGCTTCCCCTGGCTTTATGTTCCTGAACCGTGATACCCGTGGACTTTGACCTGAACCCTGATACCCCTGGATTTTTGCACCTGTTTATGTGTCTTCGTACCTGTAAGTCTTTTCATTAAATTTGTTTGTTTTGTCACCACCAAATCTGTCTGGATCTCATTGTGTGCAATTTGCCTGGTCGCCTCCTTGTCCTGGATCCTGACACACATATTCTGGACCTGCCCTGAACTCAGATTCTTCTGGAACCAGGTAAAGGAGGTAATAGAAGCGGAAGAAGGGGTAAATATACCGTTGGGGATTGATACCTATATTCTGGGAATTCCTAATAAGCATTTAAAAAAAAAAAAAAAAAAAGGATGATGCAACACATATTGACAGCAGCTAGATGTGTAATAGAGGAATCCACCTAGTTATACAGAATTCATAAATAAAATACAACAGATATAAGAACAATAGAATTCCTGACAGGCAAAATACATGATAAAGTATTGGAATTTAATAAAACATGGGAACTATGTGATGCTTATGTTGAATGCTAAAGAAACATATCAAAATCAAATAGAAATCAAGTGTTTTTAACACAAGAAAAGACAGAAAGGTTAAAAAGATAGAGAGAATATGTATGTTTGTAAAATGTTTGTAAGTGTAATAAATTTGAACAAAAAAAATAATAAAGAGATATTGGAAAAAAAATTTGACTTGAACTATATTAATTAGACTAAAAACAAATAAAATTTGAGGCAAAATTTGTAATTGCTACCCTAATCTGACAAATTGCTGATGGGGGGAGGAGGCAGAAGACTTGGGTTAGACACGTTCAGAAAGATTTTGTTTCTCTAATGCACACATTACGGAAACAATGTTTTTAAAGCCATCAAAGTTTTAAATTAAAATCAAAGCCCTGAAACTTACTTGGGAGTTGAAAGGGATGGATGGGTAACTGCAGGAAATGATACAAAGCTAGTAAAGCATGTGGATTTTCCATAAATCAAAACGCTTTTATCTTCCTGCTTTCTTTTGGGAAGATAGGGCTCATTTACACCATGCACATTTTTAAACCAAAATGGTATGTCGTGTAGTAGAAGGTTCATTGCATTTGCTATGCATTTTGTCTGTATTTACATTTCCCCTACAATTATTGGAAATGCACAGGCAAAATGCATACACCAGTCTGTTTTAAAAAGTTCTTAAAATGCACCAGATTAGTGTAAATATTACTTGCGCACATGTATAGGTTGTTGAAAGGGAATGCCAACTCACACAGTGTGAAAGGGTCCCTTCTCATTCCCTTAAATTGTTAATAGCTGTAAAAGTAATGAAACATACACACAGAATAATGTTTTGACTTTTGATTATTGCCCAAATTGTACTAATTTACAAAATAGCAAAGCATGGGAAATATATGTGTGTGTGTTAATATATGTGTGTGTGCCAGTATGTCTAGCACTCCCATACATTTTTCAAGGGAAAGGTAAAGGGTATCATATACCCATGTACTCATTTCCTTGGTGAAAGAGCAGATGTATGAGGGCCTCTTATTAAAGGTGATTTCTATATTCCATTTAAGTTCCCTACCTGTCGACCCCTATATTACCAAAAGAGATGGCCAAAACAAAATTGCTGGAGATGTAGAGAAGCATTGTGGGAAAACACTAAAAAAGTATTGCTCTAGCACAGTGATGGCGAACCTTTTAGAGGCCAAATACCCAAAGTGAAACCCAAAACCAAGTTGAGTGCCATCATGCCAATTGCAACTGAATCCCACACAAATCATACCCACACACTAATCATGCAAAAACACAAAACATACACTTTCTTATAAGATTTAAAACCACTAATAATAACATATATATCAAAAATTACATCTGGGTCAAATATGATTTACTTTAGGGATTTGTATTTGTAACAAGTATATTTTCTCCTCCGGCCTCATTTCAGACACTTTCTAGTCTCATGATCTGGATGGCTGAAATTTCTGTTTCAATAACTTTTATTGGGTTTTTAAATTACAAAAACACGTGACAAATTACAAAAACATGTGACAAAGTACTAATATAGCAACTACCAAGATACCTGGTGAGATCTGAAGTATGCCCATTCTTAAAATACATTCATCACTATCAAGAGTGCTTACCATCTAAACAATCAAAGATGGATTCAATAGGTTCATTTCAAACTGGGGTAAACAAGGGGCAAGGTATGGTGGGGGGGGGGGACTGGGGTGTCCAGCTTTGCCATCTAAGGGTAACCCTCATAGCACTAAAATACAGCTAAGGGGGAGAGTGGGCATGTTGGATCCAGGGGGACCATATCATGAGAAACTTTGCTTGCGAGTCCAGGAGAATGTTGGAAAGCTTTTAATTGATAAAAGCAGTTTGACCTTATATGAAAATATGTTGCTTAAGGAAAGGAGGAAATTTTATGGCAGGATCATCAGTTGTTGGTTTACATTTAATGTAACATTTTTTTTTACATGGGTTACTAAAACATTTGACGTTAGATGGCCCTGATCAAGTAAACTAACTTTTCATAGAACCATGTTATTTCATTGTTTCTTTGTGATTACAGCAACACAAATATTGATACAGACTTTCATTACTGGTGTATTGTATAAAATCATTTATTAATGTCAGTTTTTTCCATTCCCTGTTCTCCATCTAGGACAGCTTGTAATTACTTGCTGTTTAAACTTGGGGGCAATGGCCATCACTGCTCTAGCACATGTAGTAATTTTGCAAGTAGAGTCAAATCAAAATATCAGCTTAACTTTGAACTTCATTTATTCAAAAACTATAGATGCTGGAACAATACTTTGGTTGTAATGCTCCTACAACCCTTTTAAACATCTCTAGCAATTTTGGTGATCATAACACTTCCAGTGGCTTTGTAATTACCTCACAAAAGTAACTGGTTAAAAAAATTCAACCATCGCTAATGACCAACTTGCTATTCATCTCACACGCCCGACTCTATGTTTAGAGAAGTCTAGTATGAACAGTAGAGAGGGGAACACATACTTGCTGTCCCTCCTTTTAATGGCCAACCAGTCTGACTTATAATGGTCTTAGATTATTGTAAAGGGTGACCCCACACATTAAAGTTCATCTTTCAATCTAATGACATCTTCTGCATCTGTTTTTAACCTATAACAGTATGTGTTTGCAAAAATGATCAAAAATTTTAATAATTGACTTAATTCAATATTCAATATTTTAAGTCGCATTAAGTATGCCCACCTTAACATAAATAACACCTCCTGCAACCTAATCTTCTAGAAACATACACATTATTTCCAATGCTGATGAGTCTAAACCCATATACATGTTGAGGACATGAAATTAAAATTTAGACATGAAAATGGCCCCAAAACAGCTAGGAAATAGTGAGTGGCATTTACGTGACCAATCGTACTAACAGGTACATCATGCCAAAATGAACCTCACTAGTGTTGAGCGAGAATATTCGAAATTCTAACATATCCAACAAATATCCAATATTCGAGAACTCGCAATATTTCGCGAATGTGCGTTCAGATATTCGCAATGGCTAAGATCCCGGAATGAAGAAGAGAAGCTGTAAAGCTGGTTCGCAAATCTTTGTTAATAATTGCGAACTTTTTGCGAATTTTACAAATTTCAAATGTTCCTTAATATATTTGTGAAATTACGTGAACTCAAATATACCATATGCCGCTCAACACTAATAGGTAAGAAAGGACACCAGAGAGAGCCAGAGAGACAGTTTTAGTAAGAAATTATTATTATGGTGTTTCTGGCAATATACACATATTATACCATCCTTGTATTGACTTACAACCAACCTTTGGGAACTAATTAAGTCATTTTAATAAACTAATTGTAAGTCAAGGGTGCACTCTATATCAATGTCACATGTACTGTTGTCCTTGGAAACATGTACACATTTCCTATGTTACCTATCCTCTTTCTTTATGCTAAATACTAAAGAACAAGATGTATAAAAAAAATACATCCAATAATATACCAATGCTTTAGACACACTAAACTGTGATATCATACATTTTCAAATAGTTTCATCTACTCATGGCAACATTAAACTTGACCAGCGAATATAGCTCTCCAGAGTATAATACAGTTATGAAATAGTCTTACTGCTGATTAATAGTTGACTGTAAAACATTATAGCTTTTTACTGAAGCCAGACTGAACAATAAAGTGGAAGAGAAGTTAATTATATTTTCATGAATTGGTCTATTTCCCTTCAATTCTTTGTTTTTTATGTAATTGAAGAACTTGCGGCTAATGCTTGCAGTGTGTGATTTGTCTTTGCAAATGGTATTCATAGATCATAAGAAGCCAATGTGCTGACACAAGAGTGATAGCATCACATTGTATTTCACTCCTTCAGCTTCCAGTATTTAACAAAGACTCGAATGCTTCAGGGCTCAATAAGCTCTTCCTTCCTCTTGTATTCTAATGAACAAACAGCTGCACAATAATGCGATTCAATGAGCCATTGCTAACAAAGTACTATGCAAACAAAGACAATCATATGGAATGTTGTGCTTATACAGTGGATGTCACTTGAAATAAGAACATTTGCTTCTGTAGTTTACAGCACCAGGACTTGTGTCTGCGATTTGCAGTCAACCATTGAGCTTCCCCGACTCTGAAATCTGTTTACCACTGACACATCACACATGTCAAAGAACATATTTTAAAGGAGACAGACAACTGACTCCTTATTACATATTTAGTGATTCATCAAGAAGAATGTATGGCCAAGGATATAGTACTTTGCCATGCTGCAGTTTATTCCTTTAATAAAGTAACCTGTTTCTGCCAAGTGTGACCAAGTGAGTGTTATAATGTAACACTATTTTCTATGGCTGAAACCATTTTAAATTGGGTGCCAATCCCCAAGTAAAGAAGAGTGCCTCTTACTTTGCTACTTCCTATAACTGAGATATAAAGTGCATTTGTGTCAAGATAAAAGATATTGAACTAGTAAAAAAGCTCTGTAACATCTACAGCTACATGAACTGTAGAACGCTTTCATACCTGTCAATTATCCCAATTTGAATAAATCCTGTATTTGTCCTGTATTTACTCTCACTCCTAAGTTCCCACCCTGCACATCATCTACACAAGTGGGTTGGGAACTTAGTAGGTAGAGTAATGCCCGTCCCTCTAAAGTTAGCCTGCTATTAACTAGGAGGGATGGTAGGTCCCAGTACTGTCAGTGGTGTCCATGACATCACTTCAGGTAGTTGGAAAGCAGAAGTATCACTCCACCTCAGTACTTTCTTCTTCCAAATACCAGAAGTAATGTCACTGACGTAATTTCCAGTTTTTTCCCTTAATCAGTAAGGGAAAAGTTGACAGGTATGCACTTCATTCCCAAAGAATTAATTAAGTCCTTCAATAAGCCTACCCTGGCTGATTACAAGCAGTCTTCTTATATAAAAACATATCCGGTACTCTGGGAATTCTGAATGTAGCTACTGAGAGTAGCTACAGAGGTCAGTAACTGTTGCTTTACAGAAAAGATATGGAAACGTCATTAATCTTCATTTGTATTTTGAAGCAAATGTCACTGAAAACCTTTAATGATAGTTTGAGGAATGTGTCAATTAGGTCTGTAGCTGTTAAATATTTTCCTTTCCCAAAGCCAGATGCACATGTTTTTCAACTTCTGTAGTCTGTGACCACCTTGCCCTGTGAGCTCTGTATACATTGATTATTATTATTAGCTTGTATATATATAGCGCCGACATATTACGCAGCGCTTTACAGAGCATATATAGTCAGATCACTAGCTGTCTCTCAGAGGAGCTCACAATCTAATGTCCCTACCATAGTCATGTATATGTAACTAACACAGTCATAGGTCACATGTAACTAACATAGGAGAATCTTTATTTGGGGAAGCCAATAAGTCTACTGCATGTCTTTGGGGGGTGGAGGAAACCCATGCAGACACGGGGAGAACAAACAAACTCCTTGCAGATAGTGTGCAGGCCAGGACTTGAACCTAGGACTCTAGTGCTGCATGGTCAGAGTGCTTACCACCTAAACCACCGTGCTCACTGAAGAGACTAACTGAACCATCATTTCTTTTTTTGGTTTGCCTGGAGTATCCACTGACACAGGAGGATTTAAATTGCGGTTGGGTGACCCTTTGTAACAGGAAATTTAGAGTGGGTCTATACTACAGAAAATAAAACCCAAACGTGTTTAATAACTTTTTATTTACCTCTAATCTGGCACAATGAAGGAAAAGGGCTACACAATCCTAATAAAAAAATTACACTCTCCTGCTGTTCCATCAACATTGCCTTCAATGTCAATATAACTGCTTTTCATAGTTTTCAGTGTTTGTGCATGTTTCCTTAAAAGTCATTGCTGAATTGTAACTATAACACATCTAGAGAACACCAAAACTGTAAGAGGTAGGACTTGTGATTCATGACACACAACATAATTATCAGCTTAAATCTTTTCACCTTCTTTGCAACTGCTCTTATCAACTTGTTTAAGTGTTGAGGGTTTTGTTTTTTGTTTCTTTTGCAAACGGAATAAATGTATCTGTGGAATCAAAACATCCGCAGAGACCTTATCCTAATAGAGTAACAGAATCATTCTTTTTTTTTTGTCTCACCAGATTCTCGGTTTTCACAAACAGTACATCTAAAATAAAGATTTTGCAATAACACCTAAAGGTAGCAATAATCTGTATAGAACATTTATTTGTGATTAAATTCTCCTTCAGCTACACTGGCCGGTTTATTAGGTACACAATGAACTGTGTGGCTGCAACTTAACTATAAAAATACTATTTAAGCCGATTTTTCATATGACCGATTTTTTTGTCCAATCGTGTGACCTGATTTTCATTTAAAATGTTATGGTCTGTTGGCTGGCACAAAAAATCGGAATTTGAATCAATCGATCGGCCCGACGCTATGTTATTAACAGCAGATTGACCAAAATTTACGGACAGGCCCGAACTGGTCCCGACCCTGGGTACACGCTGGTCGTGCTGGTCGTGCCAAATTCTTATGAAAAATCAGAATGTGTATGGGGGGCTTTAGCTATGGTTGTTTCAAATGATACTAGGAGATTCTTGACCACCAAGCAAGCTCTGCCTCTTTAAAGAGTAATAACAATCAACAGCAGTCATTAATGTCTCACAACCAATATTGAGGGCATTCCTATAACACTGGCCACCAATGTTTTTAACCATATAACACTGGTGACCAATGTATTCTACCATGTAACACAGGCCACCAATGTAACATTGTCCTTTTGACCACCAATCTGGGGGAGCTTCAGCCATAAACGTGCCCATTCCCGACCATAGTTGCAGGCGATCGACTGGCATGGTGGTTGGTCGCCCGCAACTACAGGGGTGCCCACCTTGAGGTTTCGACCCAAGTTATTTGGCTACAATCTGCTGAGAATCCCCTGTGTTAGTGGAGCACACAGGATTCCTGTCAACTCTGTAGCCAACTCCTCACAGTGTAGTGAAGCCAACACGCAGTAATGAGTCTGCTGCAAGCCAGCCATGGTTCGAGACATCTATGACTGGCTTAAGGAAGCACTCCGCTGACCACTAGTGTGAGGCTTAGTATAACTTTCTAGCTACATTTCCATTTTGCCTGTTGTAATGTCTGCATGAGTCTATTTCTATTACTATTACTAAATATGCATTCTATATTTAGCACAAAGAGTATAAAGCAGGAATGTTGGTTGTTCGCTTCAATGCATCTTAAGCTATAGACATAATAAATATTAGTTGGGTTCCCATAAAGGCCCCCATACACCGTTAGATCACTACATACAATTTTCATAAGATCTACCATGTAGTGCCGTGTCCTCCCTGAAGGTTTAGAAAGCTCCTCATATTACATGGTGTCAGGTAACCTGGCTGAAAAAGAGCCTCTGCTCGAAACGCATCCCATTATTCCTATTGAGCCCCCCAGTATCTGTAAGCAGGAAGTGATCTCATCCCCAACCAGGAAGTGAGGTCCTCCTTGAAAACACATGACCCTGAGAGATCCACCCTTGTAAACCTCTCTCAATGTGAGTATCTTGTCTGTTGTTTTGTCTCATTTTGTTTCAATTTGTTTTATCTTATCCCATTCCACAGTGTTTAACCATTTGTTGTACTAGGTTGTGTGCCTCTGTCCTTGTTCTTATTTGTCTGTTACCATTACATTGTATCAAAATAAGAATACCATGAACAATGCTTGCTTGATTCACACGCCTGAATCATAGGCCTGTGAAAGTAACACAATGTTCCTACATACAATGTTCTACAGATACCATAGGCCTTTTCCAACCAACTTTCCAGGGACAGGCCTGATAATATTATAAGAACGTCTATTGTTCTCACATGAGCCATCTGGAAACATGTCTTGCATAATTCTCCTACAAACTTGAAAATGGAGAAGACAAAACAAAATGGCTTTTATATATATATATATATATATATATATACCAATAGATATTAGAAATAAGAATATATATGAAACGTTACACCCCTTATAAAAGGCACGACATTTTGGTAAAACATAAGTTGATTGTACAGAAATTGTAAAGTAAGATTGTACGGTGTATGGGGGCCTTAAAGCCCCCCATACACCACATACAATTACCATGCAACTTCTGTACAACCAACTTTTCTTCTACCAAAACCATGTAATATGAGGACCTTTCTACACCTTCCAATCACTATGTATTCTATCAGGGAGGTCACTATACTACATAGTTGTTGGTAGGTCTCATGAACGTTGTATGGAGGAATCTGAAGGTGTATGGGGGGCTTAAGACCTGAACATTTTTTAGGGCTCCTATGTGTTGAAGAGGTTGATAAAGGTTGATTCTTCTTGCCTTTGGTCACGAGGGCATCTCTGAACATGTTACGCATTGAACCTTGAAAAAAATGGTCTACACAGAATCACAATTCTACAGCAAATTCATTTCTTGTCAGCTCATGGATGATCAGAAAAAAATAGCTGGGGATGACAATTTTTTACTGGTATATGAAGATGGCAGAGTCTGAGTTTGACATACATATCAATCTTCTGGGATGAGGTTAAACAAATGCATCATAGCATTAGTACGTGGTTGATAAATCTTTTAAAAGCTACCCAGCTTGTATGGATCAATGTCATGCATCAATGCCACGGACCAAGGAGGGTTTCCAGCAATTTACTTAATCTGTGTTTCACACCATCCAACCCATTATGAAGTAAAAGGGCATCTTATTCCATAAAAGGCTGGTCTACAGCAATAATGTTCTTTTTTGGTGTTTTACATTTTATAGACATTGCAAATTATAAATGTTTTTAGAATCATGCTTGAATATCATAGAGAGATGATACATTCTATGTATAATATAGTTTTGGAAGATTGTATATTCTACTTTTTAGTGTATCCATCTTTATTTATTTTTCTATGCAATGATAATAAATGATTTTCAATTGAATTATCTCCTAATAATGTTAAATATTTTGCCCGGTTCAAAGGGTTATGTTAAGCTAGCCATACACGTGTCGGATTCCATGGCCAATTGATCACTCACCCAATTGATTCTGGTGATCTCAGTGGGAATGGGAGCTGCAATCAATCAGCCACTTAAGAGGATCCGATTGCTGCATACCACCTTGTCCGAGTGATCGCGTCCAATTGATCCGGGGCTCAGAATTGGATCCGACAGAGAACCAACATGTTGGTTCTCTGTCGGATCAAATTCTGAGCCCCCGATCAATTGGACGCGATCACTCGGACAAGGTGGTATGCAGCGATCGGATCCTCTTAAGTGGCGGATTGATTGCAGCTCCCATTCCCGCTGAGATCGCCGGATTTGAAATAAAGTGTGTGACAGACCGGTGGTCTGCCACGGTGTGGATGGTCCATATGTGGTAGTGAAGGGGTCTGCTGGTGTGTATACAGCAAGATACACCTGCTAGACCCTAACGACATGGCTGGGTGTGTCTCCACAAAAGGAGCTGGGACCACTCAGTCATGGCTCCCAGATGAAGTTGGAGACAGGGCTCCTCTGGAAGTGGGAGTCAGTGCTGCGAGGTGCAGCAAATACAGGGCACACAGAGTGTGTGTGGCGCCTGCTGTGACTGTCAGGAAGCCAAGGACAGTTTATGTTGCACCGGGTAAAGCCAGGAGGCTTGGCATTTCCAGGACATTCGATTTGTTTGAATATTAACCCCTGTGCGGGTAACTTTGTGTTTGGACTGAGTTTTGGACAATAAACATGGGCAGGAGCCCTTAAAAAGGTAAATGGCATGTGGATTGATGCTATGCAAGTACACCTTTTGAGCTGATTCCCCACAAGTGGTAATCATTGTATTTTACAATCTCGTCAACATTTTCATTTCTGTGTACAAAGATAAATCTTTTAGAATCCTAGAAACTCTCCTGACCTATAAATAGAGCAAAGAACTAGAGCTATATTTTTATGTTCCAGGTTATGGGAGATAAGAAATCTGTGATCCATATGGTCTACAGATAAGGATTTGTAGTTCTTCCATGACAAAATTTAATTCTCACAAAGATCCAAGTGTAATGCGAGTTATAACCCGTAGATCCTAAAAGCAAATCATAGGTACTGCTATTGCAGATTGATCACATTACGGTAAAACTTTAGCCAATTTGACAATACAAATTTACATAAATAACTATCATTGTTGCTACAGCTGTTTCTTGTAGACATGCCACACTTTTGGCAGTTCTGTAAAAAAAAGCTTCAAATTCTGTGGCCAGTTTATTGTTGATAAGACCTGAAAGCCTAATTAAAGTCCACCCTGCACAGCCAAACTCTTAAATGAGTTCACCAATGCATATGAATTTAGGTGTTACCTGTCCAGGTGTACACACATGCATATGTACTATTTCTAAAATCGTATGGATTGATAAAGCTGGGCATAGACCAAGGGTGGAAAAAACTTTTTGACTCGTGGGCAACATTGGCTTCTTAGATTTGTTAAAGGGGCCAGACCAAGAGCCTGTAATGGCCGACCCACCATTTGTGTGCCAATTCCATGCATCGGCAGCATCACTTATGACGTGTGACATTTCCTGCACTTACAAATAAATCCTCATTAGTTGCAATGATCAGAGATAATTCCTGTTGCTACCATGAGGATGCACCCACAGTGTCATGATCACATGACTGCATCGCCCCCAAGGCCATGTTTGGTCACCTCTAGGCCGTATTCTACGTATTCATTGCAGAGAAGTGGAGGGGAGCATCTTATCGAGAAGGTGACAAAGGTCCGGAAAAGAAAGCTAAACGTGCCAGATCCGGCCTCCGGGCCTTAGTTTGCCCATCCCTAGCATAGACGCTTAGATCTGTGGCCAATTTTGCACTAGATTGACTGCTGTGCACATTTGCGGCTGCAAATCTAACGCACCTACCATTAATCGAGCCATATATCAGCCCATAAATCGATCGGCCAAAGAACGGACCTTCTTATTTTTTGGGCTGATCTCATTACTTGGCATACAAAGGGTGAGTGGACAATTCCCAACCGAAAGGCCATGCGTGATGACATCATCACGCACGATCAAACTGTCATGAAATTGCCTGCCCATTGCAATGTCTATGCCCAGCTTAAGACATTGTGCTACATGTTCACAGTTTATACCAGTATATCTCATTATATATCTCATGTTACTCTACATAAAGCCCCCCATAGACGTTCCGATTATTCTCCCGACCGATTTTTCGTCCGATCCTGTCACCCGATTTTCACCTAAAATGTTATGGTCGGTCGGTCGGCTTGCACGAAAAATCGGAATTCGAATTATCATCGATCCATCAGCCCGACCCTATTTATTAACAGCAGATCGACCAAATCGGGATCGGGTACATAATTTCGTATCCGATTAATCTCCCAATCGATTAATCTCCCGACCACATTGGTCGGTCGGGCAAAATTCGTACGAAAAATCGGAACGTGTATGGGGGGCTTAACACAGTAGAGTTTGGCACAGGGGTAAACGGATATAAATATAGTCGCAGGACCCCTTGCATGTTTTTGATTTTAAATGTATGTTAATACAGCTAGTTTTCACTAGACACTTCAGAGCCAGGAAGCCCAGTGACGTATTGCATGGAATATAAAGTTGGCCTCTTTGGCACAGAAGGGATTAAAAAGAGCAAAGGAAAATGCTCATAATTGAAAACAGGATCATTATTGTAATAGCTACTGCAATTAAATATGGGGGATAAACAATTCGGATACACCAAGCAGCCGCTTTTTTACATAATATATGCACAGTGTAATTAATCTACATTTCTAATCATATCACTGAGAAAAGAAACTAGTGGCAAGGGTGTGCTGGTAAACTGCTGTATATGAAATGTAGATAATTAGCTATTTAATTACTATGCAAGGCTGTTATTAAGTTGTATCGATTCAATTTTTTTAAGTATGCACAGATGTAAAACAATGTATATTAGGTTTTGTTCACCTGTGTGGCCTTAAATAAAATTACAACACCAATACAACCTCATACACACAATATATATGTTGTGTCCATATACAATTTCTGCAGAAAGCAATGCAATGCATTAACAATGGTAGTAGCAGTGGTCCACCTTCTCACCTAAACTGGACTTATTTAAAGAAAGATTTGTACTTCTAAACACATCATATTTTTTGGTCAATCAGACACACTTTTTCCCCAGAAATATGTGTGTCTTTTATTTTGAAGGTGCCTTCAAAATCTGCCCACTGGCAGGCCAAGCACTGATCTTAAGCGGCGGAGGCGGGGAAGCTGTCAAAGGGATGGTCTGCCTGTTGGCAGTTCTTCCCTCCACCTCCTAAAACTCCAGTTTGGCAAATCGTATTGCCAGCCAAAACAGAATGGGGTTTGCACTTATAGCTACTCTTCCCTATTCCTGTTTTTAATAACTGGAATGATGGCAGTGTTATACAACACACTGACTATTTGCATTGCCAGCCAGACATGAGGGATGTGACTGCAGTGCAGCCATCATGTCTCTGTTGGCTGCTTAGCAATCACCTCCTCCTGTAGTGGTCAAAGCTAGCCACTTGTGGTTGACACACAGTTCAGCTATGTGTGTTAACAGTGGGTGGTCGAAAAAGCACACACCTATGTATACAGTTGTAGGGTGCGTCTAACAGCCCGCAAAGTAAGGTATATGTCAATGCAACCTTGTCTGATGCAGAGAAATCCACTAGCACTGGTTTGTATAATCCACAGCAATATATCACTAGCTCCGGTTTAATTGTAATTGCTGGCAATTGGCAAAACCTAATTTTCGAGATGTTTTGGCAATACCTATTGATTTGCATACTGGTAATCTTCTTATCTTATGTCCTGTCATATCCTGGATTCCCAGCAAAAATTACTTCAGTTTTCCATCGATACTTTATACTTACTTTAATTTACTTTAATTTACATACTGAAAATGTAAGCATAGGTTTATACAGAAGTTGCCCAGCTAGTTACACATATTTTATAACCACAGCCATGTGAACATTCTTTCATTGTGAATATATAGATGGAACTAAGAATATCTTATCAGTGAGTTGCTGCCTCTTCCCAATCCAATCACAGTTATAAATCTAAACTTGCTTGGTTTTGGATAGAGTAGAAAGGTTGATGCTTCTGTCGGGTTATTCCTGCCTGTGTAATGTTAGGGAGCTTTTCATACTTTTTTTCTTGTATTAGTGAATAAGGGAAATCTACCTTAAATAAAGCATCTAAGAAAGTTTACATCAACCTGAGCAACCATTCACTGTTTAGGATGATTTCCTGAGTTAGGTTTAATTTACACCGTCGGTTCTCGAGCCGCTTTCGTGAGAAACGACTTCCTGCGATTGGCTGCAAAATAGTGCAGGTGTTCGAAGGTCGTCTAGATTAGGACCTCAAAGAGGTCCTATCGGATGGGAGTCCGAAAACCAACCAGCGGACGCCTAATGTTGCGTACGCCGCTCAGTTACGTTAAAGGGTCGTTTACCTGGCGGTTCAAAGCCCTTATTAGGGATTTTGTGTCAGTGAACACAGCACAAATAGAGGGGCAAATCTATCCCATGAGGGAGAGGACTCTGAAGCTGGGAACACACTGCTCGATATAGGAGCCGTTCGAGGTTCCCTGCAGCAGCGTGATGACAGTCATGTCAGATATCCCTGTATTTCGAAAACAGGGATGGCCGCATTAGATATGGGTCAGATAGTTGGCCGTGAGCCTGCACAGCACGCGAAGTGTCCATCGATCTGGCCCATATCTATATGTGTGTTCCCAGCTTAAGGGCCCCCATACACCTTTAGACTTCTCTTTAGACCTCCTTTTGTTTGACCAAAACCATGTAATATGAGGGACTTTCTAAACCATCAAGTTTACCTGTGTTAAATCGCAGAGGACCCGGCACTACATAGTTGTTGGTAGATCTAAAGGATATCTGACAGAGAGATCTAAAGGCCCTATCTGCTTTATTCAAGCTTCAAGTGCTAAAGTGGGGAAAAAAGTGACATGTAGCTTTGTCGTTGTGATGTGGTGCATTTATCATAAATTACACATGTCAGAAAACATTTTCTTTCTTACAAAATGCAGCATTTAAGCATGAATGCCCTATGAATTCAGTGGTGTAGGCCAATTCAATTCAGTATCAATTCAAAGATTATTATTTAATAAACATTACATGTTTCATAAAACAGAAGTGTTAGCCTCCTGGATTATTGTAACGAAAACATTTGGAAGCAAAACAAATGCAGAATAAAATGCTGAATATTTAAGTACTGCATAAAAAATGCAGGCACTGCTTGTAACATGTGTTCAATGCCAATGGACATGTTTGGATGTGTTAACAAAGGACAACACAACAAGCAAGTACAAAAAAACTGAAGTACAACGTTGTAAGATAAAGCTGCAGCTACTATGGAGACCGTGCAATTGCTAACCGTATTTCAATACTATATTGCAATAAGACACTCTATAAGACACAGCCAAAGATGTATACATGTTGTGTTTTACCTTGTTGTTGCTGTGATAACAACTTGCTCTCCCTTCTCCTAAGTATCGAGAGAAGGAGGAAGGGAAGTAATTAGAGCAGAGGAGTGAAGCTAGACATACACGGCTAGATGTAGTAACAGATTTTAGCAATACCGAGAGTCAGCGTGCGTTCATGGTGCCCAATGTTGCTTGAATCTATTACAAGATTTGAGCCATCTAGGCTTCCTTCCTGCTCAGAGGGCTCGGCCAAACAGGTTTCCAATATGTTTGAAAACCTTGGTCGAAATCCATGACTTTGAATGGGGACTGTGGGTCTTTTCTCCTCTCTGCTCTAATTCCTCCCTTCTCCTTTCAACAGGAGAGAGGGGGAGAGAATAAAACACTGGCTTCAACTATTACCAATCAGTTTTGCTCTGTAAGACGCACACTAAGTTCAGGGCTGAAAAAGAATATCACCCTTGCCTATTGTATCCAAACCTATGAATACCAAACTGTTTGCACTTAAGGTCCCCACACACGTATCGAGTGGGGACCGACAGATGAGCTGTGCAGAGCAGCATGATGACCTTATCACACTGCTCTCCATCACTCAAAGCATTGGAGGGCACTCTTTGTGTGCCGGCCGTTAGTTGCAATGGAGACGCGGGTCCCCATGAAAATTAATGGCATCAGACAGAGATTTACGGACATGGCTGTTCTCTGCCCGACTGAGCTTTGGTGTGACAGGGATCTGTCACCCCTTGTGGGCACCCACACATTGGTCGGCAGCAAAATTAGCCACCGCTTGTTGTGTGTGTGTGGGGACCCTTACACTTTAAGAAAAAAAAAAGTTTACTCTGTGATAATAAGCTTCACGTTTGTGAGTACGGACATCATAAGGACCATCCATAGCAGACAATGCAGTTGAAAGCAGCAATGACCTCTTTCACATCTGCATAAAGAGTGATTGCAAAGCTTTGCTCATCTTCTTGGAACTATTTCTTCATTCCGGTGCAAGTCGGTTTGTAGCTCAGCACATAAAAAAACACATAAGATGATAAAGTAAATTGCGTTCTGGCTGGAACTCAACCTCTTGAACAGACTGCTATGTACAAAGTGTATGAGTGCTGCGCCTATTCTATGTTTTATAGAGTAATGATTTTTATACTTGTTCTTTCCATACTATATACAAGGTTTCACTGCAAGTACACCTGTATCACTGCTGGAGATAAATTAAGCTAAGCTACTAATTTTCCTGCAGTCAATGAACTATAATTATCCTTTGTACCACTTTTTAGTCTGATATGTTCTAACTAATTCTGTGTTGGTGCCTACCTAGAACATGCCATTTAATCAACACCTGCTTGGCCTGTTGTGAAATGCATGCCATGACTTTTCTTAATCCAACAGCACTCAGTCTGAAGTTCTTTACATCTGAATTCATCTGAATGTATCTCACAATATATGTGTTTGTGCAGAGAATTTTAAGAAATATATTTTACACCTGTGTGTGCTGCTAAGTTACAGAACTATTCATAGCAACATGGAAGCCCCAAAAAGTATCAAAATTTGAAAAGAATCTGGAACAGATCGCAACCATCCCCCAACCTCCGTGGTAGGTACACTTATTCGACCAAAGAGCCAAATTGTTACAGTGCGATGCTAAAATAATATGTTAAGAGCCGGAGATCTGTTGGTGGGGGTGGGGGGTCGGGGTGCTGTTGAAATTGACAACAATTAAATTAAACGTAGTCTTAGTTAAAATGAAAACTTATAGAACTTGATATCATACGTAATAACAATATTACAATGACAATGTCTGACGACAACTAACGTGAACCATGGCTTTGCATCTCCTTGGAAAGTTTGGGTAAGTCAGGTTTGTATGTTGTTGATTTTAATTTACGCCACATAGCCCCCTTGTAGGTAAACAGAGCCCCCCCCCCCCTTAAAGATAGACAAAAAGCCCCCTGTAGGTAGCCATAAAGCCCCTCCCTTAATGGTTAACTGAGAGCCCCCACTTATTAGTAGCCACAGTGCCCTACAGGTAGTCACAGAAAAATAAAATAAATAATAGGACCCTATGCCAGACTGAAGGGGCTAAAGAGCCATATATGGCTCCAGAGCCACACTTTGCCCACCCCTGCTCTACCTCACCTGCTGATGAGAATTTAACATTCTATTTGAATGCAGGTATTTGGGGGTTTAATGTTGCATAGAACAAGACCACTTAAGATAAAAAATCACATTGTTTTATTGGACATTTTTTAAATTCCAAAACAACACAGATACAAATGCCCATAACATGATAGAGGTGGACAATTTTGGAAAGGAAGGAGTCTTCCATAAACTGGGTTACTTCATTTCCGCCTTATTGGCCACCAATTATAGCATCTCTGCATGTACACTCTTGAAACATCATTTGGCTTATGATAAAGTGAAGAGTTTCCACCAATCTTTTGGCATGGAACGACAAACCAAAATTGGCACTCTTTGAAGTGGATGTGTGATTTCGGTTTGCTTGACAAAGTCCAAGCAAAACGCGTCAAAGACACAATTATGTTTCATCAAGAAATGTACATGCAGAGATACAATGATTGTTGGGAATAGAGCAGGAATGAGGTACCCGCAAAATTTCCCAACTCTCCTTTAATATATGCAATTGGTTTTATGATTTGGGGGAATTTTATATGTGTGCTGATATTCTCTTGTTCTATTGACTGTTAAGTCATTAAGACCTAATCTGCTCTAAAACAGCCATGATATGCAAAGATCTGGCATCTATATTGTCAAATCATGACATCATCAGCTCTGGTAGGTAACAATCTGAATATATGATACAGAATTAATATTTGATATGGGCATAAATGGCTTTCAGGGAAGCAGTATGATATACACCTTAACAACATATTCAAGAAATATTTTGTTTGCCAAGATATTTGATCAACTTTTTTGGGATCGACAGAAAATGTAATCAATTTCAACCAATTAAAATTAACCAGCATGTCCAATCACTTTTCAATCCCTTTTTCTCAATTTTAATTGTTTTAGGTTGATCTAGTCATGTGGGCTGCCATAGATTTTCAATCAATCAACCAAAAAATTTATTGAATTAAGTTGATTGGATGAAAAATCTAGACGTGTATGGGGGCCTTAAGTGCCACTTAGTCTTCCTTCATTAAAGGGTTTCACATTTGCCGAAAGTTGAGCTTTAACTGTTCAGCTTCTGCAAACATTGAGAAATGTTGGTAAGCATGGCCACATAAATGTACATAGAAGTATTTGATCCCCTGTTGTATGTTTGCCATTAAGTACATCTGAAAAGGGAGCTGAAGGTTCAAGTTGCAAAACATCAGCCTGTAAACCTTACTAACTTGAGGAGGATAAGCAAAGAGCAGTGGGACACAATCCCTCCTGAAAAGTATGCAAACTCGCCTTCTGTGGACTATTTAGTGGTGCCGGCACATTAGCCTTAACCCGTCCAATAACAGTGTTTTTGACACCATAAACTCAACATTTTTCTAAAGATGCATTTACATGCCTTTTGAGCCCTATGAGAAAACTGAGCCAAAACGTGTTCAAAAGCAACAGGCAGTTTTTGTTGTGTCTTATTGCGTCCAATAAACACATTCCTGCGTACACATTTATTAAATATCCAATGGATGAATGTTAAATGCTGGAACGCAGTGGAGACTAGGCCTAAGTTATCTTTTGGGAAGGTATCAAATACTTTTTTACTTATTAAAACTCGCTTAAATTACAGATTTTTCCAATATAACCAAAATCTATACAATATAACCAAGACCTGATACTTCCAGGAGGTGTGAATATGTAATAATAAACCATACCCCTCCTAATTACCATCTATATTGAATACTTTTTCTAGCTTTGCATTCATGATCTTCAAAAAAAAAGTTGGTATGAAGGAACAAAGCACTATATTGTTGTGTAAATATATATATATAGTGAGATTAGCAGTAGAGCCGCGGGATGGGACCCCCTGGATGAGTTCACTGCAAGGTAAAGAGGCAGAGCAAGCCACAGTTGAAGGTGAAAACACACATGCAGTTAATTTTAAATTTACAAAGTTGTACAAAGTCCAGATGAGTTCATGCATGATAGCAAAGCACAATGAGCAAAACAGTCCTTGTAAAGATAGAGGCAAACTACCTGGTTCCAGGTTGAAGCCACTCACGAAGTAAGCTGGGAGGTTATATAGAGCTCCTAATGAGCACATAGGTCACAGCTGTGATTACCCTTAGGCTATAGGTGATCAGCCATGTGGCAGACACGATTTTAATTTTGCTCATGCGATCAGGCACGATTGACTAAGCACCCATTATATAAAAAAAATTGCGTCCAAAGAGAATGAATGGCTGTGATTTCATGTCATTAATGTCCATGGCCGCATTCAGAAAAAAAATTTCGACCGTCCGCCGGCTCCACACGTGACCACTCACGATCGCGGCCATCATTTGAGTGGAGACAAGCCCAGTCAACTGAATGGACAAAATCAACGGCGATTACTGCGCACAATTGAAATCACAAGTGTGCAACAATTAATCGCCTATGTGGGAACATAGCCTTAACCAGCCCCAGCAATTCCCAGTCCCCCTGCTGGCCATCCATAAAAATACTCAGCATACTGCCAGTATCTGGGACACACATACCTCCCATACTATGCATCCAGGGGTTTTTATGGGCCCCCTGTTACAATATATAAATACACTTAAGCACACACAACTCGGTGATTTGGAAAGTAGGGATCTGAAATGGGAGACATTGTTTGCATCATTGTAAAAGGGCTGTCTAAAAAAAAAAGGTGCAGCCAATCAGAAATTGGCCTAAAGTCATGTGACTTTGGTAAAATGGAGTATAATTATTTGCTATGGGTTACTGGACTTTGCACTCTAGTCTTGCTCTTTGCACTGCCTTATTGAGTAAGTGTATAAATGTTTATTTCCAGCTTGATAGAGTTGATAAAGAGAGCTAGATAACAATTATCATTTCGTCAATAGTAATTTAGTGCTGTGAGAAGATCTCCCCGTCTGGAATGTAAAGGGGATTTTACAGCCATAATTAGGATTTTTTCCACTTTAAGCAGAAGATTATCTGGAGATTACAATTTATGTTCAGTGGAAAGTCAAATTCACAATGAAACCCAATTTCTTCCGCCAGTGTATTGACTTTGCTTTGACATAGCTTCTGTGTTCCAGCTAATCTAAGGCATAAAGAATGCCAATGAATCCAAATTATTTTCTTGTCTCTGCCTGGGTGCATTGCAGAACTAGCTAGAATGACATGAACAGAAGGATCCAATTGTGATCATGTTGTCCCTTTAGGGTGTGATTGACTTTACAAAGTATACATGATTTTACAAATTGTCATTAAAAATGCTACAGTAATTAAAAAAAAAATCAAATAGTGATAAAACAGTCTATTCTTTGCTAGACTCATTCAGGTCTATCTGTAGTGTACCAGTCCACCGCCTCCCTTTTGTCAGTGGCTTGGTGATCTGACAAACCAAGTTTATTTTTTGTGATGCGGAACAGGTAGTCCTACACACAGCCGCTGCAGGCTGCTTGCCACCTCTAACATAAAGAAAGACTGGTGTATCACAGTGTTCCAACTATGTTCATCAGAGCTATGTTTACACTATTCAGATTCAAGTGTAATTTGGAATCCAACTGCTGATACATTAAGCACAATGAGTTTACAGTAAACACAACAAATGTGCATTTTAGTTGCGAAGAATTAATCAGAACTTAATTATTATGGCTATAATATGGCTATAATATGTATTTTAGCATCGTTGAAGTGCTTACTGCACACCATAAACAGTTTGTAAAAGTAAGATAAAAGTCTGCAGTGCTAAGTGCATCCCTATGTATTTAAAAAAGCCCACCCAAAGTGAATTCATTGGTGGACAACACTGGGGCACCTTTGTGACAGGCTTCTTATGCCCCTAAGCATTGCCCACCCTGCCATTTACCTCATATTGTTCTATATATTGTTATATATATATATATATATATAAGTGCAAGGGACAGCACCTTTGTAGTAGCTGTAGCAGGCAGATAGAGATGTGAATTAAGCAACAGAGCTTTCTCTTTCAGAGTCCCAGGAGATATGCATAGGTGATGAGTCTGTTGGCAGGTACCGGCTGGACTAATCTTTAAAAAGCATTACCTGGAAAGAAAAGCATTTTACTGTGCACACCATTGAAAGCAGTGTATCCCTGGACAGCCACAGAAAGATTAAGCAGTAAGCGATGTCTACAGCAACAAGTAGGTCCCACATTTTACTCAGCGAGATATTATTTTAAGTGTGTGCAGTTGTCCATACATTATAAATAGAACAATTTATATATATATATTGCCATATGTAAAATGAAAAGAGTTTTTTCGGTCATAGTAAACCAGTCCAGAAATATTTCTGTTCTTCTTACTATTGCTCAGTGGTAAATTTCTAACCTACATACCTAGGCTTAGCATACTTGCTACTATAATATGATATTCTGTGTGTTAATAGTGCTAGAAATTACTACATTTATAGCTCCACCCCAAAAGCAAAAGGGGAGATTAAATTATTGGGAATTTGTATACTAAAACAGAATTAAAATATAACATCTCAGGCTAGTTTGGTAGAGACTGTTAATTAAAATAGATAGTTAAGAATAATTTAGGTCTAATGGGAGCCTAAAAATTGTACCATTAGTAATGTACCCTCAAGGCATGTTTTACTATTTGTATCAAACAAAAATAATTACGTTTGCAAAGTTTGTTCTAATTAATTGAACACTTTTAGGTCAACAGAAGAAATAAAGCATTTAATCAATAATCGCAATGCAGCATAATATATCTGTTTCATCAGCGTATTATGCAAAAAAAGTTAGAAATCATTGATATCTTTGATCAATACATAAATCAATAGAAATCATAACTGACATTATACAGTAACACCAATGCCTAAATTCATAACATGTCAGAGAATACACTGTAGTTAAATCCAATACTTAAGCTGGCCATACACCTTTAGATCTCTCCATCAGATATCCTTTAGATCTACCAACAATTATGTAGTATAGGGTCCTCTGTGATTAAACACAGGTAGACTTGACGATTTAGAAAGTCCCTCATATTACATGGTTTTGGTAAAACAAAAAGAAGATCTAAAGGAAATCTGACAGAGAAATCTAAAAGGTGTATGGGGACCCTAAGAATTTTGGTGCCCACAGGATAACCCACACAAAAGACTAAGGACACAAAGGTCAACAATTCCATAAAAAAAACAAATCCAGACTGAATAAGAGTTTTATAAAACACCTGCCACTTCAGATGAAGCCAATCCACCTTATCACTGGTGGCCATTGTGCCAATGTCAGCCTATTTCTTAATTAATTTCTGTCCCCTGAACTCCATCTGCTTGACTGTCACATCCAGCAGGAGGTCGATGCTGTTGCAGAATTCATAGTCTTATGGATTGTCCCCTTAATATACTGCTTGGTAGCAACTAAAACAAAGCTCTAACCATCAGCTGGACCGATCTAAAGTAAAACATTAGCAATGCATTATGTAAACCACAAAGCAATAGCAGCATGAGAATCATTACATTGTCCATTGGCTAGCACAGTCCTTAGCTAGTAAAGTATGACTTTTCAGGAGCTCCCGTTAAATGCCCTTACATGAAGTTACAGGATAAGGAGCTTGGACTTGACAAAAACTAAAGCCTTGTGCTTAATGATGACAATGACCTACAGTACCTGCTGTCATGGAGATGGATGCGAGCCCTTGTTTAGGTCCAGGGTGCTGAAGCTGCCTTATCTCCGCAGCATCCTTTAATTCCGAGATCCCGTACCATCCATCTGCAGACTATTTAATATTCTGTCAAATGTTTAGAAGATCACAAGCAGCTCCGACCAGGACTAGAAATGCTCCCTGTGTTTTCAAGCTTTTCTTGCAAGTCCAGCACCTCTCCAGCCCCAAATGCCTTTGACACACGTGCAGGTGAAAGGACATCCAGGAATAAAGTACTTTATAGCAGTAATCTCATGATAGTTCTGATCAACCTTCTAGTTGTTTGTGCTCCTTGTCTCCTGGGTATAAGCATTCACCTGCAGCAAGGCACCGAGTAATCCCAGCTCTGCCCAAGTGTCTCTGCTCATACAAGCTGAGGATGGTCCTGGCACAATGTTCATCCAAAAGACAGTACCAGCTGGAAGTTACCTTAGCACTTCCTCACAAGTACAGGCATGATCCAATCCATTGGTGTATTTCTAGTCCCCCTAGCTTTTCCCACTTTCAACTGCTGAGCTCCTTCTAAACAATTGTGGGTGGAACAGCATGTCTAGGAGTTGGCTCAATACTGCAGACCGATCCAGCACATACAGATGAGGGGGGAGGTGAGTCAGCTTTAAAAACGAATACAAAAATGGCATCTGACTTAATCACTTGGCAGCACACTATAGATTCATTGAGCTCCAACAAATGAACTAGCAGAAACTGAGAAATCTACCAGCACAGCAATTATGGGTGAGACTTTGATTTCTAAATGCTAGTACTCTTCTGTTATGAACTGTGGAGAAGTGGGAGGATGGGGCTGTTTTCAAAGTAATTGAGTAATGCTAAATCTTTGTCTAGCCATCATTTTCACATTATGTTGCTGAACACTTCAACAAACCAGAATTTTCATCTGCAATTTATTAAACAGGCATGCAAAAACAGAATAGGGAAGGAAAGCTGTTTCATTGTCCTGTACAATGTCTCCCTCCAGTGGAAATGTTTGAAATGTACCTTTCCCTTTTTATTCTAATTCGGTCAATATAGATTTGTGTCTACAAATTAATAATCCTTTACTATAAGATCATATGATCACTTAAGCTAGTCATACACACATTAACTTCTACTCATTACATCTTACATACGATCGGCTTGTGTGATTTGAAATATTGACTGCCCCTCTTAACATCGATCCCTCTTACAAGCACAGTGTAGTCGATTCAAAACCGATCAATTCCTTTCCAAAGCCCTGAACCCAGGCTCCATAGTATTTTGGGATGCAAAAGCTATTGATTTACCTCAAATACTTGCATGATCAACTGAAAATGACATGTCCGATCTCTGCTTAATCAATATTGATCGATCGATTCAGATAAAACCATTTTTTTCAAATGATTGACTTAAAAGAATTGATTTTTTTAGTTGATTGATCGGAAAAATATAACCAAGTGAGGGGGTCACATGATTTTGATTCCAGCATGATCACATAATTTAGCTTGAATAACTGGGGGACTTAGCGCTGCAAAGTCTGTTGCAGTCCGCTGCATTTTTAGTCCCTTTAACCTCCCTGGCGGTGTGCCCCAACCCAGTTGGGGGTAAGATGTTTACAAAACAAACTCACATGAGCTGATATTGGGCTTACTTAGGTATCCTTGGCAAGATTCTGCGGCAATTCTGAAGCTTGGTGGACTTGCCGGTCGCCTCCGCACCACCTCTTCGGCACCATCAGTGACGAGAAGAAGCCAGGGGGCACCATTGACCTCCATGTTAAGAAACCGGTATCAGTTTGCTGCCCCACATCGTCGACGCCATTGATGGTGCTGAAGAGGGGAGGGCAGGTTAAAACCATCAGATTACAATGTACCACCAGGGAGGTTAAGATGGCCCACTGAGAGCATTTTGGGTGCCCTTCTTTTTCCATTTGCAATACATTTAATTTGAAAACATTAGCTCACAGGAAAGTGCATATCCAAGAAATTTTAACCCACACCGGTTTTAGAAAATGTGAAAGAGCTCTAGGCCACAACCAATTATCCGGAAAAGAATGTGATTTTCAAGCTGCAGTCTCTAAAGTATTACTAGATTCATATTTTTATAATCACCCTTGTTACTTCATCACTTCAACATTGTTAAATCTTACAAATATTCATAAAATACAGAGACAAATTAAAATACAAATTATACAATCCCATCAATCTACATAGTTATGAAATTACAACATTTTGCATTACATTGATTAGGGTCCAGTATTAAACTCACAAAAGGTACATTTATAATTGTCAACAATTGGTCAAAATACACAATTTAAAAAACAAATATCTATAAAATACAAAAACACACACCCACATATATATATTTTATTATTTTAAACCATATTGGAAGAAGAAGGTGGTGGCTTGTTGGCTCTTAATGTTAGAATCATTAATGGCTCCTGAGGATTACAGCGGCTGCTTTTAACTTTTCAGGACCTGTTCTTATGCCCTCTTATTAGCTGCATTTTTTTTAGGTTTTCCACTCTCTTAGGAAGATAAACAGAGATTTATTAAATGTACAAAATGGTATAGGTTATACTCCTATATATGATGACCCTTGTAATTTTGTAGATGTGATGATCCGGGCACCACCAGTCACGGCTAGTGATTCTTGTGGGTTTTATTTGCAGAATCTAAAAAAATAGTCATTTTCATGAAAATCAACAAGATAATAAATAGTTGCGCACAACCTTCAGCAGTGATTACACCGCTACAGTGATATCAGTGGCCAGAAGGGTCCTCAGTGGGTTTATAGGGCCTGAGCAAATATTGCAGAGTAAAATGGGGTCAGTATGAGTGGTGGGTGTTTAAGTTGCGTGTAGGTGTGCACGCAAAATGGAGGAGTGTGGCCCCCTGTAACAGACAAAGACATAGGTGCACGACCTAGTACAACAAAGTTAGGTACTGTAAATGGTTAAATAATATGGAATGGAATAAAATGAAACAAAACACAATACAAGATACTTACATTAGGAGGTTTACAAGGAATGATCTCTCGGGGCCATGTGTTTTCCAGGATGACCTCACTTCCTGGTTGGAGATGAGATCACTTCCTGCTAACAGATGCTGGAGGGCTCAACAGTAACTGTTTTCTTTAATATGAGTATCTTGTCTGTTTTGTTGCATCATTTTATTCCATTACATATTATTTAACTATTTACAGTACCTTACTTTGTTGTACTAGGTTGTGCACTTCTATCCTTGTTCTTATTCATGAAAATCAGTCTGAGGTAGGCCTGTACACTGGAGGAATCCAAGGAGCAGTAAAGAAGAAGGCCATGGGTAAAAAAAAAAGCAGATACAGACCTTCTCACAGGTTTACCAATGTCACAGATATCACAATCAAGTTCAATAGATGACAGGCGAACTTTAATTAAGGAAGTGACCATACACATCCCCCCCAGAGGCTGCACAGTTCCACCAGACCTATCTTATGAATATTGTTCAAACAATTTACATGATTATAATTGCCTGCTGCTGGCTACTTCCCATGCAGTGATGCTGGGGATGCTACCCAGCAGAGTTTTCATTGTTGTCCTGTTAACAGGAATGTTGTGGTCCCCTGTTGTTGGCAAGATTGGTAATTACCAATCATGTAGTCAGCTACATTTATTTAATCGTGATTCTAGTAAAGAACATTAATATACGGTGGAACGTAATGCATTTCCAAAGGTTGGTTGTAAGTCAATACTATTTTTCCCCATAAGAAATAATGGAAATTCCCATAATGTTTCCTGAGACTCCCAATGCACCCCATTCCTAACGTTTTATAATAAAAAAGGTTTTGTATAATATGTGTACCAGAGAGTCCCCTTCCACAAGAACATCAGGAATCCAGCTCTCTGGTGTCCTTGTCCTCATTAGAAGGTATTTATTAGTGAGATTGGTCATATTTTTTTAAATTGTGATTGCTCATAAGCTAACGATACTACAGACAGGATCAGACAGAAGGACTGGATGGGAACAACAATAGGACGGACGATAACCAATACCAATACACAAACTGTGGACTCCTTTGGGACAAATCTAACTACGATATTTACTGACTGGAAACTGACCTTAACAAAGAGCGATTTGAAGACCTTGACCTGATATCTACAACTAGGATACATATGACTATGGACTAAATAAAGATACTACCCTGTGAAAATCCTAACCTGTGCTGACAAAACCCCCATCTCTGTAAAGGGGGTAACTCCTGTTTTGGTGATCCTTCTAAGGTGGGATGAACAAACCTACAACCTAAGACACTTTAGCCTAAAGGCAACCTCTTCCATCTCCCAACTGTATACCCTACATAACATCCATCTTGGACTACAGTATCGAAAATCACCTGATGAAGCCCACAGTGGTAATGGGCGCGTTGTATACCACACCATATCCATCATATGCTTACTGTATAGCCTTTATTTGTGCTCTGTGTATCTATTTATATTTTTCTTTTCTTTTTTGTACCCCCTGACAATTTTCTAATGTAATGATTTTAGTGCGTCTTGCAATTATGTTACCCATGTATGGTGAATTTTAATTATGTAATAATGAAAGGATGTTTTAGTAGAGATATAGAACCAATTCTGTGATCTTTCAACCATCCAATTTCCATAACTTCCCAAGGGTTTGAGGGTACCCAATCAATGGCTTATATTCTCAGGTGAACACACACCTGGGGATATACAACCTTGTGTTTCTTGTATACAATATATAGTGGGAAGTGGACATTGGACATAGATTACTATGAGTAAAAATTAAGACGCTAATAGGAAATTACTCTGAATTGAGAAAGTTATACGAAACAATACGAAGCTGCATCAGTTTCCCGCCCCACATCCCTGGTGTCATCAATGTTAAGAGGAAAGGAGGGAGTACAGTTGATTGCCTGTACTGCCAGGGAGGTGAAAACTACTGGGCAGAATATTTTTTTGTACCACAGTCTAAATGATTGTGATGGGTAACAATTAAATATTTGATTATATATAAAAAAATATATTATGTAAGTTGTCCTTGGTGGTTCCAAAATGACTAGTTGTCTGGTTTGTGTTCTGATACTTAACCTTTGCTGAATCACTGATCTAGATTAAGTATGAGGAACCAGTATTCAGCTAATTGCCGTACAACTTTTGAGGTTCAGGTATGTGACTAAAACTACTGAAAACTAGGGGTCAGATTCATATCTAGGCAATTACCATTCTTTAGAATAAATAAGGAAATGGCTACCTAAAACATCTTTTGGTTCATCTTTACATCTGAGCTACATTGTAAATTTACTAGGCAAATTATTTCTTAAACTGTCTGACACTATAGAACTACCATGTAAAAATCTTCCTAAATCTTCTGACTGCCACTGTAAAATGTATAGCTGAAATGTAAATGATTGTGATGATAATGTTTGGCTTTGGTAAAAAAAACTAATGATGAAAGCCATGGTATAAAATTTGTACAGTTTATGTCCCTGGTTTACTAATGGTAGTTTTCCATCTTGTTTCAGTTATATTTCCCCTCTGACTCCTTTTCTTCAAACATTGTAAACAAGCCGAGGAAAGAAGTATGAAAAGTGACTTAGCAAGGTTAGGGATTTATTTTTCATTTCCTTCCGTGGTATAGGTTGTAGAAATTGCCGAAAAATGTGTGGAGATATTTGTTATAGCACATCAGAGAATCCATTCACTAAACTATAGCAATCATTACAAAACTCAATGGGAGCTTAACCACCCTAGCGTGCGGGACGGCAGCACCTCGTCCAGCGCTGCAGCTGCTAC
>CM070034.1:61637788-61649152 GCA_036250615.1 Ptychadena robeensis | reverse complement strand
GCAAAAAAGTCGAAATTTCTACTTAAAAATTCGCAATGCGAATTTTTCGACCATCTCTATGATTGATATGCTTAGACCTAATCTAACCCACCTTGCTCCACTTTAGGTGCCAGCTTACTGAGATTTGAAGGACAATTCAGTATTGATGTCTACATCCAGGGCTAACAACAATGCAGTCTATAGTGGAGTACAAGCAGCTGACACTAAGACTCAACTCACGTGGAGCAAAGGGTAGAAGGGCCAAAAGTGGGCGGTACTTGTGTGAGCCAGGAGCAGCTGCAGATGACATAAGCAGCCTCGACACAGGCAATTCCTCCACTGGTATTCTGGTGTGGTACAGAATGTGGGAGTAGGCATCCACCCCACCAGAACACTGGCACTGGTGCAGTTGAGGAACTGCTGCACCCTTAGGTAACTGGAGCTGACTGGGTAGTTGCATGCAATTGTGTCTCCCGGCTGCCCGCATTCCAGACTGAACGGGAGTGTGGAGTGTGTGGGAGGTAGGCCTCGGAGCGAACAGCTTGCCCAGTTACTCTATCTCCGTCAAGACCTTTCCCACTGAGCACTGCCCCGGGGGCCATCCCCTACCTTGTATTGGCTCTTGGCCCCTAGGGCATCATGGTCCGATTTAATAAAGGAGTCACTACCCCTGTCTCGCAATTTCCCACCACTACACATGTATACCAAAAAAAATGGAACAATTCATCCTTTTAATAAGTAACTTGGTAAGTATGATTTTGAGGCAGTGACATGGAGTCTAGAAAGTTAAAATGTCCACTGCAGACCTCATCTGCTTTTCAGTCAAACATCATTGTTACCCTGCTGTAATAGAAGAATAACATAGGGCATTAGAAGTATTGAAGAACCATAGTTGGAATTAAATACTGATAGCATGATGTAAGAGCAGTTTGAAAACTAATAATTACCAAACGTTTGACTGTTAGCCTAGAATTGGAACTGCCACATATGCATTGCATTTGCAACAGTAATGGCCAAACATGGAAGGACACTAAGCTGATCATTAAATGCGGAGTAGTCAAAGCTCTGTGGGAGATGTTGTTGGGGACCTTGAATGGGAAAGCAAGGGGGCCCAACTTGGAGTAGTATGGTCATGGTGTACAGAATGAAGTCAACATACCAATAAGGTTGCATTGTGTCTGTGAAACCTGTGTACAGTTAGAGAAATCTCTAGTGTCAGAATCCAGCCAACCAAGGTATGGGTAACTTGCTCACAGGCAGATTTCGAGGTCTGTTTCTCTCCTACTTCTCTGCAACCTTTCACTTTTTCTTACTCACTGTCACAGAGGGTGACACCAGAGCAGGGATGACACACCTGGTGACACCGATAATATAACAGAGTGGACCCTCTGGATCAACTGCACAGTTGGCAAAGGTGCAATCTGGGGTGCAGAGTCTAAGGAACCACCTGGTTTTCACCAGAGGACCTTGCAAGGGATGATGGACTTCCCCGGTTGTGGTCCCCAGACACACTTGTGTAGTTGGTAGCTGACGATGTACCAAGTCGAAGTGCCAAGGGTTGAGACAGGGATAATCCAAAGCCAAGAGCCAGAGGCCAGGAAGTCAAAGAGTAAATCACAAACAAGCAACCTGGAGGCAAAAGACATGAAAGACTTTGAAATTTCCTGTTGCCCGAGACTGCCTTAAATAGGGCAGGACAGAGTGGGCGATCTTATCCGTAACCAGGAAGTAACATCCTCCTGCTAACCACACGACACACTGAGTTCACTCCTTGGTGAGAGTATTTTTTAGTTTATTGTTTACTTTATCATTTATATTACTTTATTTTGTTGCACTAGGTTGTGCGCCTTGTGTCCTTGTTCCTAACAAGAAGGAGGAGCACCTGACAGTATAGTGAACACTGCTAGTGCAGGAGACCGAACCCTCTGAGGAAAGGAAGGTATTAAGGGAAAGAGCTGGATGCAGACATTGCAGAAGCAGCATGGCCCTGCGGGGATCATTGACACTATCCCCCTCTTTTAACTTCTTTCACCCATTCCTTTGTCTTTCTCACTCCTTCCAACTCTTCTTTTTTTTTTTTTCTCTCCCTTCATATGTCTAACTTAATCTTTCTGACAATATACTGACAATAATTACTTTTTTTCTTTAAAGCATTAGGATGCGAAGAATTGAGACACCAATGCTGGCAATCATTGCAGGCAGTTGCACATCTCCGGTGTCATTACTAACACTGGGCACACGCATGTAGGAGGAAGAAACCAGATGGACATCACTGGATAACGCCACTGTCTCACATGGATTATCCACATCTCCTCTTAATAATCATTGATGCAGAAGAGATGCATCTTGGAAGACATGCCCCATGTGTGGCTCGGGATGACTACTCTTGGTCATGCAAATCCTCCGCAAGCGTTAATCAGGATTACCACCATGGGTGATACCGTGTTTCCCAGATGATAAGACACTGTCTTAGTTTTTTTGGAAGGCCAAAATATGCCCTAGGGCTTATTTTCAGGGGATGCCTTATTTACCCATATAATGTGCCAGGTCCAGAGTCCCATATAATATGCCAGGTCCAGAGTCCCATATAATGTGCAATTGGAGTTACTCACCACCACCGAGACTAATTACGCGCCTTTCACCTTCCTTCAGCCAGGTCAGGCAGGCTCAGCAGTGCAGCGCAGCGGCAGTCTGGCGGCGCGATCACGTCATCGCGCCGCCTGCATCGGTCCGGCGGCCTCTCTGATGTGTGCTGTCTCTGGCCGGCAGCCTAAGTCCTCCGCGGCGAGCAGCCTCCCATTCTTCAGGAGCGCGCCGCAGCCACTGAAAGACTCAGGCAGGAGTGAGGGTGAGCCGCGCCGACTCAGGGGAGCTCTGGAGCCGCGGGTTGCCGACCCCTGTTGTACACGGACGGACCACAATAGGTAATGGAGGGTGGCTTATTGCCGGGGGTGCCTTATTTCACATTTTTCCCGAAAAATGGGGGGCTGTCTTATTTGATGGCCCTGCCTTATCATCGGGGAAACACGGTAAGGGGCTCAGTACATAGAAAGATCCCGGATTTGCATTGCACTATAACTACACAACATACTTTCAATATAATATAATTTAATTTCATATTGTAAAGTTGTGATTTATGTTTGAATAGATGAATATCATACCAAGAAAGGCAATGTAATCTGTTTTGATTTCCTACCCTATCTTAGCCCCGATGTACTTTCCCAGCGGCATCAATAATGCCGGGATGTAAGGATTTGGGACATCTAAGTTGGGCTGCCATTATTGTCAATTGCCATGGGCAGTCGCACGTCCTTGGCATCACCACTGCAGTTGGGGTCATGCATCCAGGGAGAAGAAGCTAGACGGACATCGCTGAAGGATCCTGCAGGCTGGTCTGAAAGACTGCTCTTGGTCATGAAAATTTACCCTGCTTGGTGATGCCCTAGCTTCACAGTTATATTTATTTTGTGAACTACGGTGTATAGTGTTGAATCATTCTGTGTGTCTTGGCTGCCGTGGATTAAGCTATACCAACTTTCTGTTTTGAATTTTAATTTACCACAAAATTCAAGGTATTATCCTATGTTGTCATGTTGACTGTTACAGAGAACTCATAAAAGTTTTTCAAAATGACCTGCCTTATTGTTTTACTAATCTGATACAGACCCCACTTTTTCCCATAGAGATGAATGGGGGGGAGGGTCAAAAATGTTTGCAGCTACCCAACTTTAATGTCAAAGATGAAAACATTCAGGGAGGATTTAAGTCATCCCCTTCCCTACAGAACGACCTTGTAACCAGGACCTGGCACTTCAGGAACTGGATCCATTTATTAACCTCCTGAGCATTTCGCCCATTGCACGGTTTTTTCATTTCCTGCTCAGCTGGAGGAGGTAAACATAAGTCCGGCGTCACTGGAGAAAGAAAGTGACGCCCCTCCAGTTTGACGGAGGTCTATGGCGCCGCCTACCCCTGCCCCCTTCGACTCACCGGTGACGCATGCCGATGCTCCCGACCGCTGTAGAAAGACGGCGATACCTAGAGAGCGGCTCTAGTTAACTGGGGCTGAGTTTCATGATGCATGAAACTCAGCTCGAGTTACTCAGGCTGAACGCTCAGAAGGTTAAAGACATTAAACGTTTTTAGTGTGTGTAGTACCACCCCTCCTGTATTTTAATAATCCCAGAAATCTCCTGTAAACTGAAGAGGGGAGATTGTTCACAGCTGCTGGGCTGGAGTCAGACTGTCAGCAGAGGGGGAGAGAGGGGAGAAGAGAACTGCAGCCGATTGCCCTGTGAGCTGTCAGTTCTCTTTCTACTTCTGCAGAATGAACACAGTTCCCATACCCTCCCCTAGCACTGCCAGCCAATCGGAAGGCTGATGGAAGGACAAGCAGGAAGCAGGGCTAAGAGGAACATGGAACAAGCGTCAGATAGTGAGTAGACTATTAAATTATTTTGTGTGTGTATAAAAGGCAGAATGTGTGTGGGTGTGTAAGGCAGAAAAGGCAGAAGGGCATGCTGGTCAGTGTAGTTCTTCACCAACTGGCAGAAGGTAATGCTTGCAGTTGTAGTTTCTCAGCACAGTAAGTTGGAACTTTGCCATTTGTGTCCGCAGAAAACTATTTGCATGCTGGAATCTGCAGCCAAGGATTGATAGAAAGCCTGTAACTGCCATAATCCCCCATGAACAACAAATGAACCCATTGCCAATAAACCCAAGTCATAACTATATGTAATTACAAGCTCTCCTAGATGGAGTACAGTCTGTATGAATATGTGTGTTACTATGATCATGAAGAAACAATGGCTCATAGGGTGACAACACTCTGTTTCCTGGTTATCCTCCCCCTTTGTCACCCTTCTGTACATTTTACACATTCATGAACCATTGTTTACACCTTGTGGCGTCACTTCCAGGAAAACTTCCCTTATAATCAAATGAAGAACATGAGGGGTCTGCTCCCTCCCAGCCCCACTATTAGCCAAACAGAGCATTAATTTCAGTTGTAAGAACCTAGTGTGTTGGGACCACCAGTGATCTCACTCCCTGGGTTGGGATCTCAACAATGTTTCTTTTGACTAAATTCTAACCACCACCAAAACATCCACTGTTAGGCTAGGGCAGTGGTTCTCAACCTGTGAGTCAGGACCCCCTTGGGGACTATTTCACAGGTATCGCCGCATTAACAAGCAGCAGCTCTGATGCCCACAAGTGGGGTGGGAAGTTAGGAGGTGGAGTAACACCCCCTGCTGCCTAACCTATAAGGAATGGGGCATTACTCTCCCTCCTAACTTCCAACCCGCACATCATTTGCACAAGCGGGGTGGGAAAATAGGAGGGAGGGGGATATAATACTTGCTGGAAGTGACATTGTGGAGTGTTACTACAGTATTTGGAGTCCGGAAGTGACACTCCACACTAACACTTCTGCATTCTACAGGATGTGACACTGTGACATTGCTTCCGGTGTTGCAAACCTAAAAGGTTTGAGAACCACTGGGCTAGGGTTACATGGGTGCACTCTTTGTCCCGAGCAGTTAAGTGGATGTATAATAATGGAATAGACAATTCTGCAGGTAAGTATGTGGAAGGATAGGCTTTATAAAAGATTTTATCAAAAGTGTCTGTGACCTCCACACTCATTCAATAGGGTGGTCAGCCTGAATCCTATGTTAATGGGGGCCCTGTATTCTCATGAGCCCCCACCTGTACCCTCACAACACCAGGGCAAGGTTGTGGGGAGGAGGCCCCCTTAACGCAATAGAGAGTCTTGACCTCCTTCAGGTATGGCATCGGGCCTGGTTGTGCTCGGGATAGAAGGTGGATGATTGTCACCCCCATTACCTGGCCAGCAAGGTCCGGCAAAGAGGACTGCTATTGCTTGGAAGGGGGGCCATGCTGTTTTGCTCCCTTTCCAGGCATGCCAGACAGGGGTCTGGTTATTAATTTGGAGGGCCCCCAAGTTTAAAAAACAAAAATGCCTGCATTTATCGCTAAAGTATAAAAAAAAATTCAACCTAGGCTTAGGTGGGTTTGAGGAAGTTTCAGAATTGGCCTCCTCTATTCCTCAACTAGTTCTGTTATGTACATCTTTCAGATTAGATAATCCCATACAAAGTTCAGATTCTAAAACACAGGTAATCAAAGGTAATCTGAATCCTTACAGCCTAGGGCAGACATGTTCAAAGTTCAGCCTGCGGGCCAATAGTGGTTCGTTTTTTACATTTCAAGTGGCCCGCAGATGCAGCCCAAATGGGGAACATCCAAGAGAGAGAAGCTGCTGAACACCCTGCTATCTAGTCAACAGGTCAGTCTTGCACCCTCGCAACCATTGCAGCTCTCCTCAGATGACCCCTGGGAGAAGGCATTGCTAGCCAAAGATCCCACAAATGGAGCAAAAGCTGAGCCCCCCCTCTCGGGAGGCAGAGGGAGGGCAAAGAGGAGCTGACAGGGTCTCAAGCAAAGGGGAAAGAAGGAACATGAATCCCATTACCACCCCAGGCCCAGCCGGTGTGGGGACCCTTTGGGTAAGCAGGCAGGAGGGTATGACAGGAATGGAGCAGAGGTGTCCCTCCTATGAAGGGGGATGGGGTACTTGGCTGAAACATACCCTTAAATGCACCCCTTCTATCAACTTGCAAACCCATGTCCTGCTTGGGGTAGCTGGTTGTGAGAGGGTATTCAAGCAGAGCAGAGCTCCTGGAAGAAAAATAATAGGGCCCTTTACCACTTTATACATTGCATTTTGTACAAACCACACAAGTTATCGTACAAGCTACATTTATGCTACCCATGCAAGAATACAGAAAATGCTTGTGATGGGTTAACAATATGCATGCAGGGGGATGTTATGCATTAGTGTTAACCCAAAACATAGTGCAAGCAAATATAAATGGTGGAAGAAGTATCCTGTAGAAACCATGCATGCTCTACCTGAGCCCGAGCCAAAATCATTATAAATTTTCAACCTAACTTTTAAGAGAAACATATCAAACACACAATCCCTGAAAAGATAAGAAATATGCCAATATCACCACTTTGCAGGTGAAGGGAGAGAGGGAAGGGAGGCATCTCTACCCTAACCATTCTCCCTTCCCAACTCTCAGGACGGTTTGAAACTTGGCAAGCGACTCTAGTGCAAGCTATTGCACTTCACATTTAGAAACATGGCCACACCTTTCAGATGTACTGACAAAAAGATTTTTCCCTCGGCCACACACTTAAGCCAGCCATAGACATTTTGTTTCTTCTTCGGTCTGCTGGCAGATATGACATCCTCACGTCTGGCCGGTTGTGCCAGCAATTGGCCGCACACCCTTTGTGTGCCGGCATTTTCTTTGAAAAGGGATGCTGGTCCCCATCCAATGTAAAGAGATTGATCTTAAAATTGCAGACATGTCCATAATTTGTTAGATCAATTTTTGGGCCGATTTCTGTCCGAATGTAGGTTTTTGATTTGTGTCCAATATTTCAGCAGATCGATCGCCATGAGCATGCAATGCCGCCAATGCCGTCTATTGCCACCTTTACAAATGTAGGGAGTGTACCTCTGATACAAATGAAATGTATCCAATATATCCTACAGCTGTGCTCACCGAGTAATACATGTAGGTTGCATATATTTATCCAAAGACAATAAAAAATCTATAAATTGTCTGTTTCTATTCTAATCCATGCTCATGTATGTGCTTTGTGACCATGTAATATTAGCCATGTTTTACTATATTTTTCGGACTATAAGACGCACCAGACCATAAGATGCACCCAGTTTTTAGAGCAGGAGAACCAGAAAAAAATATTTAATAAGTGTTGAAATCAATTGGGTTGATGCAATGGATTAAATGAATGCAATATCAAATTGAACCAGTAGATGGCACTAGCAGCAGTACTATTACAGCACATCATGTCATCCTCCTCACTGATTGTGAGGAGGGGGCCACAGGGGGAACTGCTGCAGATCTCCCTCTCTGGCTGTGCCTGTATCTGTGGAAGCTTTAGAGCTATTGCAGCTCCCACAGACGGAGAGAGAGAGATTGATGGCAGTTCATAGATAGATGGGATCTGCTGGCATAAGCAATAATACCAGGATGCCGGGAGAGCTGGCAAGGTTGCGGACCATATGACGCAGGCACTCCCTCCCAATTTTGGGGGTGAAAAGGTGCATCCTATAGCACGAAAATATGGTAATTAGCATTACTGCATCACACAGTAATACAGTGTATGGAGTGTCATTAATTGTAAACAGGATCTTAATGTACTGTGATGAGATGATGATTGTAAGTTAGTTGCAAAGCCCCTGAACATGGTATCATCATGTAGATGTAGAGAAGGATTGTGGGAACATAACAAAAATATTGCTCTAGCACATGTCGTTTTTGTAAATATCAAGTTCAAAGTCAAACAAACTTTTTTTTTAAAACATTTTGACTTTACTTTGAACTTAAAGTGCTAGAACAGTGATGGTGAACCTTCTGGAGACAGAGTTCCCAAAGTGATTTTTACCGCAAAGGACCAACATGGCAAATTTACTTGAATCACATACATACAAATCATATTGACGCCTACACATGAATTACATATACGCAAACCACACACACACCATAAACACACATGTACACATGCAGATGCATTAGGGTCGTGTACACCATTATATATGCTTTAGACACACACCAATCATACAGAGACATGTTGAAAGGATGTATAAATATGCCTTTGTAAAAATATTCATTTCACTGTGATGTTAAGAACAGCCATCTCAGCTGATTGTCCAATTTACATAATCAATGAGCACATTGAAATTTGGTCTCTGGTATTTAAATTAACACGTTAATTAACACTACAGACAAAATTTCAAATTACCCAATAAGAGGTGAGAGTAAATACTCACATGCAAATGACCCCCCCCCAAAAGACTCAGGGGCAAGGGGACTTTAAAGGCCACATCGTAGAGACATTAATAAAAGTGAAAGTTCAAAAACATACATATTATTAAATCAATATTTACAAATGTTTAAGCATAGGACATGACAAAAAGCGCTGGTGTTATTTCATACATTTAAAAGATAAAGCACTGGTACCCATGCACTAGAAAAACATACAATACAATATGATTAACTGCACAAAAAAATGAATGGATGGTTGGGGACAATGGATTCTATCCAACAGAATCCACCCCAATGCGCGTTTTGTGTAGACTTCTTCAGGGGGTGTGTCTTTATCCAGTTTAATTAGGTGTAAATATCAGTAAAGGTGCTGAGACACTTTAGACAAACAACCAAGGCCCCCCGAAACGGGCAGCCAGGAGTGAAGAATGAGGGCACTCACAGGACACCGCGGCGATCTGTTTAAATCTTTTTCATAAGGTGATTAATCTTTGTATATCATATTCATTAAGAAAGTATGCTTAGGTCCTTAGAAGGTGAAAAGTTCCTGTATGCTGTAAGTGACTAAAGCCGTTGACTCCCATCCAAACTAATGGGATCGGCCAAGAATTTACCGGCATGTCAGATCACCGTGCGATCCGACATGCGGCAGATTCCTGGTCAATATGACCAGGGGGCGCACCCGATTTTCTGCCGACTGACCATCGATCAATTGCAGGAACGCGCACGGTGGTCGATCAGCTGTCAAATTTACATATTGCTTTCATATTTACATATAAGCTTTACATATTAACACACCAATCACTCAGGAACTTCAAACACATGACACTATACATTCGCATACAACCAAACTTATCGACAGATAGAAGCAGACGATTCCTTTCATGTATTGTCATATATGATCCATCTTCTGTTTAAACTAGAATTTCCCGCCAATTTACTGTATAAAGATCTGTGTCACAAATAAACGAGGAGATACATGGGATGATAAGCTTCAGTGTGTGTGTGTGTCTGTATATCTTCCAGCCGGAGGGAGAATATTCATGAGAGGGAATCTAACCAAGGGGTTGTAGGCTGAGGACGTGATTGAGCTAACAGTGTTGGTGTCAAAAGTAGCTAACAGTTTTTTTTGTCCGAAAATAGCTTAAGCCCACCCCCCCCCCCCCATACACCTTAAGATCACTCAATACAATTTCCTTTAGATCTACTAACAACTATGTAGTGCCAGGTCCTCCCTAATAGAATAGATAGTAATTGGAAGGTTTAGAAAGTTCCTCATATTACATGGTTTTGGTAGCAAAGAAGTTGATTGTACAGAAATTGCATGGTAAGATGTATCATATAAGATGTATCATATACAGACACACAGAAATCATGTAGAGACTAGAGATGGTGGACTTTTTGGACTAGCTGACTTGGTGAGCTGATTGCAAAGCCTCTAAAATTGTATCATCACCATAATTGCTGGGGATGTAGAGAAGAGCGGTGGGAACATTGAAAAATGCTCTAGCACATGTAGTTTTTGCATAAGTTCATTTCACTTCAAGTCAAAGTTCATTTCACTTCATTTATGCAAAAGCTATTTGTGTTAGAGCCATACTTTTTTTTGTAGTATACCCCCAACCCTTGGTCCGAAAATTACGGTAATTGTTTGTTTCAAATATTATTATATTCAGGATTTCTACTAGACCCTTGTAAAGACATATTTTGTGAAGTTACTACAACATAAAAAAAAATCATTTAAGTCTATGGTGCGTCTATGGTACAGTAATCTGGACCTCAGCAGAGCGCTAGGGAGGTTGAGGTCAGGTATGGGGGTGTCCATTAAAGAGAATAATAAACAGTTGTGACAATTGCTGTGTGTTTGTTTTTTATCATACTCATCTTACCCATTAGGAGCTAGCTTCCTCTGATAGCTCCTAATGGGTTTACATGATATACACAATCATTAACCTGATTCTCAGGTTCCATCATAAAACCAGGGTCTCAGTAATAACGGATGCTTATCATCCATAGAGCCACTGCCAATTTACAATATAATGTGACAATGTTCTTCAAAAATTTCCTTTGTGGTGAATGCCTTTAAAATCCCCATGCTGCCCTCTAACTCTATAGCATAGACTGGCAGATTTCTGCCCAATTCTTCAGCCGATCAACCACCGTGCGCATCCCCGCCAAGCGGCCAGCCAAAAATTGGGTGCGCCCACCTGGTCAGACTGACCAGGAATCGGCCGCATGTTGGATCGCACGGTGATCCCACATGCTGGTAAATTCTGGCTAATCCCATTCTTTTGGATGGGGATGGGAGTCCCCATCCGAAGTAATGGCCAGCACACAGAGGGTGCTCGGACGATTCTCGGCACTAGCGGCCGTGGGTGATGACGTCATCACGGCCAGTCGGTCTGCTGAGAAGTCGAGAGGAAAATGACTTGTCTATGCCCACACTGCTGAGGTACAGGTTTCTGTACCAAAAGAGCACCATAGACTTTAATGGAAAAAA
>CM070034.1:61621524-61634854 GCA_036250615.1 Ptychadena robeensis | reverse complement strand
AAGAGTGTGGAGGGTATGACAGTGGGCAGTATGTACAGGAAAGACTGTGGAGGGTATGACAGTGGGCAGTATGTGCAGGAAAGAGTGTGAAGGGTATGACAGTGGGTGGTATGAATAGAGTGCACCTGTGTGTAATCTAATGTCAGTACAAATACAGCTGCTCTGTGACAGCCTCAGAGGTTGTCTAAGAGAATATTGGGAGCAACAACACCATGAAGTCCAAAGAACACACCAGACAGGTCAGGGGTAAACTTATTGAGAAATGTAAAGCCTTGAACATCTCACAGAGCACTGTTCACGTGATCATTCAGAAATGGAAGGAGTATGGCACAACTGTAAACCTACCAAGACAAGGCTGTCCACCTAAACTCACAGGTCGAACAAGGAGAGCGCTGATCAGAAATGCAGTCCCATGGAGGAGGAGGCCCATGGTGACTCTGGACAAGCTGCAGAGATCTACAGCTCAGGTGGGGGAATCTGTCCATAGGACAACTATTAGTCGTGCACTGCACAAAGTTGGCCTTTATGGAAGAGTGGCAAGAAGAAAGCCATTGTTAACAGAAAAGCATAAGAAGTCTCGTTTGCCACAAGCCATGTGGGGTAGACAGCAAACATGTGGAAAAAGGTGCTCTGGTCAGATGCAAAACGCTTTGTGTGGTGGAAAACTAACACTGCACATCAGTCTGAACACACCATCCCCACTGTGAAATATGGTGGTGGCAGCATCATGCTCTGGGGGTGCTTCTCTTCAGCAGGGACAGGGAAGCTGGTCAGAGTTGATGGGAAGATGGATGGAGCCAAATACTGGGCAATCTTGGAAGAAAACCTTTTGGAGTCTGAAAAAGACTTGAGACTGGGGCGGAGGTTCACCTTTCAGCAGGATAACGACCCTAAACATAATGCCAGGGCAACAATGGAATGGTTTAAAACAACATATCCATGTGTTAGAATGGCCCAGTCAAAGTCCAGATCTAAATCCAATCGAGAATCTGTGGCAAGATGTGAAAACTGCTGTTCACAAACACTGTCCATCTAATCTGACTGAGCTGGAGCTGCTTTGCAAAGAAGAATGGGCAAGGATTTCAGTCTCTAGATGTGCAAAGCTGGTGGAGACATACCCTAAAAGTCTGGAAGCTGTAATTGTAGCAAAAGGTGGTTCTACAAAGTATTGACTCAGGGGGCTGAATAATTACACTACACACCCCACTTTGCAGTTTTATATTTGTAAAAAAATGTTTGGAATCATGTATGATTTTTGTTCCACTTCTCACGTGTACACCACTTTGTATTGGTCTTTCACGTGGAATTCCAATAACATTGATTCATGTTTGTGGCTGTAATGTGACAAAATGTGGAAAAGTTCAGAATACTTTTGCAAGCCACTGTATGTACAGCACTGAGTAAGCCATCCCAGCCGTTATCACAGTCCTGCATTATGTAGAAACGCACAGATACAAAGTGATTTGTACCATGAAACAGGTTTGTTAATGTTTTAATGAGGAAACACAATGCAAGAGAACTATTTAGAATATTAGTTATAAAAGTTTCATTGTGAAGGCCAGACAAATAGCATTTTCCCTATGAAAGCTTTCCTTGAGAAGCTCTGTGTGCATACGGCAGTGGTTCTGGAGAGGACTGCTTTCTATGACCTAACATGTAGACCGCGTGACATGCCAGGACTGATATCTTATCACTGCTCTAGAACAATCGTTGCCATATCTGGAATCTCGCTTTAGAACCCCTTTTCTCTGGATGCAGACATCGCTTCACTAAAAATACTTCTGTCATGTAAAAGTTTATACTTCATATCTGCACTCTGATTTATTGGACGGATGACTTGTCTGTTCACAATGTAAAGTTGCTTTCACCTTGTATATATTTGCACTGTACACCAGCGGTTTCTGGATGTGCATTTGGCTGATGGGGCGAAAAGGAATAATTTGCATGGCTCCGCCCACTGTCCCAAAACGCAGGCTTCCACCTAAAGTTTTGGGATTTGTGCTGGATTGGGCCGTGTAAATACCTTCTGTTTTAAGAAGGCTTGATTGTGCTATGCACTGCTCGAGTTGAGGGCTTTTTGATTCCTTTCATCCCTTCTCACCATAACCTTCTCGGGTACTTCACCTTGTATACAAGTAATTTTACCACAAGTCTGTGATGTACTTATAGAAAACATAAATAATGCTAAAAAGCTTATTCCAGACAGATCATACGTACCCAAACTATGTTCAGCAATGGTTAAACAGTTGCTTTTGACTAATGCAAAATAGGGGTGACCTCTATTCTGGGGCAGCAACGGCTAAATGAATTTCAAGTCCCGTTTATTTATGAGTCTGGTGTGAATTAGCATTAGGGCTCTTTCACACGAAATGTGGACTGAAACTGCATGCAGTGTGGTTTGAGGTGTGCTGCATTTTGATTTTGCAGTAATCGTTTTTGGCTGCACTCGTGCTTGCATTTCTATGTCCAGTACGGTAATTGGAAGTGCAAAGGCAAGGTGTAGCCAAATCTCATTATGCCTGGGGTTCTCTAAAAGGCCAAACCACAGCGCATCACATTAATATGAATAGTAACACAACTTACCTAAGGAAACCTCTGTATATCACTTGTATTGCAAAACACGTGTTGCTCAAAGCTTATCCAAACGCTTATAAAAGAACTGTTAAAGCCCCGTCACATATAACGTTTAGAGTATATCACACACACTTCTGCTTTGCATAGTATTGGGCTGACTAGGGCTGTGCGCTATTTTGCGTGGCACCCCAATTTCACTAGCTCCAATAAAGTGAGGCTTACCCCAACACGTGATGTAGACATACAGTCAGGCCCATAAATATTGGGACATTGACACAATTCTAAAATGTATGGCTCTATACACCACCACAATGGATTTAAAATGAAACGAACACAATGTGTGTTAACTGCCGACTGTCAGCTTTACATTGAGGGTATTTTCATACAAATCAGATGAACAGTCTGCATATGGGCGTCCTACTTGTTAAGGGACCAAAATTAATAGGACAATTGGCTTCTCAGCTGTTTCATGGCCAGGTGTGTGATATTCGCTCATTATCCCAATTACAATGTGCAGACAAAAGGTCCAGAGTTAATTTCAAGTTTGATATTTGCATTTAGAATCTGTTGCTGTCAACTCTCAAGATGAGATCCCAAGAGCTGTCACTATCTGTGAAGCAAGCCATCAATAGGCTGAAACAACAAACCCATCAGAGAGATTGGAAAGACATTAGGTGTGGCCAAAACATTCTTAAAAAATGAACGCATCGGTGAGCTCAGCAACACCAAACACTCAGAAAACAACTGTGGTGGATGACCAAAGAATTCTTTCCCTGGTGAAGAAAACACCCTTCACAACAGTTGGCCAGATCAAGAACACTCTCCAGGAGGTAGGTGTATGTGTGTCAAAGTCAAAGAGAAGACTTCACCAGAGTGAATACAGAGGGCTTATTGCAAGATGTAAACCATTGGTGAGCCTCAAAAACAGGAAGGCCATATTAGAGTTTGCCAAACGATATCTAAAAAAAGCCTTCACAGTTCTGGAACAACATCCTATGGACAGATGAGACCAAGATTAACTTTTACCAGAGTGATGGGAAGAGTGGAGTATGTAGAAGGAAAGGAACTGCTCATGATCCTAAGCATACCACCTCATCAGTGAAGCATGGTGGTGGAAGTGTCATGGCGTGGGCATGTACAGTATGTCTGCCAATGAAACTGATTCTCTTGTATTTATTGATGACGTGACTGCTGACAAAAGCAGCAGGATGAATGCTGAAGTGTTTCATGCAATATTATTTGCTCATATTCAGCCAAATGTTTCAGAAATCATTGGACCGCGCTTCACAGTACAGATGGACAATGACCCAAAGCATACTGCAAAAGCAACCAAAGAGTTTTTTAAATGGAATTTTATGCAATGGCCAAGTCAGTGAATGAATCATATTGAGCATGCATTTCACTTGCTGAAGACAAAACTGAAGGGAAAATCCTCCAAGAACACTGAAGACAGTTGCAGTGGAGGCCTGGCAGAGCATCACCAGGGATGAAACCCAGTGTCTGGTAATGTCTATGCATTCCAGACTTCAGGCTGTAATTGACTGTAAAGGATTTGCAACCAAGTATTAAAAAGGGAAAGTTAGATTTATGATATTTCTATCCCATTACTTTTGGTCCCTTAACAAGTGGGAGGCACACGATCACCTGATTTGGGTGTAAATACCCTCACATGAAAGCTGACAGTCTACCGTTAAAGCACATTGTGTTTGTTTCATTCCAAATCAATTGTGGTGGTGTATAGAGGCAAAAATGTTAGAATTGTGTTGGTGTCCCAATATTTATGGACCTGACTGTACCGTGCCATGCAGTGCAGTGCAGCTCACCAGATAGTTGGGTGCCATACGGCATGAATGTGGGTTAGCCCCACTATTGGGTGATCACTGTACATGCTGCAAAACTACTGAATCCTTACTATGAGAAATGGGAACACGCTTTGGCCGCCCTGTGCTCATTGGCGTTATTGATGTGACGTTTCCATGATTACGGAAAATCGGGTCCTGTGAGAACAATGTTATTTATTGATTATGTGCGGTTCATGACGCATCAGCTTCTTATTTTGTATTTGTTTTTCCATATTTAGGTAGGATTTCCAATCAGTATCTATGGCCGAGAATCCTATGTAAAGCTGAAGCTCGGCCATATTATATAGTGATAACGGGTGTGACAACGGTTTAGGACAGCACTTTCCATACTCACTAGAGGAATCCATGCAGCTAAGGAATGCTGAGACTCTCCTATCCATACACATGGAAACACTGACCAAAATACTTCACAGATCAGAGGGGTCAAAGGAACAACATAAAACAGCGCTCTTTTTGGCTAGGAGTTTCTCTTTTATAAGCACCAGAGGAATCTGTTGTATTTTTATTGTTTAAAGTTATAGAGAGTTTGGAGTTCAAGTGATACCGTTTATTGGCTAACTGAAGTCATTAGAGAAGCTAGCTTTCGGGGTGTCGCAGATCCCTTCTTCAGGCTAATACAATTCTGGTTTTAGAAGCTCACATGTATACACAAAGTTAGAAGGACATAAATATTGTAACAAAAACAAATGTTTTCTCTAGACACACTTGACTGGTTGAGGTGAGAGTGAAGGATTAGTTAGTTGACATAGTGATCAGAGTTAAGCCTGCCATACACACCCCGACGGGTGCAGGCAGACCAGTCCCGATATGCACCGGAATGCAAACGTGATGACGTCATCACGTTTGCACCCTGGTGCATTATGTGGCCCCTTTAGTCGGCCGGCACCCGGTCTTCATCGAAGCTAATGCCATCGGCTTCCATCGGCCAGAGATTATCGTACATGTCCGTTCTCTGGCCGGCCGAGCTGTGGGGCGACAGGGATCTGTTGCCCCATGTGGACACATACCGATAAGCGGGCGATTTTTCTGCTGACCGACGGCGCGAGCGCGCACGCCCGTCGGTCAGGTGAAAAATCGTCCGCTTATCGCCATGTGTATGCCAGCCATTAGTAAGAGTTATTGGTGGTAATTAACATGAGAGGTAGAGGCATAATATTCACCTACCTTAACAATTAAAATGTCACTTGACTAAAGATGCCATGAAATACTACTAATACTAATTACTATACTCTACTATTGTTGATAGTGATAGGCCGTTAGAATTCGTCCTACTGTGTGTAACTGAGTCTGCATACCACCCTTCTAGTAATCATTCATAATATGTATGTTGGTTGCTGATATAAAGTGGACCCTCAACTTACAACCATCCCTGTAGAACGAATTTAGTTTGTAAGTCAAAGCCATTTTTCCATACGAAATAATGGAAATGATCCATTCTGTGCCTCCATAGGTACCACTTGCCTAACGTTTCATTATAAAAAGGTTGTAAAATCTTTGTAACATACATGAAACCGCAATAATATTCCTACATCAATAGCAATTGAAGTTGCGCATCCCTACTCTACCAGAAATGACAATTTAAGACTGTACTCGCCATTCAAGTTGGCTTCTCTTTCTTCTGTTCTATTGTAACTTCCCTCTTATCTCTCTTATTTTTTCCATCTTTTCCACTTTTTTGGGGGCCATTATGTACTGAATATCCAACAATTGTATACTGGCCATCCCTCAATACTGTATTTCCTACAGTATGCTAAGGGAAAAACCCCTGTGGAGTCCTTGCTCACAACCCTATATATGTACAGTAATGTGTATGCTCATACAGTATATCTGGGCTCAAAGGCATGTTTTTGGACACATATGAGGTATGTGCTTACAACCCTGTATATGTAAAGTACTCTGTATGCTCATACAGTATATCTGGTCTCAGAGGCATGTTTCTGGACACCTATGGGGTCCTTGCTTACAATCCTGTATATGTACAGTACTCTGTATACTCATACAAAATATCTGGGCTCAGAGGCAAATTCCTTGACGCCTATGGTGTCCCTGGGTGCAACCCACAGGCAATACTATTCACTGGCTTTGGGACAGAAATCGGGTCTTAAGTTGAACACGTATCCGGAGAGAGTGGAGCGGACACAGCGGGCACCTTAAAGAGGATCCCTCCCTGGGAAGGCTCACCCACAGCAGGTCACTTGTACAAGAGGACCAGGTGGGGCCTGACCAGAAGCACTCGATTGTGGGACACCTGAGTTGATGTATATGTTTTTTAAGTGAAAGTATGAGGTTTTAATGTCAAAAGAATCTAACCTGATTTCTGGCTGGCCCAACATGATACGGGTTATCCAAGTATGATTTTTTTTCCTCTTTAAAAAGCCATGAGGTGAAAGACCCACATATAGTGAAAGATCTACGTATCCTCCTAGGGAGGTCCCCCAAATGTAAGGCCTGAATAGAGAGCACCTCTTATGTGTAGCCCCCTTTCAAGCCCATGGGGGATTTATATGTAAGGATACCCATATTATTGGATTATAGATCATTGTCTATGTTTCACGGTCATGCTAGATTAATTATATTTTCATGGTATGAAATTGAAAAACCTTGGCTCTAAATCATGAATAAAATCTATTTATTTAAACATTTTTACATTGGTCGGCATTGTTAAAATGGATCATTAGTGTTTTTCTCATTACTGTATACCTCATTGTAAATAAGGAAGCGGGGCTGACTTAAATTCAGGTAAAAAAAAGGATTTTTGGTCTTTTCTGAGGAAAGTGGTTCTGTGACATCCTTAGGCTTTAATGTATAGTCCTTGCATGAAGTGGAGGACATACAATGTTAGTGGTTTAATTGCATTTAATATGCTATATGTTCTATATTTTAGTATAGTTTGCCTAAAACTTGAAGTAACCCATAAACACAGTGGAACAGTTGAGACTATTCTGAGTTGCTGTAACAAAATTCATTTTTCAATTGCAACAGTGAATCAATACAATTACTATATCTCCATATTTATTTCCTGTAAATACCTGCTGAGTGAACAGTGTTCTTTTGCAATGCCCAGATTATCTGTTATTCTTTCAGAAGAGGAAGGCATCCAGTTCACAAAAACGATGGTCACTAATATTCCATGACACATAAATAAGGACTTGGCAGGGATCCTATAGCACGCAGCACTTCTGGGAGCCAAAATTGCATTTGAATCATCAAAATGATACCGACAGCCTTGCAGTCAATAAGTAAGGGATTGATTTACTTTTGTAAATCTATTCTATTTCAGAAAGTTGCTGTTACGCTAACACAGTATATAGAGCAACCAAGTAGATTACAACTTTTAGATGTTTACTTTAGACTTATTGGGAAGAATTGTCGTTAGTAGTGGAGAAGAAGACCCTTTGTTGTTCATTAGGGGCTTCCTGAAAGAGATGACATTCTTCCTTATACACAAAGGAGAATAAGGATGTTCTGTCTTAATTAGTATGTTGATTATCATATCATATATTGGTATATGCCTTAAAAAGGTAAAACTTAATCTTAAGCAGTGAACACAAGGCTCGATATTGGAGCCGTTCGATGTTCCCTGCAGCAGCGTGATGACATCATCACACTGCTGTCAAATATCAAAGGGGTTGGAGGCTCAGCACTGCTCTCTCTCTAGCACAGCCGATGCTTTGCATGGGCATCGACCGGTTTGGATAGATGGCCGTGAGCGTGCACGGCGTTTGAAGCAGCCATCGATCTGGCCCATATCTACACGTGTGTACCCAGCTTTAGTTCGAAGGGTGAGCAAGAATTCCACTCAGCGACCTCTCTGACGGCTCCTGATAACAAAGTTTTTGCTATGCAGCTGCTATAGAGCAGCTAAGAGCGTTAACTGTGTTTAAAGTAAGCCTAGAGGTTTTATATAAAAGAATGGTTGGTATATTCGTATTTAAAGTATATCTAAGGCCAAGCTGTTTGCTTTTTTTTCAATAATATTTTTATTGATTTTTAATAAAATTTGACATCATAACCAACAAGTACCGTATTTTTTGGACTATAAGACACACCGGACCATAAGACGCACACAGTTTTTAGGGCAGGAAATCCACAAAATAAAGATTTATTAAGTTTTCACATCAATTGGGTTAATGCAATGAATTCAATGAAGGCAATATTCAATTCAGCCAGCAGGGGTCACTAGCAGGAGTACACTCTCAAGCTCAGCGTCTTCACGCTGATCACTGATCGGGAGGAGGAGGAGGAGGAGGGAGGGGGCAGAAATCTGCAGCCTTCTCCCTGTCTGCTCTAAACAGCTGGGAAGATCAGCTGTGATTGTGTCCGTGGGAACTGCCGAGTTATTGCGGTTCCCACTGACACTGAGAGAGGGAAAGATGGCAGTCCATCTCTCACTCTCTCTCCATTGCCTATGCCAGCAAAGCTTTGCTGACAGGCAATTTTACAGTACAGCTGAGAGAGCCGACACCAGCCGGCATCTCTCAACTGCCAAATACCTCCTGCTCCCCCGGCTAATCTCCGTGCCGGAGAGCTGGCAGGAAGCCAAGATGCGACCACCAGTGGGCGAGTGGCCGCGGGGGTCGCACATTCAGACCATAAGATGCAGGCACTTTTTGCCCCCAATTCTGGGGGTGAAAAAGTGTGTCTTATGGTCCGATATGGTCCGATAAAATACGGTATATAAGCCAAAAGTAGAGGGTACAATGACAGAACAAAATTTAACAAATGAATGATATCACATGCAATGCAAATTAGCAGTCTACTCTACATCATATCAGTCAAATCGACAAACTGACATTTAAACAAATGCAGAACCCCAATACTGGCCTGTAAGAGCCAATCAAGCAGGTCGAGCTTTAGAACAATACAATGTCGTACATCAAAACGGGTATGAAGTTACAGAAGACCCTCGAACTCTTTGGAGCTCACATAATATCTCCAACACTTCCACATTTTAAAGAACTGTTTCATTTGGTCATTCTTCATTTGCAATAGTTCCTCCATTTCACATAAGCTGTTCTCTATGAGAACACTTTCTCAATAACCAATGTTCTTGTGACAGGAAGTACAGAGAAATCCTAAATTTACAGCCACACCACAAACAAGGACTACAGTTCCAGGATTTTACTTTATATAGAAAAAATCCTCCTTATTTTGGTTGGTTTTAGACAAACATTATGTATGCCTCCCATTCAGTGTTTTATTTGACTGTATTTGTCTTCTTTCAGGTACTTGATTGACAGCCGCTGGTTCAAGCAGTGGAAGAAATATGTGGGTTTTGACAGCTGGGACAAGTATCAGATGGGAGATCAGAATGTGTATCCAGGTCCCATTGATAACTCTGGACTCCTCAAAGGTCATTCTCTAAAACTTATGATTTTGTAATGTGCACATTTAGCTCAGTATGTCTGCCCCTTATTGCTTTTGAAGATAAAGATTTTAAAACAAGTTTATACTGTGGTTGGGATGCACCAGAGCAACTGTAGAAGTTAACATCTTCTACATTTGCCACACCATTACAACTGATAAGAGCAAAATGCTGTTTCGAATAATTGCTGTGTTTTTCACACCCTAAGACGCACCTTTCCTCACAAATCTGGTGGGGGGGGTGGCTGCGTCTTATGGTGCAAAGGCGTGACCCCCCACTGGCACCTTCACTCTCCTTCGCCAGAGAGGTGGAGGAGCTGTCCATAGTTCAGCTCCTCCATCTGGCAGGACTCACGCTGCCAACTCTCACACACCCAGAACACTGTGTAATCTGCCAGTCTAGATGATTACACAGTGCATAGGAGAGATCCACCCAGAGCTGGAGCTTTCCTCTGCTCTGTGCCTCCTGTCTGAGCTGGTGACAGATGGGAGAGCCATCAGCGGATAAATTGGGCTCAAGCTTCCCCACCTTATTAACTCCCGTTCTGCTGGTTGGAACACTGAGCTATGGTTAGCAGAGTGGGAAAAAGCAAAAGTATTTTTTGGCCATCAGACACCCCTGTTGTCCCGAACAATACACCATGGTAACATTTTAACTAAAAACTACCTGTAGGACTGTCTGGAGCTGAGATAATAAAATGCATTATATTCTAGTATAAGCAGTATAAACACTTTCTATCGGTGACAAAGGTCTGCACAGTCTTTGAGTACAAACCACCAATAGAAATGGACCTGTTTGTCATTGTTATTGCATTTATTAGAGGGTCTTCCCTTCATCAGGACCAGAGAGACTTTATTTTTTTATAGTGTGTTGACACTGGAAATATCAACAATATCGAGAAGTATCTGTTCCCTAATAAGGGCCATCACATGATTCATGCAGCCTTTACCAGATTCCCCTAATAGTGGACTGATAAAGGCCAAACCAGGTCACAGCCTTTCCTGTAGTCTCCCGACACCAGTGGAAGTGGCATAACAAAGACAAACAATTGATCTCTGCTTCCTTCAAGTGTATAAACAGATTTATCCATTTCAAAAGATCCTTCCTCCGTAGCTCCTGAACCTGAGGCAGGTACCGCTATGCTATTGTATGCCACAGCCTGTATGACTCTGTTATAGTCAAAGTAGCAGCTATTCTGTGTACTTATATTCTGTGCTTTGGCTTTTAAGGATTCCAGTTATTAGTCTAAATTTTTAAATGCTGACAGTCTCTTTCGCAGATACTGACACGCAGTCTCTTAAGGAGCATCTTATTGATGAGCTTGATTACATTCTGTTGCCTACTGAAGGATGGAACAAGCTTGTTAGCTGGTACACAATGATGGAAAACCAGGAACCCATAGCTCGCAAGGTACTTTTACGTTCATCATAGATTGCTGAATTGTTTGGCTTTTGGATAATGTATAGAATCAAACACAAAATAGAATTCTGGATTAAATGTTTTACTTATTTTCAGCTAGTTTTAGGATTTTAGCATCTCTTCTTTGTAACTTTGTGCGTGTGTATCCACTGGAGACATATGTTTCTCCATTTCTAAAGTAAAATCAGAGGGGAAACTATAATGATAAAACAAGGAGCTGGCACCATCATCTCTGCCTGGAGCCCGCTCAAACCAGCTATGCCGTAATGCATTACAATGATCCTGAGTGACGGTGCCCAGGCCTGCTGGTAGGTCACTTGGGCACCAACTATAATACTTTACAGAACTCCTCAAACACATTTTAAGTGGAAACATCAGATCCAGCTTTACATTTTCAGATTTTCACTTATTTGAATTATAGTAAATACATAGTTATCCTCCCTAGCGGTTGAGACAAGCCTAGCTCGTCCGAGCTTCAGGCTCGCCTCAACCGCCGGGAAAGCAGGCAGCGGGGAGACCCTATGCCTTTCCGGGTTGGCGGCACCGCCCCGATCGCGTCACGGTGACGCGGAAGGGGGCAGGGGGGCCGGCGCCATAGACCTCCATGTTAATGGAGGAGCGCCGGCTTCCCCTCTCACGCAGCTGTTGTCAGTAATGACAACAGCTGCACGTAGAGCTCCGGCGAGATACCAGAAACGGCAGGCAGTGTACAGAGTGCCGTTGTAAATGGTGCGATACGGGCAGTGCGCTAGGGAGGTTAAGTAAACATTTCAATTTAAAACTGCATGTATGAGTTTCAACCAATTTATATTAAAATGCTTACCTTGTACTGTGGTCATGTAACATTCAGTATCCCTCTTTTTCATTCCCATACTACAGTGTAGTTCCTTGCATTCTAGTGGCGTAAATGCGCTGCCCATTAGCTGTGATCCTTTATTGCAGAACCTGTGCGTGCATACAAATTAGCTTTTGGTGACCTGTACCATAGCTAATTGAGGGAGGATTTTTAATTTATTTAGTATCTATAGGCATATAAATATTTTAGTATGATAGTACTAGGGTGTACGAATTGCTTTTTTGGTAAAAGTTTAGCTTTAGGTGTGATTTGTTTGCTGCTATCCATTTGCAAATTGTCAAAAATTCATAATACATTATTGCACATTAAACCATATCCAATGAATTATTGACTTGTTAAAAGTATGAGAGGACTAATGTTTGAAAGTCTGTTGTACAAACTTCCAACATCTACTTACTGTGCCAGTACAGTATGTTTTTGGATTACTAATAGATCCTAATGCAATCACTGCCACGTTTAAAGGTTTCCATTAACCTGTCTCGTTTCTGTTACTGATTTGTATGATTTTGTGTTTATTCCAGGTAGTTGAACAGGGTATGTTTGTAAAGCACTGCAAAGTAGAAGTTTACTTAACCGAGCTTAAGCTGTGCGAGAATGGCAACATGAACAATGTGGTAACAAGGCGCTTTAGTAAAGCTGACACAATAGGTAAGTCATTTGCAAGTCAATCGTTTAAGACAAAAATTAGGCAGAGTGAGCATTCCAAGTAAGAAACAAGTCAATGTCATATTCCTTAATGATAGCGATCTGTCAGAAATTAATGTTCCTACTAGCAGTAGATTAAATGATCGTATCTATTAGAATTATTACAGTGTTTGATCTGTCTCTTTGCCCTAACAGCAAGTGGGTGTAAATAAAGGGGAATAAAGAACTTAACTATGCATGAAATGTTATCTCAAGGTTCAAATTATCCCAAACTGTTTGTTGTCCTAAATATAACAAGAAAACCAATCCTACCATATGTGTATACACACTCAAGGTGTTTTTTCTTTTTAGATATGATTGAAAAAGACATGAGGAGACTATTCAGTATTCCAGATGATAAAGAGACCAGACTGTGGAACAAATACATGAGCAATACATTTGAACCTCTAAATAAACCTGAAAGCACTATACAGGATGCTGGCTTGTATCAAGGACAGGTATAACACAGAAATAGTTATTGCTTATTCTCAAGGATTTCCAGAAGAAAAACACATGCACATGTTCGCTTTTTAAAATTTGTATGGATTTCTGCATAAAACTACTGCATTT
>CM070034.1:61590149-61603899 GCA_036250615.1 Ptychadena robeensis | reverse complement strand
TTTTTTCCACTTTAATTTTGAGTGTGACTCCAAATCCAGACCTCCATGGGGTCATAAATTGGATTTCTATTGAAATGAATTTTTTGCTTGATATTGTTGTCGGCACATTCAGCTATGTAAAGAACAAAGTATTTTAATTAGAATATTTTATTCAGACCTAGGATGTCTTATTTTTGTGTTCCCATTTTTTTGAGCAGTGTACAGTATAACTAATATGCTTAGATTTGATATTTAAATAGGAAAATATAGTGTTGCTGTCCATTTGCTTCCTAAATATCTGACAACACAATTTTTTGTTCTTGTTTACTATTTCAGTATAAAGTAATTGTTCCAAAGATTGGGAACATCATGGATCTTTGTACAGCCCTTTCATCACTTTCAGATGTTCCTCCAGAAAAGGTATGTGTGGCTGTCAGTATGTGTTTCCTTGAATTTACTCTTCATGAGTGAATAACATGATTTTATTTCTCCTTCTATCTCCAGATGGTCGTCACAGATATTTACAACCATAGGTTTCACAGGATATTTGCTATGGATGAAAACTTGAGTAGTATAATGGAACGTGATGACATATATGTGTAAGTTCTATTTGGTAGTGTCTAAAATATAGGGCTTTTCAGTCTAAAGCCCCCCATACACCTTTAGATCACTCCATGCAATTTCCTTTAGATCTACTAACACCTGTAGTGCCGGGTCCTCCCTAAAGGAATACGTAGTGATTGGAGGGTTTAGAAAGCTCCTCATATTACAGGGTTTTGGTAAAAGGGAAGTTGATTGTACAGAAATTGTATGGTAAGATTGTAAGCTGTATGGGGACCTTTTGGTGATACTAGGCTAGATATGGTAAACAGCAAATTCTCTAAGATTTCCTTACACCAATTGATAGTAATGTGCCAGGATAAATTAAACTTTTACCTGACATGGAATAGTGGCTATTGTGTATGCCTAGGCTATTTTTTTTGTTTTGTACTATGTCAAAATTTTGGCAAATTTGATACAGACAGCAAATCTCAGACACCGGAATGTTTTCTTGATGATTTGTAAGAGTAAAAGTTTTCCAATGTATTATATCTGCAATTTCTTGTTCTTGTTCTTGTTTTGTTTTACTATAAACAGTAAAAATACATAGATTTTGGATTTGACATAGATCCCCACTGTAACATAACAGTTGCATAAAAGCAATGAGTAGAGTAGTAATCTCAAAGGTGCCTATAATTAGGTTATTTTTTCCCACAAAGCTCAGGAGTCTGCAGCTTTTTAGTCTCCTTGCTGTGGCCCCCTGGCTGCCAGCAAGTTTTCTCCCTCAAACTAGCGCATAGACACAAGAAGGAAGAGAGCACATGTGAATGGAGAGTGCGTGTGCCAGCAGCCAAGATGGCAGTAAAGTAGCCAGCAGCAGTGTGCCTACAAGGGGAAGATGGTGAAGTAACACAGGGGGACACTTGCCTAGAACAGGAAAGGGACAGCATTGACCTTGCAGCAACTCCCATTGAAGAAAATAAATAGGGGTTGTGTATGTCGGTGGGCAGTAAACAGAAAAAATAAATGGAGAGCCATGTTTTATATCCTTTTGTTAGGCTCTTTCACACTATGCACACCACGTTGGCACTAATTCATGGGTTTCATAGCACCCACTGCACACGTTAGTGGATGTGTTATGGGTTAACGCACTGAGCTGTAAGGAATAGTAGATATTGGATTTTAAGCCTAATTGGACCGGGTTCTCTACTCCTCCTGTGTCATCCTGTACCTGTGTGTTATCTTGTGTGGCATCTCAACTCAAATTTATTGTAAAGCGCTGCATGATATATTGGCGCTCTATAAATAAATGATAATAATTATAATAATAGTCTAGTGGTATGTTTTGCGGCTCCAGACTATTTTTCTGTAAAAGAGAGAACAAAATGACTTCCTGACCCCGGGTCTAGCTAGAATCTCCAGACCTTATTTTGTGATATACAATGGGATGGATAACTCAGCAATTACATTACGGTGTACAGCAGACAGAACTGATTGATTTGTTCAGGGTTTTTTTGTTGTTTATTTTGCAAATACAGTATGCAATACAGAGTTATGAAATATTTGTCTTTACTATATGTTCTTAATTTTAATCAATATTTGGTTCTTTAGATTTGAAACATCTATAAACAGGACAGAAGATACAGAGCAAGTCATAATTCCTATATACTTACGAGAGAAATTTCGCCATACCAGTTACAGTCATCACCATGGTTCTACATTATTTGGCCAGCCCTTTCTTATGACTGTCCCAAGGAACATTACTGAGGATAAGCTGTATAATCTACTTTTAGCCAGGATGTGGTATGTATTTGCATGAATTATACATAGCTGGATACATTTAGAATTTTCGTGTCAGAACAGTGATATGGCAGAGCAGCATTATTAGAGCTTTTTCTTTCCTAAAGGTAAAACAGTTCCCATAAAAGGTCACAAATCTGCTTTCTTATTTTCTATTAAAGCTGCTAATTTTATACTCTGCCCTGGCTCTAACACTAGTTCTGATTTTAATCACCTTACTCCTGGAATCATTCCCAGCAAAGAAGCAGAGCAGCCAGAGCTCAATGACTGGCCGGAGGCCCCATGCAACAAAGCACTGTAATATCAGATGAAGTATCCTTTCCCATGTCCCCATGCGCCAGCAGCATCTAAATCGGGTGATGCGCAGGGATAGAGCTTCACCCGATTCAGATGTGAATATGTGGATGGAGCAAGACCGGAAGAGTCCCCGTCTTACAGCCTGGAGGCCAGGACACTCCACGCATGGTTGCAGCCAGGAAAGGGCGAGTATTTCCTTTTTTTTTTATTTTTAAGAGTCGCTGTCCCTGGGCTAAGACCTGATGTAGGTGAGTAATATGTATATGTTTTTTTTTCTTTTAGTTTAAGGGAGTTTCCACTGCGTCAAAATCCCTCCGTCTGATGTACGTATTATATCAAATGAGCCTGTCCCAATATCTGTCAGTGCAATCCGTTTGTCATGGGTTTTCATAGGGGTATAACATCTTTATATAAAACTAATTAAATGTACTAACATCATATATATATATATATCTTATGGCATATATCCCCATTGATAATTTGATCCCCATCCAAACTAATGACAATCGTTGGCAATTAAACAGGGATTTCCCAACATGTTGGTTCCCTGTTTGAATGAGCTTTGTGCCAGCAGGATTCTGCGTTCGCATAGTGAATGATTTTGTGCTCGAATCAATGAAAAAATTTAGTCATGTATGCCTGGCTTAAGCATTTTATATTTCTTTAGCTGGGCATAGACGGGCCTATTCTTGCCTGACCGCCGATCGGATGCCGTGCGTGTTCCCGCATCCGATCAGGATCGGGTCGGCAAGGAATCGGGTATGCCAACTTGTAGGATTAGACTAAAATCTGCCGTCATGTGGACACAGTGATCTGACATGACAGATCATTTTGACCCGATCCCATTAGTTCGGATTGGGACGGCTGCCCCCAGCCGAAGTAATGGGCGGCACACAAAGGGTGCCCGGCCGATTCTCCGCACTAGCGGGCGGCCACTAGGTCGGGTCGAGAATTGACGGGAAATTGTCCTGTCTATGCCCAGCTTTTGTCATCACTCTACCTCCAGACTCCTTTCTTCAGCAGTGAATCAGCATTATCTCATCTGTCAAGTGAATAGAGGGCTGACCCAGAAAGCAGTAATGCTAAAAATGGAAGTAGCAGAGGGATTGTACTGACTGGCAAAGGCTATCACAAGAATTCTCTGCCAAAATTGCAAAGCAATTTGGCAGGTACTGTAGTAAATAAATATGTATTTTGAATGTATTCTGCTTTAATGAACTGGTAGCTGTTATTTGCACGTACATTGCAAAATTGTGGTTAATTGTTTGAGGAGTTGAAACCTATTATATCTCAATTTTATTGTTGTTGTTATCTTCTGTTTTGTGCAGCCGATATGTTAAAATCTCCAGTGAAGGTGAGGAAAACGATGCCCCTGTGCACTGCAATAAAGAACATACTATTAATGGAAATGGTCCAAATGGAGTCCATGAAGAAGGTTCTCCAAGTAAGAGCTGATTTTTATTTTGGGTGATGGGGTAATGGGAGTTGATGTTTGCTGTATTAAAAGTTAGTAAGGGTCCCACACACATACCGAGGTGGGGGCCGACAGATCAGCACAGATCAGCGATGGAGTGCAGCGTGATGACGTCATCACGCTGAACTTTGTCGCTCACAGCATCTGCAGGCACCCTTTATACATATCCATCTCTGTATCGGCCAGAGATTATGGACATGTATGTTCTCTGGCCACCTATCTCTGTCGCCCCATGTGGGAACCCCCGATTGGCGGCCGATTTTGCAACCGCCGCTCGGTGCGTGTGTGGCAGCCTTAAGTTGGATACCTAATGTTTAAGAGTGTAACTCTAAATAGTAGTGCTTTTGTTTTTTTTGCTTGGTTGGAAGCAAGTCTTTCTGACCACAAATGCAACAATTGGTGACAACTGCAGACTGTGAGCCGAAAGCACATCCCCCACCCCGTACACTTTCTTCATGATAGATTTATTTTAAAGATTGTTTTATTGTTTACAGGAAGAACCCAGACCCCCTTTGCATTGTGTGTAAAAGTTTGAGTGTCTGTGTGAGACAGAGAGGAAATTAGAAGTCTGTATGCAAGGCTTACACAATGTCCTGTTACATTTAGCATTTTAATGTTTCTCTCTCTCTCTGCTTTTTGTATACTGCTGTATGAAAACTGAGATCATAGTGATCACGTTGTGTGTCTTAGGTGAAATGGAAACTGATGAACCAGATGATGAATCTAGTCAAGATCAGGAGCTTCCTTCAGAGAATGAAAACAGCCAATCAGAGGACTCTGTTGGAGGCGATAATGACTCCGAAAATGGATTGTGCACTGAAGAAACCAGCAAAGGACAATCACTCACAGGGCAGAAAAAGCGTTTTTTTACATTCCAGTTCAATAATTTAGGCAATGCTGACATCAGCTATATCAAAGATGACACTCGCTACATTCGATTTGATGACAGACAACTCAGGCTAGATGGTAAGCCAGACTTCTCATCTTTGCTTTTGCCCAGCATCTGTTGAACTTTAGTATCAGTCTAGGGAATCTATAAGCCTTTCCCTTTTTTTCTCTACTTTACCTACTATATACATTTTTTGTTCTCCCATTCCTACGGTTTTAGCTCACTTTGTCTGATTATTGTTATTGTAAAGGATAAGTAGTCATTTCCACTCACTTGACAATGTGTTTCTAGGACAGAAAAATTAAGGGACATGTTCCTAGCCAGACAAACCACAACAAAGTCTGACTATCCCACTCAAATGATGAATGCTCGAATGCAGCATGATGGTTCCCCTTCCGAGAAAGGGTGGCCGCAATCAGTTCCTGAACAATCGATCAGCGTGAGCATGCACAGCGGTCAATTGCTGAGGAATCGATGAGAAAATCGGCCCATGTATGGCCAGATTAACTCCTCTAAGCACAATACAAACTATAAATAAAAGATTTTGTGTAAAGATGCACTTTAATGTTTTGCTGGATAACACAACACAGTGCACATCACATTCTAAATTAGGGTCCAATTCAGCAAAACAAGGTCCACCAACATGGTCCCTTACTATCTTTGCTGCATCAGCTTTCCTTCTGCTACACAGCCGGACCATACTGACAGCGAGGCCGGAGAGAAATCATTTTATTTACCCATTGTTTTGTGAGATTTATCAAGTTGTGGTGCCCACATTGCTGTCATCGTCTCGTTTAAAACTGTCCTCTAAACTTGTTGGGTTTTTTTCTTTGTAGAAAGTTCATATCTTGCTTTGGACTGGGATCCCAAAATGAAGAAAAAATACTTTGATGAAAATTCTGCAGAGGTAAGGATTTGTTGGTACATGATTTAAAAAAATTATAGTTGGTAATTCCTGTATATGTATAAGCCACATTTTTCAGCCCCAAAAAATGTGCTGAAAAAGCCCACTCAAGATGGTCAAGGTGCCACTTACCTGTCCCGGGTGTTCACTGGTAGCTTGCAGCCTCTGTGAATGATCCGATGCGTTCCCAAAATGGTCTGGAGAAATGTAAGCAAACCTGGACATCCGTGCCATCTACTGGACTATTTGTTAATTTTTACTAAAGAAGGTGGAATTTTAATTACAAAACTCCACTACTTGTGATTCAAACTTGACAATAAGTCTCCTTTTACATTCCATGCATTGATCCCAATAATAATAATTATAATAATAAAAAAGGAAATGGAAACTTATTTTCATGTTTGAATTATAAGAAGTGCCTTGAAAACCCATCCTGTAATAACAAATAAAAAAACATGTGTCCTCTTAACTTAAGTGAGTGTGTGGCACTAAGATTCACCTGTTTTTTTCGTTCCTAGGGGTAAGGGTGCTTTCTCTTATCATTTGAAAACTTCACTATCTGACTTTGCATTTCCCACCCTCGGCTTATACTCGAGTCAATAAGTTTTCCCTGTTGTAGATAAAATTAAGGGAATCTCCACATATATTCAGGTCGTTTTATACCCAAGTATATACGGTAGTAAAAAGAATTCAGAAACAATGTTGCGTATACATTTACATTTTTATTGTATTTGAAAAATATTTGTTTTATACATATCCATTGAGCTGCAGTGGGTTACATGTGTCTGATCACCGGTCAGATGGTCTCCTGTGCTACTCGCAGTTATATTCTTGTCTGGCAGGGTAGGAGAGCAGAAGGGATTTATGTTTTTGCATGTACGTATTTATTAACATGTTATGTCCAACCTTGCTAAGCATTGTTTTTATACATTTTCAGGACTTTGAAAAACATGAAAGTGTGGATTTCACTCCTCAGAAAAAGTCCTTCATGAAATTAAAAGATTGCATTGAGCTTTTTACAACCAAGGAAAAACTCGGCGCTGAAGACCCATGGTAGGTTTTTTATGTCTAATAGACATCATGGTTTTTATTTTTTTCAGCAGTTTCTTGATCTGATTATACTGGGACGTTTTGAATTTACAGATTGCCCACTGCAGGCTCCAAACCTCAATCTTTTTTTCCTTTCTAATTCTCACTCTTTCGAATGCTGTGTTGTTTCTCTCTTGTAGAGGAAAGATCAGGTCTCTGGAAAGTGTAAAAAAGCACACACACACATATCTGGAATGTTCAGCTGTCAGGCATTTGCGGGTGTTCTATTGCAGTTACTATACTTGTCTTTTTTATGTTTCAGGATCATAAACCTCATAACAAAAAAAGCTGTCCGTGTTTTTGCAATGAAAGAGTTGCATAAAACACAGTCACATCATGCATGTGTAATAAAAATGTTAGATCGTGACACTTTTTATTCTCCATTTCCCTCATTTTAAGAACATTACCAGCACATAAGGTTTAGGATTGGTGCAAAGCTTGCTGTGACCTTCGTGAAAATGAGTTATTTTTTGTTTCAATATTTTTTTGTAAATTTAAATAACAATACAAAAATAAACGACTGGGTTCAACCCAGATTAAACTTGTATCAAACAATAGAATCATACATTAAGTCAGTTTGTCGGTCCAATGCATTTAAATGATGGTCAAATATATTCATAGGCACACTTCTTGAAATAAGTAAAGGAGGGGTTATTGTTGATGGGCCTATTACTTGGTTAGACCATGTACTAAGATACTGTTGATACCGGCACAAGATTAGTCATCATTAATAAAATAAACTGGATAAACGCAAAGGAGAGAAATGTATCAAAGCCATCCTGCCCAAGAGAGGACAGAAAGAAAGGAAAGGGGAAGAAGAGCATGGAGGAACAGGATGAGAGATAGGTAGAGAGAGGGCTCTAGAGACAGGCCGCAACCCCAGAGTGAAGTGGGGAGAGGGACCAAGCTTGTGGTGAGCAATCCTTGGCAATGGGAAAGAAGGTAATAGGTAGTTCAAACTATCCAGGGGTCCCAGGTAGCGAGAAATCGTTTGTGTCTGTCTTCCAGGATGCTCAAGAGTTTTTTATTTGTCATGATGGCGCCAACCCTCTAATAAATTCTGAGAAGGGCAAATGAGTAGTTCTTTTATCAGGACCTATGCTTTCAACTTTTTCCTGCCATATTTATTTGTACATATAGGTGGTTATGAAGAAACCACTAAAGACTATAAAGGTGCAAAGAGCAAATCAAGTTTAGAGCAGAGATATGGTTTTTACTTCTTAGCATGAGATAAATGTGTATAAAAAAATAGTGGCTAATATGACACAGTAGTTTAGCAGCTTTAGCATTGTCATTATTTAAATATAGCATCAGCTCAAAATTTTTAGTTCTCCTACAAAATACAAATGAGTTTTTATACAAAATAGGGACATATCTTCAACGTAATCTTCCTCAAAGTAAATCTTAAAGGAAATTGTTGGTCTGGGCCAAAGACGGTGGAATTTTACGTTATTAGTAAGCAAGCATTGAAATGTTGCCTTCATTCAGGTTTTAAACACATGTTTGTAGGAAATATCAGCCAACATTCAACATTAGTTCACAATTTGTGTAACTGCAAACATTATGTTGTTCTGTATTAGGTAATGTCAGAACTTTTTGATACTTACTACAAGTTTTAAATGAAATGTGTTTTGTAGCATCAACATATCCTATATTATAGTTTGTGTATGCATTGATCTCTTTTCTTTTTAATTAGGTATTGTCCCCACTGCAAAGAACATCAGCAAGCAACCAAAAAATTAGACCTGTGGTCATTGCCTCCAGTTTTAGTGGTACATTTGAAGCGCTTTTCTTACAGCAGATATATGAGGGATAAGTTAGATACATTAGTTGATTTTCCTGTAAGGTATGTAAACAATGAATGTTACCTATACTATACACTATATTCTTATTTTGAAATAATGAAAGTTTTATTTTATACATTGGTATATATTTTTAAAGCATATGCAAGCAACTGAGATGTGGTATTTATGTTCTATTTATTATATTGTTCTCTGGTTCAACCATTCTGCTTTAAGATTTGTGGTTCTTTAGTTGTGGCTGACTTACTTAACCCTCTGTGCGTTTCACCAGTGGGGCTTTTTTCCAAAGCAAGCCACGGGCAATCACGGCAGATTACAATGAATTACAATGTAAACCATGTGATTCTCCACTCTCTAGATGCCCTAGGTACCCTTATTCTCTGATCTAGCTGTAAGAAGTCAGACCAAGCTGCCCCCCCCTCCTGTGCTTCTAAAGCAGGGTACAGACCTGCAGACATGGGCCAGATCGATGGCCTCTTCTAGGACATCTATCTGGCCCATATAATATGCGACCATCGCTGTCCGTGCAAAGCATCGGCTCAGCTAGGGAGAGAGCAGAGCTGTCTCCCCAGCTCCGCCGATATCTGACAGCAGTGTGATGATGTAATGACGCTGCTGCAGGAAACATCAGACGGTTCACATTTCGAGCCTTGCTTAACCCTGCTTAAAAGTCCTTCCCCCCCAAAAAATAAAACCTATGCCTGAAACAGCTTCCATATTTAGGGAAGACATGAAAGGAGGCGTTTTTGTCACCTCTTCTAAACCCAGAAATAAGCCCTAGTGCATTTTTTGCACCTTAAATTTATATAAGACAATGTCTTATTTTCGGGGAAAGGGGGTAGTGTAGTAACTAATGTGTGAATGATTCAAAAGAAATCAGATTAAATTAAAAGGTTGTTAATATTAAAAACACAAATCGTTAAATGATTCAAAAGCCTTGCTTAAAGCAATTTTTTTGGGTTGGAATCAGCTATGTTGTTTTAACACCTCATTGTTATCAGTCCTCCTGTGCAGAATGTCAGAGTGAATCGACCCAAATCTACATTATGGGCTGGCTTTTCTTTTTTTGTAATACAGGTTTCTATATCTTAGTGTATGAAATGGTAGACATGTTGAAATATGTCTGTACTGCACTGTGCATTGATAAAGATTTTATGAATTTAAGTGGTACAGTGTCTAGATTGTATATTGATCTCTGTTTTCATGGCTGCGATGGGCGTAATCTAAAATGTACAAATGTATATCTTTTCTGCTAAATTTATCTATCGGAAACATTGGTCATAATGTACTTTACTCTGGAAAAATCTTTAGCCTTTCCTGAATGCAATTATTCAATGTTATACTATTATATAATTATTAGTTAGCATTTTTTTATTATAAATGTATTTATATTTGTTTTTCCAACAGTGATTTGGACATGTCTAAATTCCTCATTAATCCAAATGCAGGACCTTGTCGTTACAATTTAATTGCTGTATCAAACCATTATGGAGGAATGGGAGGTGGACACTGTAAGTTATCTATTTTCTATTTTAGGGCCCCTTCACACTTTCATTGCTTTGATCGTAAACGCAGATGTAACATGCAAAACGTGCATGTGTTTCTGTATATACCGTATTTTTCGATGCACCCAGAGTTTTGGAGAGAAAATGTGGAAAAAAACAAAACAGCCATTCAGATACCAAGTGAATATACAGATTATATTGTTCCAGCAAAGCAGGCAGGACTGGACCATGCAGTACTCACTCTATATTCCTCCAACCAAAAGGACAGTGCCAGGAGAGAGGTCTTGGCTGCAGAGCTTAAACTTTAGCATGTTTTTTATACTAACAGTACTCATTCTCTGAACACACTGACCAACTTATGAAAAGAAACATTTTACAATCTGGCACTGAACAACTTACCCATGAGCAGTTATTACATATGGGAGGAGATATGAGTCTTTGTCACAAAATGTATTTATTGCAATGCAGAATGTTAATGTAAATACACAACTCATGCTATCTAATTGTAAAATGTGTCTCTCCATAAGTTGGTCAGTGTGTTCAGAGAATGGGTACTGCTAGTGATAATGCAGATAAGATCTCTTCTTGGCAGTGCCTTTTTGGCTTGGCTGGAGGGAAGGGAACACATTTCTGCCTCCTGGGATGCAGAGCTATTGTTCCCAGAAAAAAAATGTAGTTTTTTTTACATATTCGGGCCATAAGAAGAAGGGACACTTTCCCATTGATTTTAATAATAAATGAGTGTGTCGTATAGTCCGAAAAATACAGTATGCATAAACGAATGCTTTTAAAAAACACTTATAGTGTGAATGGGCCCTTAGACATTTAAATGTTGGTTCTTTCCCAAGTTGATTTTGCTTGCAAACATATCAAAGATTTAGAAAGCAGGGTTCGCCTTTGATGACATGGTGTGCTTGCCAATGAAAGCCATAATACAGGGGCATCTGTATTATGGCTCTAGGGATCTAACATGTCCACCATTAGTCAATAAAACTCCGGGGTTCTTGGCAAAAAGAGAAATGTAATTAATATGTTGTGTGATTATGTTATTATAATTTTTTGGCTGAAACCCATTTTGGGGCAATCATGTTTTGCATACATTTCATGGATTTGTCATGATGAACATTGTAATCAAGGGTACCATTTCAATTATTCTCAGCAGAACAGCAAAGTAGTGGACATTTGTAAAAGTGGACACTTAAGCTAGGAACACACGGCTCGATTTAAGCATACAATCGATGTAAGATTAGATGAAGAACCTCGATTTTGGTATTTTATCGATTGTACTGTGTGCACTATAGTGTCATACAATCGTAGTACAATATTAATGTAGAGAACATTGATTATTGACTAAAATCGTCGATGCCATTAAATGCCCTATAAACAGTAAACTATCACTTCATCGAATACAATTGTACGATGACAATGAAAAAGTAGTACAATCATGGTACGATTCCACGATAATTTTCCAACTAGTCCGATCACTTTTCCATCGATGTAAAGCTCTTCATCGAACTAAAATCGTCGATTGTACCATGTGTCCGCGCTACGATTTTGGTACAATCGATGTAAATTTTCATTGATTTACATCGATTGTACGCTTAAATCGAGCTGTGTGTTCCTAGCTTTAGTGATTTAATGCTATATTCAATTTAATATTTACCTTATTGCATATCAATGTCCATAAAGCACCTGATGTGTTTGAACTAAACTGAACTAAATAAATATAACATTTTGGCTGTATATACACTTTGAAGTTTACAAAAATAGAATCCAGTTTATCTGACAATAAACTTTACAATCTGATAACTTAATCAGACCCTGCACTTTAAGCAGGGTACAGGCGGCTTGATATTCGAGCTGTCCAATGTACCCTGCAGCAGCGTGATAACATTATCACGCTGCTGTCAGATATGTCTGTGACAGAACTGCCTCTCCCCAGCTCCTTCTCCTCAGCCGAGCTTTGCCTGGAGACCCAGGCAAAGCATCGGACATCGCCGTATTAACGGTCATGTCCGATATCGCTGTTTTCGAGCAGGATTGTTTTGTCCTGCTTGAAAACGGCTATAGGGGCAGATCATATGGGTCAGATAGATGGCCGTGAGTGCGCACGGTGCTCGAAACAGCCATCGATTTGACCCATATCCCCACGTTTGTACCCTGCTTTACAGTTTCTGTACAGTCTCTTATAGATCTACCATGTACTGTGTAGTGGAAAGGCCTGTATGGTTTTAATTAAAATGGCTTGTGTGGGCTTCTCTTCTGATTAAACTAAAGCAGACTGAACAAAGTTTGTATAGTGCATGGTCTGCCATCTTGTCAAGTTATCTTGTCATGTAAAGCAGTAAAATTAGTCCTAACATTCCATAGTACAATGTCAGCAGTCAAATGACTTTATGGAGTGTGAATAATTTAATACTACCATGTTTCCCCGAAAAAAAGACACTGCCTTATATTAATTTTTGCTCCAAAAGATGCCCTACGTCTTTTTTTTTTTCCATGAATACGGCACTGGGGTATCAGGGTGGGAGTATCACTTAAAATGACACGGGGGAATCAGAGGGGGGAATCAAAATGGCACAGGAGTGGAGTACCATTTTAGTAACCCCTTCTGATCCTCCTGTGTCATTTTGGTTGCCCCCTCTGATCCCCCCTGTCCAGAGTTACAGTACTGTATCTTCGGGGGGGGCCTTATTTTCGAGGGTATGCCTTCTATTTCAGCATGTAGGGTGCCTTATTTTCGAGGAAACAGGGTAGCAGTGTAGAATGTGTGTGTTTTTGTTTTTTTTAGCACCTACATGTAGGCACCACAACTCATTTTATTACTTCTCACAGTTATAAAGGTGAGTTTCCTGGATCATAATTCAAGAATCCTTTTATTAAACATTGCACTTTTGTTTTGGTTTTTTTTCAGACACTGCTTTTGCAAAAAATAAAGATGATGGTAAATGGTATTATTTTGATGACAGTAGTGTTTCAACTGCATCTGAAGACCAGATAGTGGTGAGTAAAATTGTAGTCATCTGGTAACATACTTCATTTTTCCACAGTGCCTGGGACATTATTATTACGCAGTGCTGTACAATAAATTAGAGTGGAGATACAACACAATATGGTACACACAGGAACAGGTTATGAAACAGGAGGAGTAGAGGGCCCTGCCCAGATGGGCTTACAGTCTAAAAGACATAATATAAGGTGGCCATACACGGTTCAATGTTTTCGTTGGTGTAAATCGATCGAATGAAAATCAAGATCCAAACAACTTGTTCGATCAAAATGTATCGAAATCAAACAAAAATTTGACCGTTAGGTGATCGAACATGTTGTTAAATTTTGATCGATCTGTGAACCATCGAATGTATATCGAACTTGTAATAATATAATTCGATCCTTTTTTGTTCGAAAATTACCATTAACCGCCCTAGCGTTATGGACGGCAGCACCTCGTCCAGCGCTCCAACTGCTACT
>CM070034.1:61561742-61582462 GCA_036250615.1 Ptychadena robeensis | reverse complement strand
AGAAAAGTTGGTTGCACAGAAGTTGCATGGAGGAGTCTGCCTGTCTATGGGGGGCTTTAGTTTTGATTAAGTACGTACTATACAACTTGCAATTGTGTTTCTTTTGAGTTAAATAAAATGTACACCAACCCCCTGCATGACTTTCTCCTAGTTGCCCTTGTGATCAGGGTCAATGTGGTTTGGAGTCCTAGAGTTGGTATAATGCCTGAGGTGGTTTGGATCACCATAGAACATATGTGTTAATGAGTAGAAATATGTTGTGTTTGTATTGTTGCTAATATGGGCGCATGGTGAACATTTGATTGTGGTGTTAGACGGAGCAGCCACCAGGTGGCCCTGCTATAGCGGAATCCTATGGTCTATGTGAAACGGAGGTTTTCCAGCAGAGGGTACTGCTACTAAATAACAGAATTCTCAGATAGTAAATGGTTACTGTGCACATTCTCTGGTTGGTGACACTTTTTAACCTTTTAATCACATTTTAAACAGCAGGAATGTGAACAGCGATCATGATACTTCACAGTTCATATTTTTTAATTAATAGGGTATTGGGCAACCATATTATTTGAAAGGATTACCGTATTTTAATTACCCAAAATTATTTTGAAGGTCCGGATAATTCTGTTTCTAAAGCTAGCCATACACGTGTAGGATTCCATGGCCAATTGATCACTCCCCCAATCGATTCCGGCGATTCTGCCGGGAATCGCAGGTGTGATCAATCGGCCAATTAAGAGTATCCATCGCTGCATACCACCTTGTCCAACGGATTCCGGGACGATTCTGTGTCCGATTGTCCACCTCACAAATGGCAACTCCCCCTGATCTGGGCAGAATCAATCTGATGGAACCAACATGTTGGTTCTCTGTCGGATCCGATTCTGAGCCCCTGAACGATCGGACCTGATCGATTGGACAAGGTGGGCTGCATGCGATTCCGGCACGATCGTTTGGCGTGCACGCGCCCGGAATCGATCGTGCCGGAATCCACGTGTATGGGGGCCTTAATAAATTCTCAGTACTCGCTGTACATTTTTTTAACCATTGCCTGACCAGCCACATATGGTTTTATGGTTGGCTGCCTGTGATTTAGCTCTGCAAGTTGTCGCCACCTGTTTCACTGAACAGCTGCTGCATTTCTTCTGTTCCATCTGCATGAAGCCAAAAAGAGAGTATTTAAGTCATATCATCATTTTTGTAAGTGTTGTTTCTTCTTTGTAATATACAAAGAAATGTATTGATCAAACAGGTCATGGTTGCAAGATATAAAATAGTTCTCTAATTTGAAAATGGACCATGTACCCCAAATAAGTAAAAAAAAGTTGTCTTCATTTGCAGTAAGCTGGAGTAACTTTTGTACTCAGATCCCAAGTGCCTAACCTGGGGTCACATGTGGCCTTTTGTGCATTCTGCTGCCCCCCCCCCCCCCCTCCCCTCAATCCTCAACTTGCGGCCCCCAAACCCTAACTGGTAGGTTAGGGTTTGGGGGCCAGTACTCACATAGGTACTTACTTGGCTGCCGACCCCCTGCTGACACGTCTTCTTCTGGGATCTATTTGAAGCTGGAAGGGGAGACAAGTACGCTAATCAGCGTGCTCAACCGGAGCAGTCAGCAGACTGGTGAGTGCTTATGCTCCCACTATTCCACCAAAGAAAGGGGAATGATTGTATTTTGTGGCACATAACATCAGAATGGGGGCAAATAACCTTTGATTATACATATCACACAAAATGTGCATTACCATGCTACAATGTTCCTTAATGCTTGAAGTATCATTTAATGTCTTCTAGCAAAGCCTGCTTTAGTCAGTATAGATTGAAAATGTTATGTGCGGCCCTTTAGTTATGCTGAGTGCCGCGCTTGTGGTCCTCCATATAAACTCAGTTGCCCACCACTGGCTTAGATTCAAGGGGGGCGGGCACTTAAAAAAAAGAGGTATTAACCCCCTTGGCGTTACAGGCTTTTCGCCCCTTTTTCTATGGCACGAAATGCTGTTTACCCGGCAATTGGCCCCCTGGCCCTCTACACACCGCCGGTGTCAAATAGACGCCGGCGATGTGTGGGGAAAAAAGCGGCGCCCCTCCATTAACATGGAAGTCTATAGTGCCACTCGGCATCGCCGAAGACATGGGCCGTGTGCAGCTTTTTAAAAGTGCTGCAGGCACATAGAGAGCCGGCAGTTGTGCCCAATCTCGGCGAGGGCACAATTTGATTCATGATCAAACTGCGCCCATACTGACTTCGGTCATAACACCAAGGAGGTTAAGTCGCATACAAATGTGCATCAGCTTTAGAGGAAACAAACAGTATAATGTTCTCATTTAATTCACCTAATTGAACATGTTTCTGTTTATACAGCTATATTTAAATTAGCAAAGTTGTCCTTTACTCCCCTGTCCTTTTACTCCCTGATATTAAAATAGCTATTAACCCAATCCTGAGATCTTCACTTTTAAAGCCTCCCATAGACAGGCAGACTCCTCCATACAACTTTCATGAGACCTACCAACAACTATGTAGTATAGTGACCTCCCTGATAGAATACATAGTGATTGGAAGGTGTAGAGAGGTCCTCCTATTACATGGTTTTGGTAGAAGAAAAGTTGGTTGTACAGAAGTTGCATGGAGGAGTCTGCCTGTCTATGGGGGGCTTTAGTCATTCCTGGCACCGCAAAACCCCATATTTCCTGCTGGATTGTGTACTGAAATTAAATCAATTGTGGTCCAGATGAGTGGAAACACAATTGTTTGGATGGATGTATAAGTGGGACCACTTACCTGAGGATATTATTACACGCTCTGCTGTTGATGACCCCTTTATAAACAAGTGCCCCAAAAGTGACAATAAATTATAGCAAGGCACTTCACCTTAAATATTAATTTATTTATTAGGCTTTACAAATGATCAATCCAATAGGTAAGGTTCAATGGAGCTGTAACTGGGGTACAAGATTCTAGAGACAAAAAATCAACTGCACAGCACCAGACCAATAACAAGTGAGTCCAACGACAATTCAATCATTCATCAAATGAAGAAGAGTGAACAAGACAGCCAACATGTTCCTACTCTTGAAATGCATCAGCTGTCATTTTCAATCACTTGATAGATGACAAAGATGACAAAGATTTGTAGATGTGACTTATGGTCAGGCACGCATCATGCTATCCTTAATTTTCTCTGCATAAACGTGTATGGGAGGCAGATCCAGAAGCCAGTACAGTACATGCTCCACTGATGTAAGGCTGAACGTAGCCGAATATGTTGAGCCTCTACACCGGCGGATGTGTAAACAGATCATCCGCCGAGCAGGCAATGTCAATCTGCTAGGTCGGGATCCCCGAGGGGTCCCGGCGTATAATGGAAACAACCCCTTAGTTTCTGCAAACGTATCTTTTATGTATCCTCTTCAGGCTAGAGGCCAAAGTAAAACAGCTGGAAGTGTTTCACATAGGAGTATGACCTAAACCCTAGAGTACATGGAACGTGTTACATTGTGCAACACAAATGTCTCCACAGGCTGGGCTCATTGAAGCACACACCTTCTGTTTGGCTACTGTGCTGAACACATAATCTATAACTGATTTGTCTTGCTAGAGATAAAGTCAAACATCTGCAGTATGACATGCCATAACTTTATAAGTGCAGATCATTTTGAGAATTAAAGCCCATAATGATATTTTAAAAAAATTGAGTTTTATTTTTACTGAAATTGTTATGCTGATGCTAGGAGAGCATTAGTGATGCCAGGCCCATTGTGTCCTGACTATTAGTTTCTCCAACGTAGACTGACACACTTTAATATCCAGCCCCATTACTATTAATATTATCATGTGTCATGTTCAAAATACCAACATATAACGCACAGCTGTGCATAATATAAGAGCAGTAGCTGAAAAAGAGATCTAAAAGAAATCTGACAGAAATCTAAAGGTGTATGGGGGCCCTTAGCCTATGTCTCAAATGGGCGTTATGGACATGTCAGCTAAGCCTACTATTTTTTAAGGGCCTTATAGATTAATTTGAAAACATACTATACCAAAGACAAGCACATTTGCAGGAAAATACTGCCGTTTTAAGGTGCACCAATATACACAGACATATAAATCATCTAATGACATCTAAAAAAAAAAATATTTATTAAATATTGAAAAAAGGAAAATACACAAAAGTTGACAATAAATGGCTTAAATTAATAAAACCTAAATAAAAGTTAATATTTATAAACAAAAGGACATTTACACAATTTCAATGTAAGATAAAAGGACCCTATACACAGGGCCACCGTCAGGGGGGGACAGAGCGCACTCCCGTCCCGGCCCTTGGGAGGCCCGTCGGCTAAGTTGGCAGCTGTCGGACTGTGAGCTGTCACAGTCTGTACCAAGTGCCTACTAGCAGATTTTTCAGCCGATCGACCGCCATTAGCTTTCCCCGCGATCACTTGGCCCTAAATCGGGTGTGCCCACCTGGACAGTTCGACCAGCATCCTCCTGCATGACTGATTGCACGGTGATCTGACATGTAGGTAAATTCCTGCCCGATCACATTACTTTGGATGTCCCCATGAAAAGTAATGTACGGCACACAAAGGGTGCCCGCTGATCCTCTGAGCGACCGGTGTCCCGTCGTTTTCTGCTCCCCGCCAAGATCTGCTCCCCCTGTAGCACATAACGGCCAGCAGGGAGCACACATCTAATGAAATCAAATGGGCGGAGGGGGGGGGCTGATACCTGTAGCAGGGGAGCAGATGTGGACATAGGGAAAGAAGACCGGGGGAACATGGAGTCAGCAGCCGCAGTGGGTGACAGTTTTGCAGTACTGCTGTTGAACGGTCCCGGGGAGCACAGCTCCATGGACACAGCAGCCGCCCTAGGTGCCAGGTTCACGGCCACTGCTATGCATGACTCCCCGGTCGGTATCAGCTTTCCCCCCCCCCCCCTCGCCCATTTCATTTCATTAGATGTGCTCCCGCCGCTGGCCATTATGTGCTACAGGGGGAGCAGATCTCGGCAGGGGAGCAGAATTTGGCGTTACACCGGCTGTAGTCAGTCCCTCATCTACAGAGGGAGGATCACTGCGTTTAGTTTTTTTGTCTCAAAATAAGAAAACCACTTACAAGTGAGGTATCCTGTGACAACCGTAAAATCATATCACCTCTAGTGATGGTCACATTTTGTTTTTAAAGTTTTACTAGCTGGCTTGTGGGTTGATTGCAAATCCCCTGAAAATAGTAGCATCACCAAAATTACTGGAGATGTACAAAAGTCAGGTGGAATTTTTTATAATACATAATTTAAGCAGAAACTATAGGTGTCTGTCCCCTCAAAATATATTTTTATGTTTGTTACATTACATCTTTCCATTTTACTATCACTGACATTTCCTCATTCAGACTCTCATCTATTAGTCAGAACAAATGCTTTCCTGCACAGCTGTGCACTCTTTAAAACATCTGTCTTATATCTTATACAATTTTCCGCTAATTGTTGCTTTGATGTTTAGAGACAGTCTTCACTGACCTGCCTGGTCCCAGGTTGCAAGTCCCCAAAGGCTGAAATTCATGTTAACTGCACCAAGACTATTGAACTTAAAAGGGGATTGATTTGTAAGCAAATAAATAAACAGATCATGGTGCTCTTATCTTTGTCAGACACCGTTATTAATTAGTGTTTGTTATGTGTTGGAGATTCTGTACACACAAGCAACAATGTTTCAGTGGTTTGCACACATTGTGGTTTGTTCTCCTAGATCAGTAAGGGCGAACCTATGACACGGGTGCTAGAGGTGGCACTCGGAGCCCTGTCTGTGGGCACCCAAGCTGTCAGCCAGCACCGAGGAAAGAACTGCAGCCTATTGGCTCTCAATGCTTTGTGTTCCTTTTCCCCTCGCTTCTGATTGCACATAGCACCCCATACCATCTATAACCCAGGTGCCTAACCTGTGGCCCGGGGGCCACATGCCGCCCTTTGGGTATTTTTTGGTGGCCCCTGCTGGTCCTCCACTTGCGACCCCTGAAACCTAACGGTTATTGCATAGGGCATAGGAACTCACCTGTCCGAGTGGGTAGAGGAGGAGAGGCGATAAACGTACTTTGATAGACGTACGTAAAAGCCAATTAGCGACCCAGATGGCGACTGAGAAATTCCCTCACCTCTCCTCTTACCCTCTAGTGTTGGCTGGGGATCAGCAGACAGGTGAGTGCCTATGCTCCCACTATTCCACCAATGCACGAGGGGTGATTGTATAATATATATTGTGGCACATAACCTGAGAATAGGGGAATAACCTTTGAATCAATTATGTGCTGCATAGATGTGCTGCATAGATATCATCAAAGGCTTTGACAATTTATATGACTTTGTATATCTTTTAGCTCTGCTTGCTGTCATTCTTTAATTTAAAAATGCTTATACAAGTCTGTATAGGTTGAAAATGATATGTGCGGCCCTAAGTGTTGCTGAGGGCCGCACTTATGGCCCTCCATGTCAACTCAGTTGGCCACCACTGCTCTATAAGAAAGTAGAGTGTGTGTGTCTACATTTTTCATGTGTGTATATGAGTTGTGTGTGTGTGTAATTCAAGTTATATTGCCATGCCGGCACTTTGACATAAATAATTGGGTTTCAGTTTGGGCACTTTGTCTCTAAAGCCCCCCATACACCTTCAGATTCCTCCATACAACTTTCATGAGACCTACCAACAACTATGTAGTATAGTGACCTCCCTGATAGAATACATAGTGATTGGAAGGTGAAGAAAGGTCCTCCTATTACATGGTTTTGGTAGAAGAAAAGTTGGTTGTATAGAAGTTGCATGGTAATTGTATGTGGTGTATGGGGGGCTTTAAGGGTTCGCCATCACTGTCCTAGATGTTTACCTGCTTGATTTCTGAAAAATGCACGTTATGTTCATTAATAAATTCTTTCTATTTTTTTAAACACTTTTTTAAATAAACACGTAAAACCATAATTATAGCATATAGCCTTGTCCATAAAGAACAAGTAAGTGGTTACAGGTGGTTGGATGGATAAGCTGTCATTTTACAATGAATATGTTACAATTCATCAGGAATCATTCCTATATGGTGACCATTAACAATGACAGCGAACTGACCTTACCCATGGGCAGCAAGGGGTTACAGAATCCTTCCCAGAATAGATGTATTGAGGCAAGTGATAACCTGAAGGAGCTGACGGTGGATGGACAAGTTTTATCTCCTGCCAGATGGCACATTATTTTAAAAAGTGAGTGGGATAAATCTATTTTGGTAAGTCCCTTTCTATTTAAAGTAAGCAGAAGTCATTCATTTCTCTAACACATCCAAGCTAAGCCCATGTCTGGTTTCCATGTGACTGCTCGAATGATTACATTTATGTTTCAGATTCACATTTAATGCATAGTTTTATATTATTCTATTCATAACATAAAAATTTTTACCTCTTTATTAGGTATAGGATAATTTTTTTTAAATAACCATGGATTGAAAAGGTGCCAAAGTCCAATTGCACATGTGTTGCCCATTCCCAAACATTGGCAATCTTTTGCCATGTCATCATTCATTATTCTCCTTTCTTCACTTTGAGTCACTTAAATAAATAAATCTTTTGCCATGTCATCATTCATTATTCTCCTTTGCTTCACTTTGAGTCACTTAAATAAATACACAATAGCGACTAATTTAATCGGCATTCCTCCTGCCTCCCAGCACTAAAATGTCTTCCTTGCTTTAAAGTTAACCCAGAAAGTCCCAAAGACTACATTTTGTTATAGTTTTTATACGTGCTTTTTCAAGTTTCTGGTTTCTATACTGTTTTTTTTACCTCTCTAAAGCCCCCCATACACCTTCAGATTCCTCCATACAACTTTCATGAGACCTACCAACAACTATGTGGTATAGTGACCTCCCTGATAGAATACATAGTGATTGAAAGGTGTAGAAAGGTCCACATATTACATGGTTTTGGTAGAAGAAATGTTGGTTGTACAGAAATTGCATGGTAATTGTATGTGGTGTATGGGGGGCTTTAGAAGGAAAGGGGTCAGTTTGGTGGCTCCTTCATCATTTGCATAGAGACACAGACACATACATTACATGCATTTTAATGTCTATTTTTCTGTCTGAAGCTAATTCCTCCATGGTCGGCTTTCTGCTTCTCCCTCTGGCTTCTGCTTGGCTGGAAGTGATAGGAAAGGGTGTGTGGAGTGTGTGCAATTAACAGAGGGAGAAGAGAACTGGCAGTGAGGAGAGTCAATAGGCAGCTGATTTCTGCAGATCTATCTCCTCTCTTTAGCTGACAACCAGTTCTTACACAGGGGGGCAGCCTAGGTGCCACAGAGGAGTGGAATACCCCTGCACCTCCCAGTTTGGAAACCACTGGTTGAATAATTCTAAACATTAGTTTGTGTACATTGCAGTGCATGTCTTAATGCAAACAAAAGAAATTGAGACATGATTTTTATATAGCAAAATGCATAAAAACTCACAGCTGTGAACAGACCCTCCCAAGGTTTTCCCTTTACTTCTTTTTTGACTTCTGCATTGGGTGACATTGAGCATTCAATGGGTGACCTCGTAGGTTGTTTTCACAGGAGCATGGAAAGCACTATTTTCAACAAGGTGCATGAATTAATAGCACTGCTGGGTACCAGCATTGGCCAGTGTGGTCAATTCTATGCAGTGCGGTACCTACACTGTGCCATGCAATGATTCTAGTATACCAGATGTGACTGGAGTACTGAGTAATAGAGAATTGCTGTGTTTTCCATACAGGATAATACATATGAGCTACAAGCAGTGGTTCTCACAAACTCCTTTAATCGTGGCTGGATGGAGCTTGTTTTTGTGGAGAGTTAAAGATTTGAATGTACTGTTTCACATGTGATTATATTGTCCCAGATGGTCACTAAAACTTAAAGATTGTTCTAATTTAATGAAGAATGGAATGTTGCCCAATATCTTCAGCTGTTTTTAATTCCAGTTAAAGAGATAACAGCACCCTCTCAGATGTTATCCGTGCATGCTGGTTATTAAGTATATTGGCCAGTGTTTTGGAGCACATTATAGATGTATTGATGCAAGTGGGGTCAGGTTTTGAAGGCCTACTTGCTCTCAGCATTGCAAACTTCAATAACAAAAAAATAAACCTGCAGCCCCCGATTGCTGTGGTCTGGAGCATTGCCATCTCCCAGCCCTACTGCATACAGTTGCAAGAAAAAGTATGTGAACCCTTTGGGGTCCTGTGGAGTTTTTCTGAGGAGTGTGGAGCATGAATTGGTCACACCAATAGAAAAACACAGTCTGCTTGAAATAATACTACACAAACATTATATATTTTCATGACGATGAACATAACATGTAAACATTCACAGTGCAGGGTGGAAAAAGTATGTGAACATTGGGACTTAATAACTGGTTGACCCTCCTGGCAGCAATAACCTAAACCAAACGTTTCCTGTAGTTGTAGATCAGACCTGCACAACTATCTGGAGTAATTTTGGACCACTCCTCCTCACAAAACTGTGTCAATGTAGCAATATTATTGGGATGTCTGGTGTGAATCGCTCTCTTAAGGTCATGCCACAGCATTTCAATCAAGTTGAGGTCAGGGCTGTGACTGGACCACTCAAGAAGGCATATTTTGTTCTGTTGAAGCCATTCTTTTGTTTAATGACTTGTATGCTTTGGGTCATTGTCTTGTTGCAGAAAAGCAGCCTCAAACCATGATGCTCCCTCTATCATGTTTTGCAGTGGGGATGAGGTTTTGATGTTGGTGTGCTGTACCTTTTTTTCTCCACACATAGTGTTGTGTGTTTTTTCTAAACAAGTCAATTTTGGTTTCATCTATCCACAGAATATTTTGTCAGTAGTGCTGTGGAACATCCAGGTGCTCTTTTGCAAACTTCAAACGTGCTGCAATATTTTTTGGACAGCAATGGCTTCCTCCGTGGTGTCCTCCCATGTACTCCATTCTTGTTTAATGTTTTCCTTATTGTAGATGTGTCAACAAAAAATGTTAGCATGTGCCAGAGATTTCTGTTAGTCTTTAGCTGACACTCTAGGGTTCTTCTTACCTCATTAAACATTCTGCGCTGTGCTCTTGAAGTCATATTTACAGAATGACTAGGGAGAGTAGCAACAGTGCTTAACTTTCTCCATTTGTAGACAGTCTGTCTTACTGTGGACACATGAACATCAAGGCTTTTGGAGATACTTTTGTACCCCTTCCAGCTTCATGCAAGTCAACAATTCTTGATCGTAGGTCTTCTGAGAGCTCTTTTCTGCAAGGCATGGCTCACATCAGACAGTGCTTCTTGAAACGAGTAAACCCAAAACTGGTTAGCTCTTGGAGACATCATAAGGTTAGAGATTTTTATTATTATTATTACTATCATTTATTTATATAGCGCCATCACATTACGCAGCTCTGTACAATACATTAGAGTTGAGATGCAACACAATATAACACACAGGTACAGGTTATGACACAGGAGGAGTAGAGGACCCTGCGCGGTCGGGCTTACAATCTAATTGGTTGGGGAACAAGGTATACAATAGGTGGGGGGATGGGACTTGAATGGTGGTGATGTTAGTAATGAGAAGATGGGTAGGAGAGGCTGAAGAGGTGGGTTTTTAGAGCTTTTTTGAAGGTGGCAAAGGTAGGAGCAAGTCTGATGGGGCGAGGGAAGGAGTTCCAAAGCAGCCCTAGAGAAGTCTTGGAGCCGCACATGTGATGAGATTATGAGTGGGGATGTCATTAGTAGGTCACTGGAGGAGTGGAGGGGGCAGTTAGGGGTGTATTTATGTGTTAGGTTGGAAATGTAAGTGGGACAGGAGGTGTGGAGATTTAAAAGCAAGGCACAGGACTTTAAATTTTATTCTCTGGACAATTGGAAGCCAGTGAAGAGATTTGCAGAGAGGAGCAGCAGATGAGGAGCGGTTAGAGGAGCAGATGAGTCTGGCAGCGCCATTCATAATAGTCTAGTGAGAAGAAGACCAGAGAGGATGATGTTACAGTAGTCCAGACGAGAGATGATGAGAGCATGTACCAGGAGTTTGGTGGTTTCTGGGGAGAGGAAGGGGCGGATTTTGGAGATGTTGCAGAGATGGAAGTGGCAGGATCTAGTGATGTTATGTATATGAGGAGTAAAGGATAGCGCAGAGTCGAAGGTGACACCAAGGCAGCGTGCTTGTGGAAAAGGGGAGATGACAGTGTTATTTACTGTAAGTGAGATGCTGGCTGGAGGCTTGGAAGGTGCTGGGGGAAAGATGATGAGTTCTGTTTTGCTCAAATTGAGTTTAAGGAATCTGTCAGCCATTCATGAAGAGATGGCCGATAGGCACTGAGAGATGTTGTCCAGGACAGAGGGAGTAAAGCCCAGGGTGGATAGGTAGATTTGGATGTCATCAGCATATAAGTGGTATTGCAGACCAAAGGAGGAGGTGAGTTTGTCAAGGCAGGGGGTGTAAAGGGCCTTGTGGGACACCAACAGGGAGGGGGGTGTGAGAAGAAGAGGACCCATTGAAAGAGGTTTGGAAAGACCGGTCGGGCAGGTAAGAGGGTGGTCAACAGTGTCAAAGGCAGAGGAAAGATCCAACAGAAGAAGCAAAGAATAGTTGCCTTTGGCCTTGGCAGTGAGCAGGTCATTGGCAACTTTAGTGATGGCTGTCTGTCTGTGGAATGACAAGGTCGGAAGCCGAATTGGAGGGGATCAAGAAAAGAATTCACATACCTTTTCCCCCATGCACTGTGAATGTTTCCATGTTATGTTCAATAAAATCATGAAAATATATAATGTTTGTGTAGTATTATTTTAAGCAGACTGTGTTTTGCTATTGTTGTGACTAAGATGAAAATTAGAGCACTTTTTATGACCAATTCATGCAAAACTTCAAGTTATCCCAAAAGGTTCACCAACTTTTTCTTTCAACTGTAGGTTAAATATTTCTTACGGTGAATAACCCCTTACATATCCCTCACAATATTCCTTGTTATTCCGCTTCTCTCATCTCTGCAATGTAGGAACTCTGAGCCTAGGAAGGGTAGCACTATTAACCAACCAGGCTCTGCAGCATACATGTGTTGGTGTATTGGCAAGGGACAACTTGACAAGCAGAGCTGGATTATTCCGTATTTTAATCACTGCTGTTTGGGCAACGCTTTGTAACCATTTTTTCTATTTTGTTGACAAATTAGTGGATAAAAAAAACGTAGGAGTTTCCATCAGCCCAAAAGATACACTAACCCGCCTTATAGATGCCAGAATTGCCAAACTGCCAGTCGGAGTTTCAGCAACACGTGGGACAGATGGCCAGGATTAGCAACATTTCATTCCAGACATCAAATGCATTTTTTTCTAATGTTCAGTATTTGTACTTTGTGTACTTGTTATCTTGGATGTGCTTGCTACATCAAATGCTGTGAGTCAGTTGTGAACTAACCCATTGCATACAATGCGTCTCCACTAACCTGGGGTGATGTTCTCATCGCAAGTGTTAATAAAAAAAATGTCTAGAGTGCAGTGTTATCAACAAGTAATAACATTATACATGCTGAACAGATGCAGTACCGCCTGGTATTCCGCCACATATTATTGCGCTGATCATATCTTGTTAAAAACTTTATTGAGATGAATGATGATGGCTAAAGAATCTCTATTTATATAATAAAGTAAAACAATATTCTTGGATTGATGGGGAGATCAGACTTTATAGTTTAAGATTATCCAGATACAATAATAATAGTATTGACGTTATTCAAATTACTTTATATATTTTGCAAAGTGACTATAAAGTCTTTACATGGTAAGAAAATGTGCTAAAATACTGAATTCAGCTGTTTCTATCACTGGCTGCTTTAATAAGGGGAAATCACTAAGTAGACATTGGCAAAGGTCCGCACGCTACTCTCCGGGTCATAAACATGTTCTCCAGGAATGCCTGGCAGGAAATGCATTGGGAGCTCCCATTTCCCCATAACCTTCCTTTCAAGTAATGCAGCAACCAGAAGATAGGAGGAAGCATCTACAACTGCATACATGACATACCATCCTGCAAATATGAAACGGCAAGTACAGTAAAACAATAAAAATTTGCTTTAGGGGGACTAACATGCATATGTACTTCCTCTTGAAATTTCTAATTTCCTCTCTTGTGATATTATAGTTGCCTGTCTGAAACATTTGCACTTGGAAAGGTTGTATAGGCCATTTTTGCAAGTGTAAAAAGCATTTTGGTCTCTTAACAATTCTAGGGATTCAGAATCAATCAAAGACAGTCAAACATGAGTTATTAAGCAATGGGAGCAATAGTATGCTTGAGGTCCTATAAAAAGACCTTTAAATTGACAATATTCAAGGGCCTCCCTAGAATAATATATATTCCAAAATAAAGACATGGATATTAGCATAGAAGTAATGCAGCAACCATAAAATATGAGGAAGCATCTACAACCGCATACATGACATACCATCTTCAAATATGAAATATGAAACCGCAAGTACAGTAAAAATTTGCTTTAGGGGGACTTGAGCTAACATACATGTTTACTTCCTCTTGAAACATTGCTTCTGGGAGATGTAAAAATACACATATTATGTTATGCAAGTACTAAAAGAGAAAGCCAGCACTCAATGCAAGCAGTTGGCAGGAATCTAAGGAGAAGACGTGAGATAAGACAAGAGGGTCTGCATCCAACACCATCTAATGGAAGGAAGTACGAGGAAGAAAAAGTGAAGAAGCAACTTGAAAGAACATGTTGAAAAACCCTGTTCAATCTCCATTACTTTGCATGGAGACAAGAATCTTATTGGAGGAGCCTCCTACACAGCCATCAGCTGTCAGTGTGAAGGGGGCGGAGCCAGCACTCCTCACTCGGAAATCTACTTACCTGCTTTTCCCTGGAATCATATAAGAGTTTCTATCTTAATCACCAGGCTTCCAGGGGTAAAATCAGGGTGCAATATCATGAGTGTCCACTGGTGGCATTTATAATGACTTTCAACTGAGAAGATTGTCAGTGTATATTCAAGCGCAGAGCCAAGATCAGGTACTTTCCCGCCTGTCACTGTTCTCTGACATGTCTGCTCCTCTGGTAAGGCATGGCGCGCGTCATCAGAGAGAGGGAAAGAGGAGGAGCTGTGAGGGACGTTCTTAATTTACTCTTTACAGTTAATTATAATACAATACAATAATACAATTGGAATGTGTTTCATTCTATCTTTCACCGTACTGATAAATTGCTGAATATTAGTTTATTTGGGCTACCAATCTTTTTTTCTATTCTCCTGCAACAATCACCCCAAGTATTATTTGTCTAGCTTTTTAAGTAGTGATAACATAAACTGGGGTTTATAGTGATTCAAGTTCAATGAATTGTATAGTTAGATTCTGACTTTTAGAAAAAATTAAGTAATACACAATTCTCATTTCCTCTCTTGTGATATTATAGTTGCCTGTCTGAAACATTTGCATTTTGAAAGGTTGCATATAGGCCATTTTTTCATGTGTGAAAAGCATTAACAAATTACCTCTTAACAATGCTAGAAATTCAGAATCAATCAAAGGCAGTCAAACATGAGTTATTAAGCAATGGGAGCAATAAAGACTTTTAAATTGACAATATTCAAGGTCCTCCCTAGAATAATATATATTCCAAAACAAATAAAGTCAGGGATATTAGCATAGAAGTAATACGGCAACTATAAGATATGAGGAAGCATCTACAACCGCATACATGACATACCATCCTGCAAATATGAAATATGAAACCGCAAGTACAGTAAAAATTAGCTTTAGGGGGACTTGAGCTAACATGCATGTTTTCTTCCTCTTGAAACATTGCTTCTGGGAGATGTAAAAATACACATATTATGTTATGCAAGTACTAAAAAAGAAAGCCAGCACTCAATGCAAGCAGTTGGCAGGAATCTAAGGAGAAGACGTGAGATAAGACAAGAGGGTCTGCATTCAACACCATCTTATGGAAGGAAGTACGAGGAAGAAAATGTGAAGACTCCAAAGACTTTTGCAAAGCAGCACAAAGTATTAGAAAATAAAAGACTACTTTCAGAATTCTGCTGCGTCATCCTCTGACCTCAGGACCTTAACTGGCCTTGGGTAGTGCCAGTCCCATCAGTCCTTGAAGCCTCTGATTTATGAATAAATGATTTCTCCCATGTCCCCTAACATCTCAGTGATTAATTATAAAGATTCTACAAGTGGGGGTTAAGAATAACCTCCACAATTTTTTACCTCTTACTTGGGGTGGGACAAAGGGCACATTGTATGGAAACAATACATCAATTAAATTTTAAGTCACATACATATATGCTGTGTTTGTCAAGTATTCAAATCACAATTGAGACTAGCACATGACCAATGCGCTTTATGGTGTAACATGATTCATCAGGGGTATAGATGTGCTTGTCATATAAATATGCTAATTGAATCAGGCTAGCACACGCCCAATGCATTTCGCGGTGATGTGCTTGTCATATATGTCTTTAAAGATTGATGTGTAGACTGAGTCAATGTGTAGTAACAGATAAATTGCAGAGTGTGGGAACGAGGACATAAATAAAGCTGGGAACACACAGCTTGATATTTGAGCCATTCAAGATATGTCGGCAGCAGCGCGGATATCGGCTGCCTGCAGGCAGCCTGGCCAATACTTTGGATGGGGACCACAAAATAAAAGATATCGAACAGAGTTTTCCAACATCAATAGATCTCGCTTGGCTGAACAGGGATCCAACGGCATACACAGGTTGATATTTTCACAGATTTTAGCACAGCAGAGCGCCGTGAAGAAACACTGCGCTTGGTTGTTAAAAATCTGTGAAAAAATTCAAATTTCAGGTAGGCGTATACACAGATGGATTAAGATGGACTTATTGCCAGAATGACTGGATTTATTGCCAATAAAGGTAATCTCAGTAATCTCTCAGGGATTAAACCCAGAGGATTCTCAGTGTATATTCCAGTGCAGAGCCAAGATCAGGTACTCTTTACAGTTAATTATAATACAAGTATTGTAATGTACTTGAATGTGTTTCATTCTACACCTTACCAATAAATTGCTGAGTATTCGTTTATTTGGGCTTCTAATCTTGTTTTCTATTCTCCTGCAACAATCACCTCAAGTGACATTTGTCTAGCTTTTTAAGTAGTAATAACAATGAACTGGGGTTTAAAATGATTCAAGTTCAATGAATTGTATAGTTAGATTCTGACCTTTAGAAAAAAATTAAGTAATACACAATTCTCATTTCCTCTCTTGTGATATTATAGTTGCCTGTCTGAGATATTTGCAAGGTTGCATAGGCCATTTTTGCATGTGTAAAAAGCATTAACAAATTGGCTCTTAACAATGCTAGAAATTCTGAATCAATCAAACGCAGTCAAACATGAGTTATTAAGCAATGGGAGCAATAATAGTATGCTTGAGGTCCTAAAAAAAAAGACATTTTAATTGACAATATTCAAGGTCCTCTCTAGAATAATATATTCCAAAACAAATAAAGACATGGATTTTAGCGTAGAAGCGAATAATTTGAGAGGTAGCTAGCCTCAGGCGCTATTATAAGGCAAAAGTACATGGGTACTTTACCAGGTTAAAATTGTTGCTAAATAAATAAAAAACAAAGTATGTCAATTGTTAACAGGAAGTCCGATAAAACATATAACCATTAAAAGGTCAGCGAACAATGACCCCAACCAGAGAGGTGTCTGTATGGACACTCTCTCAACGCATTTTGCCCAGACTGTACAGGCTTCTTCAGGAGAAAGAAGGTCCAAGGATGTATATAATTATTAGCGGATGTTCAATCGCTGCCAGATGTCATATTTATTCCAATACTCTTGTATAGAGTGTTTTCTTCTGAAGTGAAAAAATTACCGGATAGTGGTAGGATTGTTTAAAAAATGTGAACATAAAAGTCTGCAGTTTCCCCACCGTTAGAGTTGGGGAAAGATGTTAAAGTGGACCTACCACCTGGTAGGTCACTCTGCAGTATCGGCTGCAGCTCAGCCAATACTGCAAAGATCCCAGACTGAAAATAAAAAAACTATTTCTGAGAGCAGGAGGGCTGTCTTTTTTATCGCCTCTGCAATATGTCACAAGCTGCAAGGGTATCTGGGAAATCTGTCCCAGATGCCCTTGTGGCTCATTCTCACATAAGTGACGTCAGCGCCACATCTGCAAGACTTTGTGATGGGTGAAGAGGGGAAAGAGAAGCCTCTCTTCACCCAGCAAACAGCTCCATGGATGCAGCCGACTGTCCCTTCCCCCACACCGGAGCTCCCTGCAGAGAGGCGAGTCCTGTGTAGGATGGGGGGGGGGGGCAGGTTGTTGTCAGCTGCCCTGAGAAGAATGGATCCGGAGGTGGCTGCATCTTGCCCTTAATTAAGATGCTGCCAGCAACAGTGAAAACGTGAGAAAGGTAAGTAAATTTTATTTGTTTTTTTGTAGCAGTTTTCAGGATCTGAACTGCTGACAGGTAAGTAATGTGCCTATTTCATGTATGTGCTTTAACGCTTTCTGAGCCAACATTAGAAGTATTAAACCTGAAGGTAAATATTCTAATAATTTTATACTTTCTTGGTGCCCTTCTTTCACCTTAGCAACACCCTAATAACATTAGCAATGCATGCAGCAGATAGGAGGGCACAGCTGGGTGCCATACATAGCTTCCTAAAAATACAAAGCTGTGATCTGAGATTTATTTGTATTACCCTGTCTAATTACATGTATGGGCCTGGGTGCTCTTACCTTTACCCCACATGTCATTTTACTGGGACAGACATACGATTGTTTGCACTTTGGTGGACAAAGAACAATTTATAAATTGCATTAGCCCATAGTAACAAGCAATGACATTTCATCGTTACACCACACTGAAAGGTCAGATTATGAGCTGCCACACTTTCCACATCATCACAGCTCTTTGTACTCATCTATTCCATATGGAATGTTTATATTTCCCTCCCTTTTTAATCTTGTGCTTTACCGAGACAACAACTGCGCATTGACATTAATAGGCCAGTAAACAAAGTGCAAAGGTTTACTTTAGAATTCACAAATACATATATCTAAGGCTATATCAGAGCTAACACATTTAAGATAAAAAAAGATACTATTGTGCCAACAACAACTTAAATAAATCCTTTGTATTGGTTGGTAACCTAGCAGTGTAAAAAGAAAACCAAAACTCTAACTCTAAGGTGCCTACTGTGTGTGTATACCTGCTATGCATAACAATAAAAATCCAATGTCTGTATTGACAAGGTGGCACTGGAGCTCCAAATGAAAGCAGATAATGTGCTTTAAGTATAAAATGCTATCTGTTTCTACAATATATTTAAGCAAAAACTGTTTTTAACATTAGACATTTTTAAGTTTTATAACTATGTTTGTAGTCCTTCATAACCAGCAAAACCTCTTCTCTTTAGTTTGACTGACATATATTGATTGAACATTGATCAGGAATAGTCTTGCCTTGACACTATAAACCTGTAGCCAATCAAACAGCTCCCTTCCTTATGACGGGTCTCTTTGTAGTGTCGGGCAGTGTGAGTGGGTGCACCACAACCAGGTTCTTTTTGATGCTTGATGTACCCTTTGATGCTCTATATGGCTTCACACTACACTTATTCCCCATCCAATAAACGATTGTCCACTCATTTACAATGTTTACTAGCAGGGAGGTTATATACAGGCCTTCACCCTCAACCGATTAGTAGGGATACAGCTTAGGGACTGTAGTTTCAAACAAGTGCCTAACCAGCCTGCTGGGAGTAGAAAGAGGTAGCCGCAGCTCTCACCCAAGATGTGGTCAGTCCAGGAGGGGAGGCTTGATCCTGATGATAGGCCCCAACTCTGCTCCGGTGACACACAGCAATCCACACAGGATACAGGAGACGACAGAATGGCCCAGAATATTCTGTAACACACTATTTTATAGACTATGGCTAAGGAGGGGGCAATACCTGTCCCTGGGCAGATTAGATTAGCTACATTTAGCAATGGGAGGGCATACAGTCATAAACATGTAAACATGACATTAACCATGTCATGGCCAGACCTATGTATTATACATTTTAAGTGGATTCCACTTCACTACAGTAACCAGTTAAAACTGCGGCATATGGTTAGAAGGTTGAAAAATCTCTGTTGTTTATTGACAGTCCTGGATGATTGGTAAAAATTGGGGTTATCGTTTACTGAGGTATACCAACCTACCAAAAAAAGGAAACGATTTGAGCTTTTGAGAGCGGATTTCCTGCGACTTGTGGGCAGTTTGTCCGTGGCTTAGGGCACGTTCCGGCCACATCGGCGGCAGTGGGACCTATTAATTAACATAGCAAAGACATGGAAAAGCAGTGCCTGAATAGCATTGGGCACTGCTTTTCCGCGCCTTGAAGGAACGTTCATTGATCTTCAATGGACATGTCTCCAGCACTTCAATGAAGACGCACATTCTGCGATTTAAAAACAGCACAGTGGGTGCTCCACTCAGAAACGATCCCATTCATCAGAAAGCCCTTAATTAGAAATGCACCACAAGCTTCAGTAAAGACATATTCATATGTTCTGTATGCATTACCACCAATATAATTTGAATATTATGTTGCAAAATCATATTCAGCATATTTGAATTATTTTTTGCAAATGTCATGACTTTCTTTCATTTACTTCTTGTCTTGTTATTGCATAAAACTAACATCTCTTTATACACTGTGTACTTTAGCAAACTTACAGAATGTCAGGTCAAAACTTAGCCTCCCCTTGTTTGATTTTTTTCCAGAGCTAGCAGAAGGAAGACAACTTGACTATGATATCATTATTTCCAGGAACAAGTCCAAGACACCAGATTGTCTTTTGTTTTTTTCCAAGTGACATAAAGCATTTGCAGTTATGCACTCGAAGCCTGAAAAGAAACTCAGCAAAGTGGTGGTGGCATCACTTACAGCATTCACTGATGCATTTTTTCCATAGTAAAGCTGAGTACATTGTATTTATCCCTGCGTGACATTGTCATGTACAGCAAAGGCCAATAAAAATAAAAATGTTCAAGGAAATACACAATGTAACAGTTGTTTTTCTTTCTGCTTCAATGCAGCAAAATAATTTAGCCATGGCATTGCAGATAAAGCCTACATTTACCCAAATGTAATCTCCCCTAGAGTCTGGTAAGTATAAACCTTGATTTTTCCATGAGAATAAGATTATAATGTTTATTGTACCTTGCATGGTATTTAGTGATGAATTCATTGCTAACGTGTTATGTCAATTAACTTGAAATCATCTAAATTTGCCTGATTGAGGGCCAATTTATCCCTGGGAGGCTGGGAAAGGGGCAGATTGGTAAGTGGAAACTATGACTTGACTTTACACTATATTTAAACTTACTTTTAAACTATATATATATATATATATATACAGGGGTGCACATAACTTTTTTAGTGAGTTCCTGCAGATGGACCTCCCTGTTCCTCATTAATCCTCCAACTAGCTGTCGCCATCCACAGGTGACCTGTGTTTGAATGAGTAATTTGCATTCCCAATGTGACACCCCTAACTGCAACCTTTCATAGTTATTAAAGCTTCCCCGGCGGTTTTTCAGGTGACATATGTATATGTTTAACAATAAAAATTTGGCAATTAAAAAGAAAACATTTACAGTAGTGTTTAAAATTTAAACACTACCCCCAATCATTCCCCC
>CM070034.1:61545215-61561642 GCA_036250615.1 Ptychadena robeensis | reverse complement strand
GGGGGGGGATACGGGGTAATTGCTCCAACCAGCAACTTACACCTTGTGGGGTATTTTTTCAGGCAGTCAACAACCACAAATGCTGGAGAAGGGGAGCTATGGCTCACATCCTGGTACTAAATAAATCAACTCAATAAATGAACTAATGATAATCAACACCAATATTGGAGGCTTCTATTCTGCTGTTTTTTTACTCTGACAATACAAGCCATATATGGTTTGGTGATGCCTACTTTATTGGCTATGCCCCTAGGTGATTACCAGGCTCACACTACATGCATCAAATCTGCCCCTCACATCTTTAAGACTCTTTAAGACTCTTTGTCTTCCATATTAGTAAATTCTCCATATATAAGGTCAATGAAGACTTTAAAGTGGGCTTTAATATTATGCTTTGGTAAATATTTCTGCATAAAGTAGCTTACACCTTGTGGGTAATTTTTTTAAAGGCAGTTAACAACCACAAACGCTTGAGAAAGGGAGTTATGGTTTACATCCTGGTAGTAGCCTTCAGACTTGGGGGTTCACATTACTACAATTTACCTCTATAAATGAGCCAATGATAATATCAGCACTAGCATCTGCCAATGCTGGTGCTTATTTAACTTTTTACAATACAAGCCATATATGGTTTGGTGATGCCTACTTTATTGGCTATGCCTCCAGGTGATTAGCGGACTCACTCCACATGCATCAAGGCTACTATTCTGCCAATGTGTTTTTACTCCAACAATACAAGCCATATATGGTTTGGTGATGCCTACTTTATTGGCTATGCCCCTAGGTGATTACCAGGCTCACACTACATGCATCAAATCTGCCCTTAACATCTTTAAGACTCTTTAAGACTCTTTCCATATTAATACATTTTCCATATTTGAGGTCAACGAAGACTTTAAAGTGGGATTCACAATTATGCTATGGTAAATATTTCTGCATAAAGGTGCTTACACCTTGTGGGTAATTTTTAAAGGCAGTTTACAACCACAAACGCTTTAGAAGGGGAGTTATGGTTTACATCCTGATAGTAGCCTTCAGACTTGGGGGTTCACATTACTACAATTTACCTCCATTAATGAACCAATGATAATATCAGCACTAACACCAATATTAGACGCTACTATTTCTGCCAATGCTGGTGCTTATTTTACTCCGACAATACAAGCCATATATGGTTGGGTGATGCCTACTTTATTGGCTATGCCTGCAGGTGATTAGCGGGCTCACTCTACATGCATCAACATCTGCATGCATGCCCTTTACATCTTTTAAAGTCCCCATACACGGGTCCGATTCTCAACGGATTCCGGGACGATCAATTCCGGGCGCGTGCACGCCAATTGATCGTCCCGGAATCGCGTGAAGCCCACCTTGTCCGATCGATCACATGCGATCGATCGGGGCCCAGAATCGGATCCGACAGAGAACCAACATGTTGGTCTTTCTGATCCGATTCAGCACACATCAGGGGGAGTTGCCATTTGTGAAGTAAGCGATCGGACACGGAATCGTCCAGGAATCCGTGGGCCAAGGTGGTATGGCACGATCGGACGGACTTAATTGGCCGATCGATCAGGCATCCGATCGATCGGCCATGGAATCGGAACATGTATGGCTAGCTTAAGATGACTCTTTCCATATTAATAAATTCCCCATATATAAGGTCAATGAAGACTTTAAAGTGGGCTTTAACATTATGCTTTGGTAAATAGTTCTGCATAAAGAATATAGAATATAGAATGCATGATATTTAATTGAATTATTACTAAAATGATTTGGGTGGCATTAACAAAGATGTTAAAGACTCATTCAGATGGTCCACCGACCTTTTGCCCGTGGGAGAGTGATTATCAAGCAGTCGTCCATAGGGATGACCGTACAGAGAATGTGTGAACATTGCATAAATCGGTGTGGTGTCGTCTCCAGGTTGGCTTCAACCACCCAGAAAACAACATTCAGCCTATGTGTGCCTCTGGCTCCTACTTTGCGTTTTTAGAGTACTAGACCATGAATTGCTACTTAAAGAATGGACAAATCTTTTATTACACATATTTGACTGGCTTTTATTCATCAATAGAGATGTCATAAGAAGGCTGGCTCCAGTGGGTAGCACAGAAACATTGTGAAATATCTTAGGTGTGCAAACAATAACATGCCAGCTATAGCTCTTTACCATAAAATTACTGGAATTTAGTTGCTGCATTCTTTAAATAATTTACTATACTTGGAGGTGCCTTTGTTTAAATCAAGCCTGATCTAAACTTTGCTCTACTTCATCTTGATCCATGTCCTACATACCTATACCATTGTTTTACCTGTGCGCTGTGTCATCTCATCTTGCTGGACAAAGCTGCAGAATGTGATGTGTTTATTTCTTGGGGAGAGCCATCTTGCTTTCTGCAAACTTGGTGAATAACTTCTCCTGCTCAGGAACAGCTCTAGATTTTATTGTAAAGGTATTCTTGAGATACAACAACATGTATGAAACAAATGAGATATATATTATATTGGGTATAATATATAATATATATTGGGTATTCACATTTCATTTGACCTAATTGGTAGATTTTTTAGGGGGAGGGGTGCAGAGAAGACATACTAAACTGAACCCTATGCACAGTGAAAACAAATTTCATTGTCTTCACCTCCTACCCTCCTTGTACCACCCTACCCTCCACTGATCTTACTGAGATCTGCCACCCTCATTGCCAAGGATAGTTGACATCCAATTCATGGCTGTACAAGCTCCATAGATCTCTCCTGAAGCTTTTACTATTATGAAAACATGAGGTGAAGGTAGGTGAGCACCAACAGAAGTCTGTAATGCTTGTACTGTACAGGTGAGGGTAGGACAATGCGGCTCAACAAACCATTGGATCATGTCTTCCACATCTCCAATTTATTGATCTTGGCGGTTTGCAAGGTGGAGAGGCAGCGCACTTATTTTTTTAAAACACACATATACTCAAAAGTAAAAATATTTATAAAACTAAACTTGACTTACCTCTGAGTTGGAACAATAGTGGTGTAGCACTCCCCAAGCGTAAAAAAATATACTTACATGTTGTTACCTGAAATCATATGATAGGTTCTATATTTTCTGTCAGGCTTCTGGGTGCAATATCATGAGTGTCCACTGGGGGCAATATAATGGATTGTTATGGGGAAACTGCATGTATAATAATACAGAATGTGATCAGGTATATTCCTGGCTGTAACTGCTCTCAGAGATGTAGGTCTTCCTTCCCGCCACAGTGCTGCCGTATCACATTACATGTTTTTTTTTTCTGCATTCTGCACTATTATAAGCACTTCTAGTGCCAAGCAGTACAAAAGCAGGTGACATGTCTACTTTAAAGTACCTATGCTCCTAAATATTTATTTTAGGAAGAATATTATTTACCATGATAAAAATGTATAATGTGTAGGCCTCTATAATGCCATACAACCATTTATATAAAAGAGCAATCAGCTAGTCCAAATATTAGCTGCTATTCACCCAGCAATGTTGAACTGTCCACATATTGACAGCATGGCAGCATATGCTATAATGGCTGCAGATACTGGCACAGATTTGGATAGGTATATTAGTTTGGTTTACAGGGAAATACCGTAGGTGAAGTTAAAGCTGATGTTGCTAGAGCCATAAGGTTTGATGCTGGTCATTAGGAATTGGATGTTCTCCTAGGAAGAGAAGCACGTGATCCATAGAAAGATGACAGTATATTTACTATATATTCTTTTTTATAGTTATACCTTTATTATCAGATTTCTTATCTATCATAGCAAAGCAGAATATGTAAGCAGTTTCATATAACCTGACTGTTAGAGTAGATTTTAGCAGGTCACCTGACAACAGTAAACAAACATCAGTTTTCCATTGTTATGCAGAGTGTCAATTCATATATTTCCTGCTCTGGCCCCAAATGCCTACAATCAACACTGTTACTAGCACAGAACAGACACCAGTTGTCTAGGGGTCAAGCTTAACTCATGCTTGTCTTTCTTTAACCAAGATGTAGCTTCAAAACTTATATATTTTTTTTCCAATTCAGATGAAAACATACACTAGTAATTCATTCATTCACTAGTAACCTTCCATTAAACTTTGCATACAAATTGTTTCCATGTTTATTGGTGTATGAATTGGGAGGTGGGGGTAGAATCTCATATATTTAATTTTCAACAAAAGGGAATTAAATCATGAGGTCTCATACACAGTTGTGTCAATACTATTTCCATTGTTGTTATTGTTCTTGCCAATTGTTATTTTGAATCCTGAATGGGAGAACTAATAAACGTATCTACTCTTACTTTAAAACTACTGACAGGTAATTGTAAAGGTAGCCATACATGAGGCGATTCTGCCTCAATATATGAGGGATCGACTTCAGCGGGATGCAGTCATCCCGCAACAGCCAGCCCCTCAGCTGATCGGCGGGCACCTGTCCCCATACAAATTAATCGTCTGGGAATTTACCGGCATGTTGGATCACCATGCGATCCGACATGCAGGAGATTCCTGGTCTATCTCAACAGGTGGGGCCATCCGATTTTCGGCCATGCGACCACCAATTGGCAATTGGCGGGAGCAAATCGGGTGCAAATCAGGCCGTGTATGGCTTCATTAAAACCTGTTGAGGCTGTGAAGCAGCAAGTAAATATATATTTAAGGTAATGTATATGGGTTTTGGTTGAATTGACAAAAATCAATAGTTAAAATCAATTATAAAGCTGAAGTTGTAGAAAGGTCCTCCTATTACATGGTTTTGGTAGAAGAAAAGTTGGTTGTACAGAAGTTGCATGGAGGAGTCTGCCTGTCTATGGGGGGCATAACCAGTACAGAGTCTCCTTTAGAGAAATGACCACTAACACCAACATTTTTGTTGAATTTGATTTTATAAAGGGACATCTCATGTGTCCATTTATTGTATGTAACGTCATCATCGGCTTTCTGTGCAACACAGAAGATAATTCAAATGACCTTTATTTAATATATTTTAATAATACCTCAAACATAGTCTGGCTCTGGATGTAGCTTTTGATAAGCAGGAAGTTTATTTGTACAAAAAATAAGGAGGCTTGGAGCTATAATTGTTACATTCCATATGATTGAAAGTCATTGATGCTATAATGAACCACAAACCTCTCCACTATATACCCCAGCTGGAATATTTTTTATTTTATATTATACAAATCCAACAGGCTTTTGTTAACAATGATTTTATTTAGACTCTTGGTAATGTTTGATAAAACCAGGACTAATCAGACTGGGAAATATGTAAAACATTCCAGCTGTAAAGGATGCATGGAATGTATTTATGCAATGTGGGCAAACTATTATATAGTAATTATGCATTAAATAACAGAAAACTGTAATTGCTTTCAACCAATATAAATATTCTAACACACAGCTTTATGACCTTCTCCAATAGGAAAGGTCAGGAGAGAATGACAGCGTACTGAAAGCATTTCATGACCATATCACCAAATTGTTCTGTTTGCCCGCTGCATAGACACATGGCATTTAAAGTGTGATGTCATATGTTCCTCAAAATAATACTGATATACATCCCTGAATGTTCATAAGCCACTTCATCCTGTACTATACTAGCACTACAGTTTTATAGCTACATGTTTCTAATTCCAAACTGTACAGTAATAAATGCAATGAAGCACTAAAAGAAAAAAGACAATTTGGAGGATAAAACATTAAAAAACGTTGCTGTCTACAGTGACCATTTAAATTGACTGTTACATATTATTGAAAACATAAAGCCCCTTTCCAATATGTGTTTATGCTTGTTCCCAAAACATGTAAATATATGGAAGGTGGAGTCACATTATATTGAGAGGCCCAGTTCCTGTACCAGTGTGTATTGTAGCATTTTTGGAAAATAGTTCCAGCTTGTTTTTTTTCATCAACTTGTGTGCATCACAACACAAATAATGGCAACACATGATAATACATGGAACTGTGTTAAATACATGGAACATGTGTTGAAGTGTTTTTTAGTGCATGATCACTTAAGCCGACCATAGACATAACGATTCCCAGCAGTAGTTGCAGGCGATCGACCGGCGTGCACGCTGGAACCAAACACATGGTGATCGATCGCCCACAACTACACTACTACCACCTTGAAGGTTCGACCCAAATAGCCCGCATGTCGGATTTGTTGTGGCTGATCCTGTAGTAGTCAGTTAATGTGAAGTCTCCTCCCCCTCCAAGATAATTGGCTACAATCTGACAGGAATCCCTGTGTTAGTGGCGCATACAGGATTCCCGTCAGTTCTGTAGCCGACTCATCACAGCGTGGTGACGTCACTATGCTGTAATAAGTCTGCTACATAGCATCTCCTCAGCAACCTTTGCTCAATTTTCTCATTTCATTAGCTGGGATATATTGGCCAAACGGCACACAACAAATACTGTTGTAATGGAAACCCTTTATACCGATAATGAAAACCTTTAAAGTTAAACTTTTGTGTGAAAAGGAGTTTATCCTAATTTATCCTAGCAAGGGTGGAGGCCTCAGATTCATTTCAACCAATTTATGTATATATTTATTTGCTTGTACCCATCTCAATATCTATGTGTAAACTAGCAAGGTAATTAGTTTGTCACTAAAAAGATTTTGGGGTTAGGCACTTAGTTGTCCAACATTTGTCCGAATTTTTTTGAAGCAGAGGTGGAGGCATCAGATTTATTTCAACCAATGTATGTATGTATGTACGGTATTTATTTGCTTGTAAGCATCTCAAAATCTTTGTGTAAACTAGCAAGGTAATTAGTTTACCACAAAAAAGATTTTAGGGTTAGGCACATTATGTAAAAGCCTCATATGCGTACTAACAACTAGGAGGCACTCCGTGTTTGGGGGTTCAAACGTGTTGTACTGTGAGAGTTCCATTTGACTCAAAGCCAGCTGGTGACCTGTGGATGGAGACAGCTAATCAGAAGCTAAATAATGAACAGGGAGGTCCATCTGCAGCAGAATCTACCATGCAAGAGGCTGACGCAGAGGACAGTGAGAAAGACCACCCTACATATGGGGTGCGTACCGAACACCATCTCCTGGTACTCATCTGAGAAGCTCACTAAAAAAGTTATGTGCACCCCTGCATATAAGCATTGATTGCAAGCTTCTGTGTATATATGGACAAGGAGGCCAATTCTGAAATGAAATGAACTTGATCCTTGAAATGAACCTTCTGAAATGAACTTCAAAATTGTATTAAAGTAGAAAAAGATGTCTCCTGTGCTCCTCTTGTTTACTGTTCTTCCACAACAATGCCATCATGGAATACAAAGCGGAAAGCATTTACTGATATCTATTGTAGAAAGGTTTCTCTTCTAGTGATATTGGCTGGCCGTTACATGACAGCTTCTAAATAAACTCAGTATGACCTTCATTTCCATTCTCACTTAGCTGTGACTCATGAGAAAAATAGCAAATTCTATAAACAAGAAGAAAACAATGTGACATAATCATCAAACTATACTGTAATTGTTCTCGAGCATCACAATGGATCTACATATAAAAGGAAGGATAGGCTTAGAGCATTTCGTATAGTCAGGAATATGTATTCACGTAAAGCCCTCTTCATGCCATGCATTATTTATAGGGGCCAGAGTTATAGGATACGTCATAACTAAATACCTTTACATGAGTTAAATGTTTTACAGCTCTATACTTACAGTCTATAAAGCAGCGACTGTATCCAAGCAACACAACCTAGCCTGTAAATGAGCTCTTACTAACGATTATTTTAATCTGCCTGCGATCTGTGCAGAAGACAGATACAAAAAAATAAGTTCAAACACCAACATGTTGTATGCACATTTCATCATATGCCCCATCTTGCATTTTTACTCCAGCCTACGTGTATGGACTAGCAGAAGAATTAGAAGCTCATATTTCAAGCTTCATATATGTATCATGTGCTAAAACAGAATGTGGAGCAGATGCAGGTGAAAAGGTTTGTAAATGTAGCCTAAAGGGTCAGTAACACAAGTGGAATGCCCACACATGATCTCCCTCCTGTCGGTTGTATAGAGAGTGAAGTCCTGATGCCAGAATCCTGTGATTTGAACGTCATTATGTTTTCATCTGTTCCAGCTCCTAAAATGTGAGACACAAACAAAATGGGAATTTGATGAGAGCAAGGACAAAAATTGATAACACACGTACCCTCTGTGTGAAACTAGAGAACATCCTTACCCTGAATAGCAACACAGCAAAACAAAATATCAGTAATGTAAAGCTCAAGGGTTTGGGGGCTATCAATGTCTAATATTAAGTTGAAATAATTGTACATACTGGATGCAAATGACCAGTGTGTGCGGTATGTGCTTATTACTTCCCTTCAACTGATACAAAAATCTTTTAGAAGGTCAGTCGTCCGCAACTACAGGGGAGCCCACCTTGAGGATTCGACCAAAAAAGCCAGCGGATCCGTCCTGCTGGTTCTTTTTGTGCCCGATCCTCCGATCCTGCTGCAGGCAGTTAAATCGGAGGGGGAGACTCCTCCCCCTCCAAGTTAATCGGCTACAATCTGACAGGAATCATGTGTGTTGATGGAGCACACAGGATTCCTGCCAGTTCTGGAGCAGACTCCTCACAGCGTAGTGACGTCACCACGCTGTGAGGAGTCTGCTACAAGCCGGCCATGGATTGAGACGTCTATGGCCGGCTTAAATGTGTTTAAATCATGAAAGGTCCAGTAGCTTCACCATGGCTTTGAACTTACAATTTAAAGCCGGCCATAGTTACAGGCGATCAACCCGAACGCATACTAGTCGGTCGTCCGCAACTATAGAGGTTCCCACCTTAAGGTTCCAACCCTTAGGAGATCTGTCCTGCTGGTTCTTTTTGTGGCCGATCCTGTTGTAGTCAGTTACCACTCCAAGTTATTTAGCTCCTTGTGTTAGTGAAGCTCCTCCACCACGCTCTAATGAGTCTGATGCAAGCCAGCCATGGATCGAGATGTCTATGGCCGGCTTTAGGCTAGCCGTATATGGGTAATTTATTTTGCGATTAGATTGTCGATATCATTTTCTTTTGATCGTCGATACGATTTTCTTTTAATGGTCGATACGATTTTCTTTTGATCGTCGATACAATTTAAAACCAATTGACTAATTTAAAGGAATTGTTTCCTTCATAGGAATTATTCCATTGAACAATCGACCAAAATGTATGGACACCTTAACCATTGTCCTCAATGTTTTGGAGAAGATTAGATGTAAATAATCTTTTGTGCATTATAATATTGTTCAAACTCTTTTTACAAGAGAATATCAAACATGACCTTCACAAAAAGGAAAGGGTTAATTCATTAGAGATAATCAATGAAATGGCAAAATTTTAATAACGATATAGATTGTAAACAGACTGAAACTGAGTCAATCAGGCACAGGAGCTGTAGAGTTTGACTTGTCTGAGTTTCAGTCTGCATAAAGTTTGCATACAATGTAAAAAATGTCATCTCATTAGGCCCATACACCTTACAATCTTACCATACAATTTCTGTAAAATTAACTATTGTTCTACCAAAACCATGTAATATGAGGACTTTTCTAAACCTTCCAATCTCAGGGAGGATCTGGCACTACATAGTTGTTGGTAGATCTAATGGAAATTGTATAGAGTGAACTAAAGGTCTGATCTTAAGGTTCACACGCACGTGGCATGCTTTTTTTTTAAAAGCGCACCACGTGCGATCTCAGCCTATCCTCTCCCCTCCTTCAAATGTCCTGTAAAAAAACAGTGCTGCCTCCATAACATGGAGGTCAATGCTCTTCCTCCCCCCACCACCTTTCGGGCATCATCGATGAACGATGATTGATGATCATCGAGGAACAGACCAGAAAGATCTGTTGGCACCTTGATACAGAGTATTTTTAGTAAACAAACTCCCAAACTCCCAATAACGTGGGCTAACCGCCCAGGAGGTTAATCATGTCAATTAACCATATTTGCACTACTATTTTGCAAAGAAGTATTCGAAGTGAATGTTCAGTTTAGAAAGAGTATATCCAGTCCCCTAATTCAAACTATCAGTCGGCAGAAAAATCGCTACATGTATGGGGGCCTTAACTTTCACCATTTAATAAGCTTTCGAGAATAATGGTAGCCATACATGCATCAACTTGTGCTCAATCGATCTTAGATTTGATTGGCTTGTGCAATTCAAACATCGACTGTCAGTCTAAAGCCCCCTATAGACAGGCAGACTCCTCCATGCAACTTCTGTACAACCAACTTTTCTTCTACCAAAACCATGTAATAGGAGGACCTTTCTACACCTACTACATAGTTGTTGGTAGGTCTCATGAAAGTTGTATGGAGAAGTCTGCCTGTCTATGGGGGGCTTAACATCGATCAATGATACTACCACACAGTGTGATCAAATCAAAACCAATCATTTTCCTTTTCAAAGGGATGTGTGCATTACCCAACACATACATTCACTCCTTGATTGAATTTATGTTCACTTTCTATCACTTTTGGTTGATCCGTTCAGATAAAAAGTAATCCATTTTCAAACAATCTGCTTAAACAATGGACATCGTTTAAGTAGATTGTTTAATTAGAAAAATCTAACTATGCACCTAAAGCCCCCCATAGACGGGCAGACTCCCGGCCATAGTTGTAGCAGACCAACCTGCATGCGCGCTCCCGCCGATCACATCAAGGTTGGTCTGCCGCAACTATGAGGGAGCCTACCTTGAGTTATGTAGAAAAAAAGCCGGCAAGTCGGGTCGCATACGGATCCGTCCTGCCGTGTTTTTTTTTCTAAAACTGCGAGGGAGAACAGCTGCAGCTTGTAAACAGTGAGGGGGAGCCTCCTCCCCCTCCCTGTTATTGGCTAGTCGGACGGCAGTCCTGTGTGTCAGTGGAAGACACAGGATTGCTATCCGACATGTAGCAGACTGATTACAGCGTGGTGACGTCACCACGCTCTAATCAGTCTGCTAAAGGTCTGCCATAGATCAAGGTGTCTATGGCAGGCTTTAAAACTGGGAACACACGTGTAGATATGGGCCAGATTGTTGGCTGCTTCAAGCGCCGTGCATGCTCACAGCCATCCATCTGGCCCATAAAATATGCCGCCATTTCTGTTTTGGAGGGGGACCAATCAATCCCGCTTGAAAACAGGGGTATCGGACATGACTGTAAACCACAGTCGATGTCCTTTGCTTTGCATGGAGATTGCATGGTCTCCATGCAAAGCATCGGCTGAGCTGGAGACACAGCATGTATTCCCTGACCTAGGGTAAATTTGACTTTAGGTGGAAATGTATATATAAGGTCCAATCTGTTTTGTTTGAGAGATGTTGGCAAAAAATATTGTAGACACTGGACAAAATGTGAAACTTTTGTATTTAGAGTGTAATTGTAAAGTTATTATTGTAAAATCTATTTCATTTGACTCTGAGTATTTATGATCTGTATTAAATCATTCTGTTCTAATTACCACCTTGGCTAAAATACAGTGCACTACACTGTTATCTCCGTGCTGTAAACTGTGCATTAACGCTGCATCCAAACATCTGTCAGAAAATGAATAATTTTTGTCCAGTACTTGCCATAAGAAAGTATGAAGCGTTAATGAAATCCACTTTTAAGTTCAGCGTTAAAACCCATACGCATTTTGAATTATCGTAGCTTATGATAATGTATGTAACGTATTGTTGTGCTGTAATCTATCCTTAGAAACCTCTTGGTTCTAATGAGTTAAGAAATCTGGCTACACTATGGCCTTATCTAATGTTTGCCATTTGCCATAATCATGTACTTACATAATCCACTGAAAATGTGGGTGTTTATAGAATATATATATACACTGCTCAAAAAATAAAGTGAACACAAATATAAGACATCCTAGATCTAAATTCTTTTTATTCTTATTAAAAACTTTGTTCTTGACAAATATATCAACTCATGGAGGTCTGGATTTGGAGTCACTATTAATGTATGTGGCCTCCATGTGCCTGTATGACCTCCCTACAACACCTGGACATGCTCCTGATGAGTTGGCAGATGGTCTCCTGATCTCCTCCCACACCTGGACTAAAGCAAAGAAGGTGTGCTGTGTCCGTCAGCATAGTGTCTAGAACATGGAGGTGCTACCATTATAGAGGCCAGTACGTCAGAAGACGTGGAGGAGGCCATAGGTGGGCAAGAACCCAGCACCAGGACCGCTACCTCCCCCTTTATGTAAGGAGATGGAGGAGAACTGGCAGAGCCCTGCAAAATGACCTCCAGCGGGCCACAAATGCACATGTGTCTGCCTCCATGGGGGTGGAATGAAGGCCCAACGTCCACAGGTGGGGGTTGTGCTTACAGCCCAACACCTTGCAGTACGTTTGACATTTGCCAGAGAACAGCAAAAGTTGCAAATTTGCCATTGGCGCCCTGTGCTCTTCACAGATGAAAGCAGGTTTACACTAAGCACATGTGACAGAGGTGACAGAGTCTGGAGATGCCATGGAGAACACTCTGCTGCCTACAACATCCTCCAGCATGACCGGTCTGCCACTGGATCCGTAATGGTGTGGGATGGCATTTTTTGGAGGCCGCACAGCCCTCCATGTGCTCACCAGAGGTATCCTGACTGCCAATAGGTACTGAGATGAGATCCTTTGTCCCCTTGTGAGACCATATGCTAGTGCGGTTGGCCTTGGGTTTCTCCAAATGCAAGACAATGCTAGACCTCATGTGGCTGGAGTGTGTAAGCAGTTTCTGCAAGACCAAGGCATTGATGCTATGGACTGGCCCGCCCGTTCTCCAGACCTGAATCCAATGGAGCACATCTGGGACATCCTGTCTTGCTCCATCAACCAATATCATGTTGCACCACAGACAGTCCAGGAGTTGAGGGATCATCAGGAGCATGCCCAAATATTGTAGGGAGGTCATAAAGGCATGTGGAGGCCACACACACTACTGAGCCTCATTGTGTCTTATTTTAAGGACATTTAATCAAAGTTGGATCAACCAGATCATTCAGATCTAGGATGTCTTATATTTGTTCCCTTTTTTTTTAGCAATATATTATTTGTAGATTTGTATATGTAGTGGTAACAAAAATTCATAGGTTCCACATGTTTTCCTTTTTGCCTGAACCATCATAAATGAAGACCAGGTCTAAGCTATTTATACTGTGCAGTTGAGTCAGAGCAATTATGGAGTAAGCATCATCACACACTATAGGAATGCATGAATTTTAATAACCCATCACAATACATGACTACATTTCTATTGCGAATGTTCATGAGCAGGGTAAGCTCCATACATGCTGTGTATGAAACGTGTTTCTGCTCATCAAATCTCACTGTGTGCTCTGTAAATCAAGCTGTAAATTAAGCAATGAAATGGCAATAAAAGCACAGTGCTAGACACGTTTTATTTTGGATGGAGGTTAGAAGATGATTTCATGGCACGCTTTTATTTCTGTTCGTGACTGCTGGCAAGAATCACCCCACTAATTGTCCTTATACTTCATACAGACTAAAGGTCCCCATACACCTTGCAATCTTACCATACAATTTCTGTACAATTAACTTTTATTCTACCAAAACCATGTAATATGAGGACCTTTCTAACCCTTCCAATCACTATGTATTCTATCAGGGTGGACCCAGCACTATATAGCAGTGATATATACCTTCCAATCACTATGTATTCTATCAGGGTGGACCCAGCACTACATTGCAGTGATATATACCTTCCAATCACTATGTATTCTATCAAAAGGACGATGCGTTTCTGGTTGAGTTACTTACAACTCTCCTCTTTTCAACGCTCTTTCTTGGACCTTGCCACACTTTCCCATTCCTTTACCCCATTCGAGCACATTCTTCTATGCGATGGTAGACCGACCCACAATAGTTCCAATTTGTATGCCTTGCTCCTTAGGGGTTCAGAATAGGATCTCGGGCTGGCTCTGATCTCTGTTGGCGATGTCTGCAAGACAGGGGTACGATGACACATATTTGGTGGGGGTGCCCTTTGATGCAACCCTTTTTGGGACAAGATTTTCCGTATCTATAATGTTACTGGGCTCGTTCCGGTCTATCAAATGGGATACCCTGAGATATTTCCTAATTGCCGCTCACACTGTCATACCTCGACACTGGTTATCTACCTCTACTCCTGCCATTTCGGAATGGTTGGCAGAATTGGACTCAATCGACATGGGGACAAGCCTATTTAACAAAAAGGATGCAATCGTCCTGTGCAATCCACACTGTGGCTGATTGCCTACCTAGTCTACCTTAAAGTCCAAATTGTGGGGTGACTAGCCATCCCCCGGTCTCACCCTGTTTGGGTGGTCCTTGTTATCAACTTTATGTTTATTTTCAACTGGAAAGTGAACTTATCCTTTAACATGGGATATGTATACATTCCTCATTTCCATTGAGCCTGGTGTAAACAGGATAAAAGGAATGATGGTAACATTGGGCTGTCTCTATGCTGCCTTTCATGAAAAAGCTTTGTAGGCCACAAACTTGACTGGTGTTTTACCTTTAAGGCCCCCACACACATACCAAGCAGGGGCGACAGACGAGCAACAGAGTGCAATGTGATGACACAACACGCTGCATTCCCGTCGCTCAGAGTATCGGCGGGCACCCTTTGTGTGCCGCCTGTTAGATTGGATGGGGACCCTGTCCCCATTCAAACTAATGGCATCGGCCAGAGATTAGTGTACACTGCTACTCTTCTCTCTCTGCTCATTTTCAGCTGTGTACATGTTAAAAGATCACAATATAATATATCTTATATATGGCACTGGAATGTAGACAGCGAGGGCTATATATATAACAATAGCCACAGAAAGATAATAGTAACTATTATGGAGTTGTTGTCATAGTGGCAAATCTGATTTCCTGTTATTATATATCAGATGAAACTTGATAGGTCACTTTGGACAGCAACTCCACTTTCATTTCCATTTTCATCTCTTTATGAATAGCCAATCATTTCTTTTTTAATCCTCATAGATTTGTAGATGCTTCAAGGGTGTTAGTACATGTGAGGTGACACTGAATTATTTGATTGACAATCCTGCTGAATATTGCAGATAGTTTGGACTTTAATCATTGTTTGCATGGAAACACATGTGTTGCTCCTCATTTATCTTCAAACCATACTTTAGACTGTCATCACCTGGCCTTTCCTAAAATGTTATGTCTATCCTGTGCCAAATATGCCGAATATACAGAGGGGCTTTCCACAAGTCTGATTCTCAGGTTACTATTAGGAGTTAAAGCCTTATTCTATTGGAAATACAAAATAATGAATCTTTCTTTAATATCTGCGTAATATGTTGGCTATATAAATAAATTATAATAATAAAAATAATCTGTAGTCATCATCCCCAATGTCCTCCATAGATCTGTCCAGAAAATAATTTTCTCTTTAATGTAACATACACATATACATTCTGAGAATCTTTCCACATGCTGTAATTATTGAATGTTAACGTGTCAAGAAATTAAACATTTCCACTTGAACCATTACATCATTCTGTAGCTAGGCAACATCTTTCTGTGACATTTCCAAACTTTTACAGTATAATTTATGCTGGGTTCTCTGATTATATCTGTCACAGAACAGCTATTTGGCAGCTCAAGACAGGAGTGGGTGTAATACAGAATAGACCCTTATACTCCATGAAGAGCAATAACTGAAGTAAGTAGATAAGTCATTCCAGCAAATCCTATGGTGGATTAAATAAAGGCAACGGCAGCATACTAATACATTGCACAAAGTTGTGTAAATCAGCCAGTCAACTTACACACATCTGCAGCCAGAATCATGCGCACATTGCTCTTTGTCTTAAAATCAGAGAAGCTGATTACCAAAGAAGTCAGTGGCGGTTACTTTAGCAGAGCAAATGACCTCTTTTTAAGTAGTGAGTAAATTTTTTCATGAAAGCCAGTGGTTCCCAAACTTTCCCTGCAGGGTCCCTCTTTTTCAAAAAGGGACATTATTGAACCCCTCCTTTCAAACTACACAGGTTCAGATTTAGGGCCATTTTACACATTTTACAAGGAACTGGCAGGGCCGATGTCAAACTGACATGCTGTATATATTGTTATATAAGGAGACATAGGTAATGGATAACCTGATCATGTTCTCTGTCCCCATGATCAGGTGTGTGGGTAGTTCTTGGCCTCCTTCCTCCACAATGCAAGTGCTCTTTACAGGCTTATAAATAAAGAGTCAGGAGCTGTCTAACATGGAAGACCTGTCTAGGGAGTAAAGTTCAGGTAAGGGGTCTACTTTCCTGTTTTGCACAGACATTAATTACATTTTAAGGGATATGGACCCCATTGAATTGTTTAATAAAGATTTATCTGCAGTTTGACTTTAAATATGAGAAAAAATAATTAAAGAAAATGATACCCT
>CM070034.1:61483184-61518763 GCA_036250615.1 Ptychadena robeensis | reverse complement strand
GTCATTGGACAAACTTACAAAATCAGTGAGGGGTCAAATAATTATTTCCTCCACAGTATGTAGTGGTGTATTTTGTGTATGAAGCTGTATTCTTCTCAAAATAGAATATGGTTTCCTCTCGCAGTAGACAATGCCCCACTACATGTGCTTAAATGGCTATGGTGCAGCAGAAGAACTTGACTTACCTGCTTCCTTTCACTCTCTCTTGGGCCACGGCCCTTGGCTTCTCCCCTTTATCATGCATAGATGTAAGCTCTGCATTGTGTGGAATACTGTTCTACACTACACTCAGTTTCTCAGTTTAGGCCATGTCTCCATTTGGTGTTTGGATGTATGTCTGTGTTTTTATCTGCCTGGAAGAGTCCTTTATTTTGTGTCCTTTGCCTACTATGGGTTGACATGTTAAAATTCACATGAAATGCTGGACTTTTAATGCAGTGGACCTTAGAGGAGGGCCTGTAACTGGTCTGGTCTTTGAGATAGGGATCCGCCCAGTGAAGGAAAAGCTAATGTCTAGGGGCACAGGAGTTTTAACCTGTATGTCAAGCCAAAAACATGTTTAGTTGGGGAATATGTGTTACAGGATTAGTTAGCACTTAGTGCTATAGTGACTGGATTGTCTCCTCGCTTCCTATCCTGTGGCAATGGTTTTGCAAGTGTGCAGTTACACGCAACCTTTTCCTTTTCTTAAGGGCTCTAGGACCTTACACTAAGAAAAAATTGTTGGCTTGATTTGCAAACTAGTGTTTTTCAAAGAATAAAATTTCAGGGGTACCTAGTCTTCATACAAATGTTTGTGTTCATGGAGCATTTTTTACGAGACTATAAAATAAATAAGGGAAATGTATTCAAGATGCGTCACATCTCTGTTAACTGAGAGATTTTACATTTAATTTGATGACATCTTAATAGATCTCCTGTCTGTAAAAACAACCACCAAGGAACCTGCAGTTGCATCCATTAGTAGTGCAGTCTTAAATGCAAGTTGTTTTCCCCCTCTTTTCTTGTGTTGGTGTGTATAAAATAATTACCTAACTACTACTATTTCAAGTTTTCATATGTACCATAAGCCAGAGTCTCACATTTTTTTTTTTTTTTCTTGCCTGTGTGTTTGTGAACCTGTGAAGTTTTGCCTGAGTTGGTTATAAAATGTGTTTTGATCTTCATGTAAGTTACACATGATGATATTGGATGTGTTGCTGAAAGCGGTCCTGCCCTATTAAAACACACCAGTTTTGTGTTTACTGGTTTCAAGAAGCACTGTCTGATGTGAACCAGGCTTCACAGAATAGAGCTCTCAGAAGAACTATGATCAAGAAATGTTGACTTGCATGAAGCTGGAAAGGGTTACAAAAGTATCTCTAACAGCCTTGATGTCCATGGTACGATAGACTGTCTACAAATGAAGGATTAGCACTGTAAAGATGACTGCTAGAGCACAGCGCAGAATGCTTAATGAGGAGAAGAACCCTAGAGTGTCAGCTAAATACTTACAGAAATCTCTGGCACATGCTAACATTTTTGTTGACACATCTACAATAAGTATAAAGAAACAAGGGTCTAGGACTGCCTGGACATAGGCCGGAGCCCAGATCCACCGTCCATGGCCCAAGACAGACAAATCTCCCCTACCGTAGTGGGGGACTTAGGGACTTTAACGGTCAGCACATATAAGTCATACAAAAAAAGTTTCATGTAGACTGTGGTTTTCTATTGGTGTGGCTTAGATGATCAGAGCACTTTTTTTGATCAATTCATGCAAAACTCCATGTAATCCCAAAGGGTTCACAACTTTTTTCTTGCATCTGTGTGTGTAATGTATATGTTTTATCATTTTTATATGTGTATATATATATTTATTTTTGACGATTAGTCATTTCCAAAAAATCTATATAATACCAAAGTCATTATTGATATTATATAAACTGTGACATAGACAATGGTACATAGACAATGTGCTTGTTGGGTAAATCATAAGGTAGCCTGACTTACTCAATCACAGGGGAGAGCTGTGTGTTTACTTGAACCTCCTTGGCTGTTCTCACGCGGCACACCTTTTTAAAAAAACATGCCACGTGTGAACAGCCAAGGAGGTTAAAGTAGTGTGCCTGGGCGATTTCCTGCCTGCCTGTAGGTCCCGAGCTCCATTACATAGAGGTTTATGGCACCGCCTACCCCCTTCACATCTCCAGTGACTCAATCAGGGGCAGACCCGGAAGCATCTGTGTGTGAGGGTGTGGGGGGGGGGGGGGGGGGGGGGGGGGGGTTCCTAGCTGTGCCATAATTGTGTGTTAGAGTGGTATGTTTTAAAGCTGGCTCCTACACAGTTAAAATTGACCTCTCATTTGTCGACTTTGGGTATTTTATTCCTACTCTTTCATGTTACGGTACTGGTGGCTTACATAGCACTTCTGCATGGTGTTGGGGTTTAAGTCCTCAGCTCTTTGTAAGGTCCAGTTGACCTTTTGATTTTTGTCTTCTCGTAGCCATTATTACAGGTTCATGCTTACTCTACATATTTATGGTATTTCTGTCTAAAGCTGTGTATTAATGTCCATCTTTATATACAGAGTTGTACGATGCAGCTTTTGACGACTTTATTTTTGCATGTAGGTATTGATGTGGAAGCAGCGAGGAAAGAAGAAGAAAGGATAATGCTTCGAGATGCGAGACAGTGGCTGAACAGTGGGCAGATAAGCGATGTGCGACATGCAAAATCAGGAGGCACAGCTCTGCATGTAGCAGCTGCAAAGGGTTACACTGAAGTTTTAAAGTATGTGTATAAAATTCAATATTCATACTGACTTATCAGACAAGTTTTACTACTTTTGCAGTGTTAAAATGTTGAGAAATAAATATATATATATATACATACTGTGTATACAGCTTAGTGTAAATTCTATGTTTTGTTAACTTCATATAGTTAATCCGTTGTAGTTTATGTAATATACGGTTGGTGCAGCCATGCTCTGTGATCATTGTTTATACAGACTGTTCCTCTTCCTTTAGTTCTGTGCAGTGGTACAGATACTGTCAGTTTTGGCAGTTATGTCCTTAGTTTATTGGTTCATGAATGATTTCAGTGTTGTACCGTTTATCAACAACCGATTCTTGTCATCTGCAATATGCAATCGATATACAGCTAAAAACCAAAGGGACATTTGGTAAAAGTATAAGATGCAGCAAACCTGTTGTAGCAGCATCAACTTCTACTGGCAAAGTGCCTCCATAGTTTAGAGACTAGATTTCCCCATAGGTGGCATTTTTGTTCCTTTTTGTGGATTGGATTTTCAGTGTCCATTTGCTTATAATGCACACAAAATGAATGTGAGTTTTTTCTTTGTTAAATGTAGTGTCCAAAAAGTTTTTTTTTGTGCGCCCAATGCATTTTCAGTGGAAACGTTATATTTCTATATATATCTCTAGATCTGTCTACAAATAGAAATCCTGTTAATAATGTTCAAATTGTCGCAAAGCTAAGACGCCTGTGGATTAATTTCTATTAAAAATATTGGATCCCTTTGCAGCTTGTCAAGGTTTCTGTTTGTCAAAACTCGTATTTTTTTCGCTAGGCTTAACTTAGTGCCTACATTTTTAAAGCAATGTTTACAGTACCCAATACTACGTTTGTATTTAGGAAACGCATTAGTCAGTATGCTTTCTTGAATTTTTTTTTAAAGTTGCCTACTCATGGGTTTACCAAGTGCAAAATCAGATGCCCAATTTCGTATATTGATCTCATAGTGCTCATTGTAGAGAATATACAATAAGTTCAATTTACCTGGACCTTAACTTGTGTTATTGTTTTGCAGACTCTTAATTCAAGCGGGTTATGACATTAATGTTAAAGATTATGATGGTTGGACGCCTCTCCATGCTGCTGCCCACTGGGGTAAGGAAGAGGCTTGCAGGATCCTAGTAGAAAATCTTTGTGACATGGATGCTGTCAATAAAGTGGTAAGTCTTCATAATGTAGCTCAGTTATACATTGTGTCATTGATCCATATAGCACAAGCCATTATTTTATTTGGATCTGTACAACTATAGGTTAATTAGATTTGGTAGGTATTTAAACTATACTCATTTGCTTTTAGTTTGTTTGTTTTTTCTCCTATATAGAATATGAACTTAGGATAAGCTTACCTGTGCTGTCAGTTGGCAGCAGCCAATAAAACGTCTGGGTGCTCCTTTTTGTCAGCACCAGCAAAATTCTGCATTAAGATAACTAACCTGATGCTTTCAGTGAATGTGGTGACTCCTACAAAATGGTTGTTCAACCACCACAGATCCTGACCCACAGGTTGAGGACCACAGCCCTAGATCATCTAGTTGTGTATGATTGTCTGCATCGGTCATTTAGTGATCTGGCTGACCGACTAAATGGTGAACGGCTGACCTAATAAATGAAATTGCATGTGTACATGCCTTATGTTTTTTCAAACCTGAGTCACTGCTTTTTGAGGCATAGATAAAATATTCTCTATTATGTCAGTTTGGTCAGTTTACAGGTTTTCTAATGCATACTTAATAACCAAGATGGTTCTTCTGTACTTAAGACTCATATCTCCAAATTCCTAATTTTATTCTGGATAGTTACATTGACATTTTATTCTGTTAAAGGGTCAAACTGCGCTTGATGTTGCAGATGAAGATATATTAGGGTATTTGGAAGAACTTCAGAAGAAGCAAAAACTGGTAAGTTTTTGTTTGACATTTCCTAAACCTTTTCATATTCACAGCACAGATTTTATGTATAAGACTTTCTTACTGCATCACAATATATGGGTGTTCGTTGGCCATTTACACTTCACATGTTTTGGACATGCTGACACCAGTGCCTCCATGCATGCAGCAGTACTTGTAATGCAATGTGAATTGCAACACAGTTCTGAAAGGAACAATTCAGTGCAAGTTAGGCTATGTTCCCACTTAGGCGATTAATCGCCTGCAGCATCACCAGCAGGCGATTGACCAGACGATAAAAAAAAAAAAAAAGCCACCATTCAAAAAATAAAAAATAAAAAAAATAAGAAAATCGCCTCCATAGAGAATGAATGGGCGCGATTTGTGGGGGATCACAAATCTCCTCCATTCATGTCTATGGGCACGATTAGAGTAAGATAATCACGACCTCTGGCTCCCAGATCCCGGGGTGCCGTGATTTGATCACAATCGCGTGGGATCCTATCAATGGGGACAAGCCCATTGAAAGTAGTGTAGGCGATTCTGCCAGCAATTGGCAAGTGGGAACATGGCCTAAGTTTGACCTGTTCAGTTATTTTGTTACTGTAAAGTATTTGAAGGTTGAGTAACGGTTATACAGTTTTTGAAGACTGAAACAAAAAACATTCATATTTGTATTTGGAACTTCATGACATAATAATAGTTGCTTTTTGTAGCAGTGATAGGGGAAAAATGACATCAACTGGCTACAGGTTACGACAGCCAAATTTTGGCCTTTTACAGTTTAGTGGCTCATCCACACTCGCATTCACGCTGCATTGCTAGGGTTAACAAAAGGTACAACGGTTTCTATAGGAAAAGCTGATCGCTCCACGTTTATAGCAGCAGAGTGGGCCCTCTGTATCACAGGGATAATGTGTGATCTCTAAGAATAGTGTCTGCAATGTGTTTTAGTTTTGATAAGGGGCTTGCAATAAAATTTATAATCATGATTACTGTTTAATATGCATTTTTAGCTTTTGAGTGAAAAACAAGAGAAGTCACCGCTAATTGAGTCTTCTACAACGGAAAACAATCAGTCATTGAAAACACTGAAAAAGTATGTATTACACGGTTTGTTTTCTTGTCTGCACAGCATGCTTAAGGTTTTTTTTAAATGGTGAACTGTATTTGAAAACACTCATAAGTAGTGCTTAACTACGTTAAGCCTTACATAGACTGAGCAGCTCAGTGCCGTGAAGACTCCGCCAAGCAGGCAAGTCTATCTGCTATCAGGACCTCCCGCCAAGCAATACGCTTAGCGGAGGGGTCTGGACGTAAATAGAATCGAGTTTTTATGTTCCACGATATTGGCAGTGGTATTTCAGTTGGTTAAATTGGAAACTGCACTTTGGCTACAAAGTGGTAAACAATGTAAAATTAGAGCATGGTTAAAGCCCCCCATACAAGTTCCGATTTTTAGTACGAATTTTGCCTGACCGACCAACGTGGTCGGGAGACTAATCGATCAGGAGATTAATCCGGTGCGGAATTATGTACCTGATCCCGATTTAAAAAAAACGGCCGAAAAATCGGTTGGGGCCGCTTCGGACTGTTATGAAATAGTGTCGGGCCGATCGATCGGTGATAATTTGATTTCCGATTTTTCGTGCCGACCACAACATTTTAGGTAAAAATCGGGTGGTACGATTGGACGAAAAATCAGTCAGGAGAAAAATCGGAACCTGTATGGGGGGCTTAAGGCATAGACTTTAAATGACCTTCAGATTTCTCAAGAACAGTGGGTGGAGTTCTTTATGAAATGGGTTAAAATGATCAAGCAGATGTATCCAGGTACTTGGCCTTTGGTTCCAGTGACGTCAAACCAATAAAACGAATTGGGCATTATTTTTCTTATTCACCCCTTAAACAGAAAAGTTGAAGTTGTTATTTTAAAGAGTGGGCCAACTCCATATTTCGGATTAAGGTGGGATTTGTTGTGTGTAAAGCCAGACATCCCAATAATTCTAATATTGTGTACGTATACTGTGCCACTTACACCTAACTGCCATATACTTTGTTGTAATATGTCTCAAAAAGCGTGGCAGAAAAAAGTTAGCAGCACCCTTGCCCATCAGAAGAAACCATATTTATGGTACCCTTTCCTTAAGTCTCAGAATGCTCTCTGCTTTTTTCTACTAAGAATGACTCAAAGGACTCCAATCCAATTTTCATTTATATGAATGTAGATTGCAGTGGTTTTGTCTGCTGCACAAATAGACAACAGCTGTCCAATTGATAGTACTTTATTTGAGTTATACATGCTTGTAGAACAGGGAACACGTGTAGGCTTTAAGCTCTAGTGTTTTTCCTTTTTTATGTTTAACAATTTTTTTTGCTCGATTTTAGCAAAGAGACGTTAATTATTGAGCAAGAGAAGAACCTTTCAACTATTGAGTCACTTGAACAAGAGAAGGTAGATGAGGAGGATGAAGGAAAGAAAGACGAGTCTAGCTGTTCTAGTGAAGAAGAGGAGGAGGAAGACTCAGAATCTGAAGCGGAAACAGGTTTGTACATAGAAACATTTTGTTTAAGGAATTTGATGGCTTTGTTCTTTCAGCCTCCTGGGCGTTCTGCCCGAGTTTTCTTGGGGTTTGTTTCTCAGCTGATGAAACTCGCTTTGAGATAACTACCTTTCCTGCCCTTCAGCGATTTTGTGCATCAATAAAACAGCCGATGCTTCAGTGCCAACCCTAAAAACATCCGATTGGATGCTGGACGGGCAGGGGGTAGCTTTTTCCGAGCACACCTCCAGCGTTGCTGGCAAGAGTGGCAGAAATTGTGGCATCGTTTTAATGTGCTCCTCGCCACCTACGATCGCCAGTGGCGCAACGTCACATTACTTTGGATCATTAAATTGTCAACAGTTAATTTTATTTTAAGTATACAATTCTAGTCAGTGGAGTATCAATTCTGCTGTGATGTATAACTTTTTTTGGGTAGTCTAACTAGTTAAAACTGATGCTGACCAGCATTTATCTTGTTTGCTGTGTAACAAAATTAACTTTAACTGTTCCAAATTAAGTTGGCTTAAGCTATGGAGAACTTTGCATGTACTAAATTACCCATGAGGTGCGTGCCTTCAGTGTGATTTTTAGAACACAGAAATCTGCACTGTAAAAATCACACCGTATGGGGATGTGTGCTCATCACGGGTACATGCCCATTCAAAATGACTAGGATGCATACAAAAGACGCAGCCACAATGTTTTGCAGCACTTTTGGCAGAACATAGTGGAGTCTTGGCCTTACTTTGCTTCCCCCACCTCCCTTTTATGGTCTTTAATAATCCTTATATTATCATTTTAGTGTTGGTCCCCCCCCCCCCCCCCCCCCCCCCCCATTGCTCTGGAGTAGACCCTTGTAAAATATGTACAAAATGTTTAAGCAGTTTGTTTGTAATCCCCAATATAAAACACTTGAAACAATTTACACAGAGTAAAACCAGATTTCTATGAAATGTAATGTAAAAAGTACATTTACGAGAAGTTTTAGGGGTACAATATCCTGAGACTACAGAGATGTTGAAAAACAGACGATGGTGGGGGAAACAAAATAAAAGTGAAATGGCTCTTATAGATTTTGGAAATGGGGGCATGGATTGTGGTTGTTCACAGACCAGTGCGAATAAGCTTTCCCCGTAAAGATAACCCTCCCTAGCACCTTCCAGAATGCTGAAGAGAGCATCAGTGTTCACTATGGGAAGCTGTGGTGAAGCCTACTTACCTAGCTGAGGTGATGGCCTTGTCAGAAAAGGGGGTTTGCCTTTCCTTCATTCCATCAAACTAAGGAATTGCTCAGTTACTTTATTTTTACTTATTTTATATGCTGTTGTATTTTGTAAAACCCTCTTATTTACTGCTGCCCTCTTCTGGTTTTATGATTTATTCTCTTTCCAAATGCAGATAAAACCAAACCATCTACAAATAGTACAAATATCCGATCTCAGACTACCACTGGAACAGCTGTACCTTCTACTGTTGCATCAGGACAGGTCACACCAACATCACCAATAAAGAAGGTAATTCTGATATGTACACAATTTTTCCAGGTTGCAGACAGTAAAAAAAAGGTTATGGCTTAAGTAAGTTTATTGGCATTAAGATGGCTTCCACAATATAAAATCCAATTATTGATTTGATGATTTGATCTGGAAAATAAAATGTTCAACAAACTATACATTTTTACTGCTGAACACCAGCAGAAAAGTCAATCCTTGTTTGTAAGATGTAGACTATGTTCCTACTTAGGCGATCAATCACATGGTGGATTCAATATTGGGTATTTGGTGATTTGGCCAGGCGATTTTTACACACCATGGAAAAAAAATTATCGGTCCTTGATCACAACCATAGAGAATGAATGGACACGATTTTGATCGCGTCCATTCATGATCAGGGCTGAAAAACCGCGTCCAATCATGGCCTTTAGATGAAGTGGGGACAAGCCCATTCAACGAAATGGACGCGATCACCACATATGATTAAAATCGATTCCATGCCGCGACTCATTACCCAAGTGGGAACAAGCTCTGAGGGCACTTTTCACACTATACGGGCGGTCAAACTGCTCTGCATTTTTCTTTTCCAACTCATTGTTATGTGTATGAATAGTATACCATGATGGCACCATCATGACGCAATGTGTGAATTGCTGAAAGCCATAAGGAGCTAACATTTTAGCATCTGTTAACAAAGCTGCATGATGCTTTTGTAAGTTGCCTTTCATATCAAATTGCAAGCCTGAGGGTATCATTACTGGTTAGAACTTTGGTGCTATTATTAGCTGAACACCTGAACAAAATATGCACAAATTATTAAAAGCACCAGAAAACCAAACAAACAGTATTTTTAGAACCTGGTTAGCAATGGCAGGTAAAGCAATATTTGTGATAGGTCCCCTTTAAAAGCTGTAAGGGTGTTGCAGTTTGAATCTTACCCTGCAGATAAATGTTTAATTCTAGGTTTTATTTTGCTTATTCGGATCAGGTATTAAAGTTTCCCTACCACTTCTAGATTAAAATGCTTTCTCCTTTTTGTTATAGTGGGAACTTTAAAATTTTAAGCTTTTGCCCAGGTTTCCATTTTGCTTTATTTTGCTGCGTCAAGTTATAAATTGCTGAGATCCACATTGACGTGACACTGCTGTGTGTACACGTCAATTGAATATCAATGGCTGCTTTGCCCTCGCAGTGGAGACTAGGCTTAACTCAACTGTTAACTATGTCGGTCCCTGAAGTCAAAAAGACAGATGGGTTAATCTAATCAGGGACACCGATTAGATAAAGGTGGCAAGGATAAAGCAGGGCACAGACCTGAAGATATGGGCCAGATAGATGGCAGTTTTGAGCGACATGTGCACGGCCATCTATCTGGCCCATATAATATGCCCCCATTGCACATATCAATCCCGCTCGAAAACAGCCATATTGGACATGACTGTTAATACGGCCGATGTCCGTTGCTTTCTTTAGAGACCGCGGCTCTGCCAATATCTGACAGCTGCGTGATGTCATTACGCTGCTGCAGGGTACATCGGACGGCTCCAATATCGAGCTGTCTGTACCCTGCTTTAGAGATAAGTTTCTTTGAAGCCCCCTTACCACTTTAGACCACTGCCTACAATTTCCGTTAGATCCACCAACAACTGTGTAGTATAGGGGTCTCCCTGAATGCATAGTGATTGGATTGGGGGCCTTTGCATTAAACCATTTTATGTTGAGGTCCCCCCTTTCTAGCTATCGAATTGCCTATATTCTAAGTATTAGTATCTGTGCAACAGGTATTTTACTTTTGATTTGTAGCATGTGTCTTGATGTTTCTTCTTAATATCTTATATGGTGCTGTCAAAGTTGTTGTGGTTAGTAATTCACAATAGAAGATACTAGTCTTTTTTTTTCGGTTTCTCATTCTTTACTTTCCATCTTATTCTGTCTTGCCTGTTCTGGGTTCAGTTTGATTTCATTGCCCCTTTCATGCCAGTGGTGGACTCGGCACATCCTACTTCATGGAGACAGGGCTTGCGCAAAACTGGCATAGTCCTTGTGCAAAATAAAGCTGACAAGTCTATGGTGAGGAATAGTGTGCACACTTCTGTGGTTCCAGGCTGCAAATTGTATATAATCAGATTTACCTCACTGTGCATGGTTTTGACTTTAACTTTGTTTTAATCTTCTTGGTGTACGTAATGACTTCTCTAACATTGAAAGTGGTAAATTGGTTTTCAGTATTGGGCGGTTTTTCTATTTTATTAACAAGATTTCCTGTGTGACAGATTGTTTCCATTGATATTTTAACACAATTTAGATTCACAATTGGGTTTTTAAATCATGAAACTCTATGCTGAAGATTATTCTGTTGTGTAAGCCTAAATTACATGACATCAAATGATCAAATGCCTTTGCAAATCTAGTTGATTGCTTTGGTGTTGGGATTCATATTCGCACACAGCTAAGCAGCAAAATCAAATCTTTACCATTTTGCTTTTACAGTTCCCCACACCAGCTACCAAAATATCTCCTAAAGAAGAAGAACGGAAAGATGAGTCTCCTGCCTCATGGCGCTTAGGACTTCGTAAAACAGGAAGTTATGGTGCCTTGTCTGAGATTACTGCATCCAAAGAAGCTCAAAAAGAAAAAGACTTTACTGGTGTCATGCGTTCTGCCTCTAGTCCTAGACTTTCCTCTACTTTAGATAATAAAGAAAAGGTATGTTGCCTTCTGTTGGACCATGACCATGGTGACCTTAAATTATTTTTTTCCCCAGGAGCAGAGCTACTGGTAAATATACATAAAAACAACCCTTGTATGTGAAGCTGCATTGATCATTGATTTTCTAGCAATTTACTTTGGGTTGGCTTCCTGATCTTTTACTACTAAAGGCGGTTCTTAACCTGGGGGTCGAATGACCATTTCACAGCGATCGCAGAGTTCAGAGCTGCTGCTAGTGGGGTGGGAAGTCAGGGAGGTGTATTGCCCCTTCCTTTCCTTATATTTTCACACCCTGCTTGTGCAAATGTGCAGGGTGGTATAATATAAGAAAAGGGGACTTGACACCCACCTGATCATGCCAGATGTTATGCCGCAGAGTGTCACAGTATTTGGGATGCACACAAAAGTGACACTTCGCCCCTGCACTTGCACGTTCCAAATACAGGAAGTGACACTTTGCGACGTGCGTTCCAGGGTCGCAGATCTGAAAAAGGTTGAAAACCACTAGGAGTCCTGGATAAACTGAAGGTTTTTTTTTTTATTTTATTTTTTTTTTTAGGAAAAAGATGGTAGAGGGACACGGCTTGCATATGTTGCTCCGCAAATACCAAGGCGCCTTGCAAGTACTTCCGACATAGAAGAAAAGGAAAATAGGTAATCTATGCGTTTTGTGTATGAACCCATAGTATCAGACAGCATAACATGTTCCAATAAATATACCATTCTCTGTATTTGTCTTACTCTTCAAGTAAGTGTCTTCCAGTCATTGTCATGCATTCTAGACTTCAGAACCCATTTAATGTGCACATTAATATATCTGCAGTGCAAATGGTGCATGTTTAAAGTCTTCAAAATTTTTCTTTTATGCGGTTTCCATTGATTGAGTGTATATAGAGATGCACACAATACAACCTCCCTGGTGGTGCAGTTTTTCTTTGCCTTGGTTAAATTTGTTGGTAAACGATCTGCCATTTCAGAGACAAGTCTGTAGGGGTTTTAGAAAATCTCCATTTGTATTAATATGAAGACCATGTTTTTACCTTTTTTATTTAAACGTGTGTTGGGCTATAAATGTTCAGTATCCAGTATATACACTGGGTCTGTTTGCATCATAATTGATGTCAACACATGAAAAATGGGTTAGGTGTGATCCCTAAATGTCCTCTAAGATGCCTTGAAGATAAATTAGTTGTATTCTTATTGGGCTTTACCTTAATTCGGTAGCACACTTAATTTATATTATAAATGAAAGTGTTTAAAAGTCATTCAAATATTTGTTTTATTTGGATTTATTTGTCTGATCTTTTAAAAGGATCCGAGAAGAAAAGCAATCCTATCTAGAATGAACATGTTTTTCATAATACTTTGTAAGTCATAAAAATCTTATTATGCAGGGAATCCTCTGTTGGTTTCTCCCGAATTGGTAGTTCCTACACAAGGAGAAAATGGGACGATGAAAAGAAGAACAGTTCTGTGAATGAAATTTTAAGTACAGCCTATCAAAGGAGGTAAGAACATTGGGGACTGGGTTATGTAGGCACAGGTACATAAGATTTATTACAATAATATTTTTATTATGTGTAATGTATCTGTGTCATACAAGATGTACCGGAGAGTCTTATTTGGGGCCCAAAAAAAAAAAAAATCGGCTATCGGAGTGGGAGTAAAAGGAGATAGCTTCCCTGTTCCCGCTCTGACATACACATCAGTAGCAGAGGAAAGATGTCTCTTGCCTCAGCTCAAGCTGACATACAAAGCTTCGGGCTGAGAAGGACACAGTTTATTGGCTCTGTCCTCCTCGGCCTGGAGTGGCATACACATAATGTCTCCTGCTTGGCAGGTGGATGGTAGCTTAGTGCTACAAGCCATCAGCTGAGAGAAGGAGGATAAACAAAGAGAATTAAAATTAAAATACACTATATAAGTGTGCACACCTAAATTTGGTCTCGTGCAGATGCTACTTCCTGTCCATATATATATTTTTTTTTTTTTTATTGACTCACAAGCAACTTAAAGCTACCTTTACCTGAAATCCTCCAATCCCCATGGGCACAAACTGATAAGGAAATAAGGGACAGAGGAGACCAGACAGCTTGATTTGGCAGTGTTAAATAACTTAAGTTACCGTTAGTGGTATATAACCCAAGAGTAAAAATAAATCGAATCTCGTTCTATCATATGTGCAGAATTTTTTCTACAGTTAGTTGTTGTTTTGCTCATGGATATAATTGTGAAATTTCTTGTGCCTGATTAATGATTTTTTTTCCTTAGCGCCTCTTTTGGTAGACGGCAAGAAGAACTTTCAGGTGTTTCCAGTTCAACATCAGGATCTACACCATCAGTCACATCTGGGCTTACTAGAAGTCTTTCTAGCACTATTACTAGTAATAGAAGCACTCTACCTACTTCAGGCTTTTCAAGCAGGTAAATTCAAAATAAAATTTCTTTTTGTTCTTGTTTATAGAATTATTGAAACATCAAAGGTGTAATTGGTTGTTAAATTGACTGCGTACATTTTTCAATGTTTTTTGTGGGGGGTTTTATTAATGTTGACCTTCTTCTTTTTTTTGTTTGTTAGTCTTGTATGTGTGTTTATTGGGTTTAAACTTACATTTTATGTAGTAAATTATATTAAGCCTGTGTTCCTTTGTTGTGCAAATAAACATTAAGGCTGGGTTTTCTTTCATCCTAAACTGCTTTGCAAAGGTATGAATTGCCCATATAGAAATAAATGGTATACAATCATGGGCAAAATTGTTGGCACCCCAGAAATGTTTCCAGAAAATGAAGTATTTTTCACAGAAAAGTATTGCAGGAACACATGGTTTGCTATACACATGTTTATTCCCTTTGTGTAAAAAAGCAAAAAAACTGAAATCAGTCGCTTCCTATAACCATCAATAAGCTTCTTGTACCTCTCAGCTGCAATTTTGGACCACTCTTCCTTTGCAAACTGCTCCAGGTCTCATTGGAAGGGCGCCTTTTCCCAACAGCAATTTCAAGATGGCTCCACAGGTGTTCAATGACTCCCTGCTGGCCACGTCAGAACTCTTTAGCGCTTTGATGCCGTCCATTTTTGGATGCTTTTTGACATATGTTTGGGGTAATTTTCCTGCTGGAACCCGGGAAGATTTTGGACGCAAACCCAGTTTTCTGGCGCTGGGCTCTACAGTGGGACCCAAAATCCTTTTGGTAATCCTCAGATTTCATGATGCCTTGCACACATTGAAGGCACCTAGTGCCAGAGGCAGCAAAACATCACTGAATCACCAGTATATTTCACTGTAGGTACTGTGTTCTTTTCTTTGTAGGCCTCATTCTATTTTTGGTAAACCGTAGAATAAGCTTTACCCACAAGCTCTATCTTGGACTCTATCCACAAGACATTTTCCCAGAAGGATTTTGGCTTACTCAAGTACGAACTGTAGGCTTGCTTTTTTATGTCTCTGCGTCCGCAGTGGGGTCCTCCTGGGTCTCCTGCCATAGCGATTCATTTAATTTAAATGTTGACGGATTGCTGGCACTGACATTGATGCTCCCTGAGCCTGCAGGACAGCTTGAGTTTCTTTGGAACTAGTTTGGGGCTGCTTATTTACCTGACTAACCTGAGTTGACACTTCATCCATTGAGCTACAGTGCCATGGGTTTCAAATTTCAAGATAATGTTGTGGACAAAGGCAAATCTAGATCTCTGGAGATGGACATGTTACCTTGAGATTTTGATATTTTTCTACAATTTTGGTTCTCTAGTCCTCAGACAGTTCTTTCTGTTGTCCATGCTTAGTGTGGCGCACACACAATGCAAAGACTAAGGACTCATTTACACCGGTGGGTTTTAGCTGGCTGCGGGGAGCGCACTGTCCCTGAGCTGAAAGCAAAAAAATTTCCCTTTTTATCTGCTTTCAGGTGTGATGTTCATATTGCCCCCACCTGTTACCCCATTAAGTTTAATGGAGCATCACAATGATTGCATGAAACAATCTTATTTATCCCCAATTTTGAAAGGGTGCCAATTTTGTCTAGCCCATTTTTTGAGTTGTGTCATTATGCTCAATTTTCCTCCTTTTTTGGTTTTGTTCCAACACACACAAAGGGAATAAACATGTGTATAGCTAACCATGTGTTACTGCAATACTTTTCTGTGAGAAATACTTCATTTTCTGGAAACATTTCTGGGCTGCTAACAATTTCGACCAAATGTGGTCTGATCAGGGGCCTATTCACACTTTTTAATGCAGAAAAAATAAATGTTGCACAGGATTATGTTGTCGAATGATTAAGATTTTAACCCTTTTTAAAGAAATATATTTAATACTTTAGTTCTGCCTATACTATTGTAAATATGTACAAACCGCAGGTTACTGGTTACAGCTATTAAAGCGTGAGATGTCCTTTAATCTGCCTACTATGCAGTCAAGCTTTTTTTTCCTCAAACATTTAGAGAGAAGGATTTAAAATCTTTTGAATGTGTTAAATACTTACTTATAATAATTTTTTTATGTGCCTTGTATAGTACCTCAAACCGTTTATGGGCAGAGGAGAGCTCTGAAAAAGAGAAGGAGACTGTCCCTACAGCAGTTACCATTCCAGTTGCACCAACCGTTGTAAATCCCATTACTTCATTCACATCTATGACCACAACTTCTTCTGGCACTGTTCCTTCCACAGCAGAGGTCAGGGAAAGACGAAGGTGTGTACATTCAAGTTACAATTTATCATCTGTGTAATATGCTTAAAGGTATATTAGTTTATGCCATGGTATTTACTACTGTACCTTTTTAACTAGTCTTTCTTCACCCACCCATATGATCCTGGTTTCACATTGCTGTTTCTTAGGCCTCTATTTGATTGCTTAATTGGAACAGACCTTGCATTTTGGAATTTGCTTTGACCCACTCTGTCTAACCATCATTCATTTCGGCTTAGTCTGCTCCTTAGGTCATTCAACCTAGTTTTCCTACTTCTTACCTTCAAGACCTGAACTTTAAATTTGTTGACTAATATATCCCACACCATGACATCAATTTAACGGTTTTGTGGTTTTTAATTTTGAGGTTGATTTGTAAATGTACCTGAACATCATATTGTTTTCTGGGAAACTGATACATTTTTCCTGATTTCAGGTCGTACCTTACTCCAGTTAGGGATGAAGAATCCGAATCCCAGAGAAAAGCTAGGTCAAGACAAGCCAGGCAGTCTAGAAGATCAACACAGGTATGATTGGGGTACTCTTGGTCTATGTTGTATTTTTTAATGTTTTATTTGAGGCTCCTCAGGCTCTATAATGATAGTCTGGTAATGAAAAAGGGGAAGCTGGGTTTTTTATAGATTGTCATCAGCTTAGAGATTTGCCATGGGCAAACTAACCCTTTTGCTGATTTTCGCTCCTTACAATTTACCTTAAGTTTCTGTGACTCGCAAGGACAAACTGTTTTATCACTGCATCAACAGCTTAAAATTTCTCAAACTTTCCATTTTCCAACCTAAAAAAAACTCTTTTGCACTTGACTAATAATACATTTTGTGCAAAATAAAGCTCACAAGAAGGAACCTTCATGTTGCGAAATGCCTCAACAGATAATTGCATGAATTTGGCATAATCACTGTTTTATCAACTGTGATGATACTAATAGATCAAATAATTTGGTTGTGTGACTATTATTATTTTACTTTGCTTGACACTGAACGAATGTGTTATCACAACAATTTATACTTCTATCATACATCATTCTATACATCAAATGTCTGCCTCAAAATCCTCTTGCTCCCAACCCTTCCGCTTAGGTGTACGTTGACAAGCAATCTGGTGTTTTTCTTGGTAATTTCAATTGAAATTAAGCATTCATTTTTGAGTGAGGCTTTTTTTTTTTTATAATTTTCTGTCCTTCCATTGGGTGATTTTAAAACTGATTTATCTCATATCTATATGATGGAGGACAATGTTGTAGATGGGCTAACAGACTTTCTTTTAAATGTGTGGGAAAAATTTAAAATTGTGGTGACATTTTATTATTTACCGTTACTTTCATTCTAATAGACATAAATTATCAGAATAAATATAACAACCCCTCACCACGTTATCTATATCAATAGAATAACTTTTTTTAAAGCTATTTTTATGTGTATGTTGTTTTTAAATAAAATGTTTGTTTTGTCTGCTAGGGAGTGACATTAACAGATCTTCAGGAAGCAGAGAAAACAATTGGGAGAAGTCGCCCTACTCAAGCTAAAGACCATGAAAGCGAAGAAAAACAAGACAAAGAGAAACAAGAAGACAAAAAAGAATCTGAAAATAAAAATGATGATTACCGGTACAGATTTTCTCGCAGCATGGATGAGGTATTCCATAATATTATGTATGTTTACATGTACACACACACCACACACACACACATCCTTTTTATTTTTAGAGCACCGTTGACACATTTTATTGCAACGGAGAAACGAGAAGATGTTTCCAACTGGTAATTTTTTTTTGCAGTTACAGTATGACACTCATCCAGCACAACCACAAGGTCTATGGGTGTCATCAGGGGGCGGTCCATGGCCCATGATCAGAACGCGGTGACCCACGTTACGTTTCAGATTGCGGGCTGTGGCAGATTGTACCCTTAATTGAAGTGGGCACAAGCCGATTCAACTAAATAGAGGCAATCGAATTACAATCACATTGGGCCCCCCGTGGCTGGTCGCTAATGAGGGAACATGCACCTTTTAGATTTCTGTCAGATTTCCTTTAGGTCTCCTTTTGTTTTACCAAAAGAATGTAATATGAGTGAATTTCTAAACAATCCAGTCTACCGGTGTTAAATTTTCAGAGGACCCTATACTACAAATTTGTTGGTAGATCTTAAGGATATCTGACAGATCTAAAGGTGTATGGCCAGCTTAAGTCACCTCCGCTAGTTGCACAAGCTAGTATCTTGGTGATCACATTTGTTTCTTCTTCGCATCAGCTTGGATCTAGGTTGAAAACAAATGCCAAATATTGTTCCTAGGCCATGTCCATTGTGAATGTTGCTGGTTTTAACAAAGTTCTTAATCTGCATTGTATTTTTCTTTTCAGAGGCACAGGGTGTTATCCAGTATTGCTGTCACAACATCATCCACACCATCACTTTCTTCTTCTACTAGTTCCTTATATACTTCAAGTCAGTTAAACCGACCAAGTAGCCTAACTAGTCTTTCCTCTTCATATTCCAACTTTTCAAGGCTTACTTCAAAAGAGCCAGAGAAAGGTAACTCTTTAATTCCACTAAGCACTTGTTTATGAATGTTGTCCATATTAGTCAAGATGCCACAAATATTCTATTTTTGGTTAACGATTAAACTGGTACTTAGATTTCTCTGGGTTGTGAGTAAGTTGTTGTCTATGCAGCAAACCGTTACATTTGATTTTTATTATTTTAAAAGCTAAACTTTTGTTTTGCAGCACTCTTTGTGCTGTAAATATTATAGCCTCTGGTAAATAGTGTGGACCTGAAGAAAACAATTATGCAGACCTCCCTTGTGTTGGGGTCTTCCAAAAATCATTGCAAATGCTTAATATTCTAAAGAATAAAATGAAATTTTTCTTCAGATGAAAAGAAAGAGGAAGATTCGGAGGACAAATCACAGTCGAAATCAATACGTGAAAGGCGGCGACCGAGAGAGAAAAGGCGCTCTACTGGCGTGTCCTTTTGGACCCAAGATGTAAGTGTTGTAGTTAAACCTGGTTGCTTAACATTTCATTGACAGTTGTGTTGATGGTCTTCTGAGTTATTTTTTCTTTTACTGTAATCCTTTTTTACTGTACTTTACTTTTACTGTAATCCTTTTAATGTTCAATATAGAACATTAATAATGTTACTAATATAATATTAATACACGAATATGGGAAGTGCAAAAGCAGCATGTCTCATAGCGCATATAGTGTGTACTGTGCAACACATGCTTTATTCTGATGGCAAAAGCACGTATAGAGTGTAAGCCCAAAGACTGTATATAGAAAGGTGGCCTTTGCTGGCAGCCAGGGAGCCACAACAAGGTGGCAAAAGAGCCCACATGTGCACACTCTAGACTTCCCTGACCAGTTGGATGGTCTAAAGCTGGATGCAGACCATTCCTCTGCCAGTGTCCAGCAGATTGTGTGTGCAGAAAAATCCTAGTTAGCACTTTTAGCATTTGAAATGATGCGGCTTTGCAAATCTAGCTTTAAACGTGGAAGTGTTTGAAATGTATCAGTTTGCCACTGATACTGTTTTATACAAACAATCATTTACACATTGGCATATTCTAGTTTGATAAAGTTAAAGCCAATTGGCACGATTTATTCCTTTCTTATTACCGTCTCTCTTCAGAGTGATGAAAATGACCAAGAACATCCATCGGACACAGATGACAGCACCAACAGAAAAGACAGTCGAGTGAGTTGTTTTTTGGTTGTTTCTATTAAACTTTTAAAAGGTGACACCCTGCCAACAATCCACACTGCCACCAATGGCATCCATTTTGCTTATTTGCTTTGCTAGTTAATGGATCCCACTGGTGGACGGTTGTAGGTAAATAATCCATTTATTAAGTCAGTAGTGTTGTTCTTGTGCTTCTCGAATCATAAAAAGATGTTCAAATACCGAATAATGTTATCCTGATATTGTTAGCTGTGCTCGTTGGACAGGTAATTTAAAAAGTGGCTGTGGTTATTGTCTGTACAGGTTCTTTATAAATGAGATTTGTGCAAATTCATAGTTCACCGGTTCTGCCACAATGAACTGTAGCGCATACTATTAAATCTGGCATCTACTCAAGAATGTTACAAGTACACAAAAGTTCAGTAGTTGGCCTCATTGATCCACGAGGGAAACTTGAGCCCTACCTGTGTTGCCAAGACATTTTATGGGAACTTGACAAACCAGTTAGTGATTTAGCACGTCAGACCTCTGGCAGTCTTTTTAGGCCAGAATATTAGTCATGTAGTAAGTGTCTATCTGTAGAACTGCTGTGTATTTGTATGCAGTCTAATCATGTTATTTAATATTGTGTATTTGCTTTATTAAGTTGTTTGAGGTTTCTCATTATCAAATCAATTTCAATTTCTTTTTACTCTTTTCCTTTGTGTAGGTGGACAGCCTGTCAAGGTAAAGTGATTGTTTTTATTCATACACTCTCACTGCAGTACTGTATTTGTTGTAAGTGGAGGTTTGGTATATAGGCTTTTTTGCATTATCTGTTGGTGTTTTCTTAAACCAAGAATAAAGCTGGAGGTTTGGACTTAATCACATATTCCGATCATATAACAAATAGATCTCTCTAACAAGCGTCTATGGCCAGCTTGTCTGTTACAATTAGTAATAGGTGCTAAGGAGAACTCTTTTATGGCAAAAATTGCCTTGTAGTAGCAGAGTTATAATTATGCTTTTCTGTCTTACTCTGCAGTGTATTGTGCATGACCCTTCTTTTCTAGATAGGAACATTATCAAGCGACCCCCACCCCCCCACTTCAAACTACACAGTTTGCGATTTGAGGGCCATTTCACACTAGCCATGCCAATGTTTGTGTTTCACTATGACATGGCCCTCAAACATTATTTGAAGTACAACTAACAATATAATCCATCCCTGTAATTTTATTTTGAGAAGCTAAAAATACCTTAAGCAGTTTTGTTCTGATCATGTGTCTTTATATACTCCTACAATTGGGAGAGCCTGGCTTATGAGAAGATCGAAGTAACCTTTGATATCAGTGCTGTATTCAGGGGCATTTGTAATCGCATAGCCTCAGTAAGCAGTAAAAAAAAACATACTGCAGGATGTGGGGGAGGTCTCGACATGCTTAGATTAGTGGGGGCCCAACTTGAACAGGAAAAATATTGGGGGAATACCACAAATTGGGACCAGGTTACTGCCAGGATCCGTTTCTTATTTTGCAGAAAGGTCTTTACATTTTAAAACTGCAGAGAGAAACAATATCAGAGGCCTAATTACACAAATATAACTAATTCACATTGCAATGCAGCTATTTTACTTGTAGAGTTGCCATGGAGAAAATTGAAATGTCAAATTATGGTCTATTTCAGGTATCCGGGATCGTCGAGTGTTCTTTCCAGCGACAGATATGAATCAAGCATCGGATCTTCAAGTTATTTAGACAGAATAAGATTTAGTCACAGCAGATTAGAGAAAGACGACTCGACAGACTTTAAAAAGGTAATGACATTTTGGTTAATTCTGCTGGATAAAATGTTTATTGCTGGCTGTTTGTATTCAGTCTCATACAGGTTTTTTGTGTGTTTTTTGTTTTTTTAGTTGTATGAACAAATTATAGCAGAAAATGAGAAGCTAAAGGCCCAGTTGCATGATACCAACCTTGAATTAACAGACCTGAAGTTACAACTTGAAAAAGCTACACAGGTTTGAAAATACCCTTAAATATTTAGGGTTGTGTCCTGTGCTAGGACGTGGGTGGATCAGGGCAGTGGTTCTGTCTGTCTATTTGCCTGCATTTAAAGGACTTGTTCCAAGATAGCAATACCTTCTGCTGCTCTCTCTCTTTTTTTTCTCTCTTTTTAAATTGGTGTTTCTGTTCTTTAGAGAACATACCTGATAACTTTACTGATGATTTTTTTTTTTTTCTTCTTGTAGCGACAAGAACGGTTTGCAGACAGATCACTTTTAGAAATTGAAAAAAGGGTAAGAAACTGTAATGTTGGCGTTCTTTGATCAGTTATAACTAAATATTTACCGTATTTTCTGGCATAGAAGACGACTTTTGTCGGGTGCCACCATCAGGGGGGCGGTTGTGGTCAGGGGCTCTCCCGTGCCAGGCCGACCATCTAGGGGAGCCCAGAAATCTGCTCCTCACACTGCGCTGGCTGACAGCAGACAGAGGGAGAGACCTGCAGAATCCCCCTCAAGCCCCTCCTTCCCCTACCCAAAGTGTGTGAAAGTAGCTGCTGATGGCAAGTGCTCAATAGCGACATTGTGGATGAAATTGGTATTGCAGGGAGATTGAGATTGAAGCTAGAACACCTTAAATAGCTGTACAAAAACGTCACTTTATAATTCATACACAACTGTAAAAGTAACGTTTTTAGATTGCCAACATTCTTTCAGTTTTTATTGTTACATGTATACAATTTGTCCCATGGATAACCACAGGGAAACATTAATACCTATGAAAGGTTCACATGGGGATGTCAAATGAAGAATGAAAAAAAAATTTTTTTCTAAAGCTGGGCATACACGTCACGATTTTCTGTACAATTTAGTGTAATTTCAACAAAATCAATCGCGTGATCGGATTGGATAAAAATTGATGCACGCCAAAAGTGTCCGAGCGATCAATTTTGCCAAAAATCTGACAGAAAAGCGATCGTGCACAGATCCGTTCTGATTGAAAATTTTATTAAAAAGTAAATGAATGGAGTGTTGTCTCATGCGATCGTTTTAAGCGATCCATCTATGATTCTTGTGGAAATGACCTTTGTTTGTGTGCTGTTGGTCACTGGCCAGTTCTTCAGCTAACACCACTCCAAACCCATAAATGTGTGCGTGCAAGATATTGAGACTTTCAGGATAGAATCGTCTAGAAATTGAGTACATGGTATGTTGCAGTTTGCGATAGTTTTCGCAAATTAAAATAGATTCCGGAATCGGATGGGCGATCGGAATAAAATCGTGACATGTATGCCCAGCTTTAGGGTGGGAGATCTGGGGGTTGAAATGGAATTGGAATTTAATCTAGGAAAGGAAAGATCTTGTTTCCTGAATATACTGCCTAGGCAGTAACCCTGAGTGTAGCTTACGTGCTCCAAAAAGTATACTGCCAGGGAGGTTAAAATAGGCCTTGTCTTCATGTTTTTAACATAAATATCTGAAAAGATGCAGCTTATTGCTTTTGTTAATTGTTTAATTTAATGTCTAACAATACTACAATTATATGATTAAATTGGAGAACTTCAATTTCAGCTGATGCTTCAGACAAACATGATCTTTTGAACATCTTAATTGTTTTATATGATAGCTAAATTAAATTTAACAAGTTACACAAAAGTTTAGACCGATGATATTTATCTAATATAAGTTATTTAAACATGAAATGTAAATTTAATTACCTCTCCAACTGGACTTCTTACTCATGCACAGTTTACATATGCTGCTCTCTTTAGGAAAGAAGAGCGTTGGAAAGGCGAATATCTGAAATGGAAGAAGAACTTAAAGTAAGTATTTATAAAAAAAAAAAGTTATGTGTTTTTAAGCAGTACAAACATATGAGGCATATTTGGAAACACTTTCTTTACTATAATGCAGTGTGGTTAGTAAATCTTTCCATGGTTAAAAAAAAAAAAAAAAAAAAAAAAAAAAGTGAAGGGCAGCACTGAAGTTGTGAACAATAGTCCTCCCTTCATATGGTTTTTATGAACATTAGTGTGCATTCTAAAACTATACACCCTAAGGTTATATGTCAAGTATAGTAGATGTAGAGCTGGAAATCGCCCATTCCAATGTATGCTCCTAAAATTCAAGATAAACAGCAAATAAAGTAGATGGCTTTAGAATCTCATTCCTTGGTGTTGAAGTTTATAAATATAGTTTTCTGTGCAACATTATGACATAAATACGAGTTTGTATGTGACCCAGTAAAGTCTAGATGCACTTTTTAAAGAACCATCTAGGACTTTAGTGGTTGTGTTGTATATGACCCTAATACAGGGTGGGCCATTTATATGGATGCACCTTCATAAAATGGGAATGGTTGGTGATTATAATTTCCTGTTTGTGGATGAACAGTTTCCTGGAAAGTGGAAAGTTGAATGGCCCCAAGGTCTCCCGATCTAACCCCCTTAGACTTTTATGTTTGGGGTTATCTGAAGGCAATTGTCTATGCTGTGAAGATACGAGATGTGCAGCACCTGAAACTATGGGTACTGGAAGCCTGTGCTGAATTCAAAATGGCCGCCATGGTTACATCCATCTTGAAAAGTTTCCCCCCTCACATATACTAATGTGCCACAAACAGGAAGTTAATATAACCAACCATTCTCATTTTATTAAGGTGTATCCATATAAATGGCCCACCCTGTAGATTGAAATGGAAGATTCACAAAAAAATTTTCTCTGAAAGTAAAACCTTTCATTTAGACTTACTGTTTGTTAACATATTTGTTAACACTTGACACCAAAAATGTGTAAATACCCTGGTGCTTTTGGTTTTTTGTTTCATTCCCCCTTTCTGTGTGATCTTTTCACGTCTGTCTGTTTACATTTTCAGAACCTCCATCAAGTAAAACAGATACAAACTTTGAGACAGTTAAATGAACGACTGGTGGCTGAAAACAGAGCTTTGACCAGAGTTGTTGGCAAGCTCTCTGAGTCCTGTAGGCAGCTACAGTCTGTGGACTTGTAATTCCATCTTCTATGGCTAGTCAGGCAGGTTCCCTGTTTGAGCAGTTGCCTTGCAATGATCTGCTGTTAGTGCATAAGTATGCCTGGGGATTTGCTTGTTTATTAGTGTGGCTTTTTGCATGCAGTGCTTAATGCTTGAAATGGTAATCCCCAGTGCAAAAAACTTTGAAAATTTGCCTGATTTGTCAGTGAAAAATAATCCCCAGTGTTCTTCTGAAATGGATATATTCTAGTCAAATGCAGACTTAGGCCAATATTGCAAGCCACTGGTTTTTAAATCTAAACAAGTGTGCCCTTGTGATAACACTACTGTGTTCTGGGCCCTACTACAGGATTTAGGGAAACTTCAGCAAGTACCATACTTTAAGTTTATGGAGCTGGCACTGCCCATATGGTAATATATATATTTTTTTTTCTTGGTGTCCTGTCCAGATGGAGATCTGCATTTGCAATTTTTAAAGCAGTGTACTTTTACAGATTTTTAGCCTAACTATTTATTTAAATACCTTTTTTATGTTCGTTTTTTAGTTCACACTACTTTTTTAAATGCATCGTATTTTAGGCAACTAGCTTAAGTTCTCATTTTTTTAAATGTGTAAAGATTTTTTTATTTTCGTTCGGGTACCTTTTCTAATTCATATCTCAACTTCTACCAAACCTAAAGCGGCCTCCTCACTAACTTTTTAGGCTTATTCAAAAATTTCAGTCATTCATCATCTATGTACATGTTTGTCAACCATCCACCCCATGTTTCTTAAAAACCTCAGATAACCTGTAATTTCATCCCTCCAAGCCCTTCTAATCTTGCTTGATGCCCCAAATATTGCTCTGTCCTGGTTAAAGCAGACTTCCGTCAAAAAGCAGATTTAAAAGCACCTGGTTGCCAAAGTAGTTTTAACGCAGCCATGCTATAAATCTGCATTCTTCCGCGAGTAAACTTACTGACCACTTTAGTGGCTATGCGGTTAGGTACCCTACATGGAGCAATGGAGTCTGTGAATATTTTTTATGAAAAAAATATATTAGTTTACTGTAGGAGTTAGTTTTTCCGAATGTGCATTTGATATAATGTGTGTAAATTTTGCCACGTTAGTGGTGCTAACCTTTGTCGGAGGGGACAATACAGCTCTGAATACCTTAAATGGTTCTAGCACTGCCAAGCTCATGTTTTATGGAATACAAAGGATACACCTTTCTTCACTTGTACTTATCACCATAACCTTGCCTTGTACTCAGTAGGTTATCGGCTCACAAAGCTGGCGTTTAAGCAGGGCATATAGATTCAATGTTGGAATGTATGTACAATAAAACACTATGTCCATACAGTGTGCACACTCTCCCTGCATTGTCTGATTGTTCCCGCTTTCCATTTGGCTCAATTTTTGAATTTTAACTTTTTAAAAATTAAGATGTATGGTAGGTTGCATACTTTATATGTTGTCCTAGGTAGCAGAAATTATGTTTGTAAAGAATGCAGGTAAAGCTGACCATGGGAGAGACATGACATATGGTGTTGTCATGCTGAAATGTAATCCAAATGGTGAAAGAAGACTTGTACAGCCGTTAACCAACAGAAAATACAATTGCATAAAAAAAAAAGTTTGTCCTGCACAGCACTTGCTGCCTGAAGCTTACAAGAAAGTGCTTATCTAAATATTACCAGTAATGGCTGTGTCTGAATAGTTGGATCAAATATGGAGAATGACCTTATTTTGTGTAGATTTATTTTCATCAAAAGCATAGAACCAAGTATACTGAGCATATCCTCTAATTTAAGGCTTTTTGACTGTTCTGTGTATAGTAGACTGGAACTAAATAATAAAGGTTTTGAGGTTTGGCAGACAAGCATCCTAGAGTTTGAAGTACAAGTATCCTCATTATTTCTGATGGACTCAGAGTAAAGCCCCCACCCCCCCATACACCTTTAGATCGCTCAATTAAATTTCCTACCAACAACTATGTAGTATAGTGGCCTCCCTGATAGAATACATAGTGATTGGGAGGTTTAGAAAGGTCTTGGTTTTGGTAGAACAAATGTTGATTGTACATAAATTGTATTGTAAGATTGTAAAGTGTGTGGGGCCTTAAGCCTTTATAGAACTAACCACATATGGAGGTGCTTTCTAAAATGGACCCTATACCTGTAATTGGAAGTGGCGTTCTTCAGAGCTTGATTGGCTCTGTATGCTGAGACTCTCAAAACAAAGCAATGCATTTATAAAATGGCAAGCTGGGTTCCGCCGGGGAAGATGGGAGCCCTGGCTCCGCGCAGCTCCGGTGGCTCTGATCTACTGAAGAGACTGGAACACATTTCCAATTGAATGAAATGTTTTATTATAAACAAATATAAATACACACTGTTTTGAAATCTTTTGATATGGAATAAGTATTTTAGAGATTTTATCATTCCAATGATTTCATTCATGATACCTTTTTATTTTTTTTAACTTAATTTTTTTACATAATTTGTTTGTTTCAAGCATTAATATATTCAGGATGTCTATTAGACCTACTACGGACTACGGACATATTTTGGGAAGTTACAGGCCTACAACATAAAAAAAAAACATTCTACTAAAGTCTATGGTGTGCTTATGGAAATCTGGACCTCAGCAGTATGCTAGGGAGGTTAAGGAAATGTCCATGCCTAATATGAAAATGCCTAAATCGGCTGCAACATATGTTAAGATTGAAGCTTTAAGCATGTATTCAAGGCTTGATGCAACATTTAATGGTTGTGTAAGTGTTTCTGTGCATTAACACTGTCCAGTTTTGTCATATAGATATATATAGATGTACAGATTTTCCTCAGTTTACAAATGGCAATCCACATTTTGTATCTTGTTGTAGATGGATTTGCGGAGCCCATTTAGTTATGTGTTAATTATCTTCTACTTGAAGGCAAACTTTTTTGCCTTATAAGACGCATTATGGGAGTCTTATCACAACTACCAGAGACACAATTTAGCCATGGGTGGTTGGGCATTGTATGATCCCTCTTCCTACCTGGCAAAGGCAGGGAAGCTCTCGGGAGGAGGATCCACAGGCAGGACTTCCTTTTCTACCTATTCTCAGCAGATGGCTAGTAGATCCAATCTACCAGCCACTTGGCATGCGGGACAAGAATCCACTTGGCCAGCAAGCTGTCCAGGCAGATTGTGTATATCTGTCTCGGCTGAGTGGCACAGAACTGACCAGCTATGTGCTTGTTAGCTTCTCAGCCCGGAGCTTGAGCTGATACACACAGATCAGTAGCAGAGAGATCGTCCCTCTGTTTGGCAGAGTGGGGGAAGGGAAGCTTACTTTAACTATTGCTCTGTTTGCAGTCTGTGTTTGAATATATTTTTGTTTGCCCCAAATAAGACCCTTTGGTTTATGGTGTTTATTAGCAGCAGGAGCGTCTTATAGGGCAAACATCTGTTTACAGATTTTCAGCCTCTTGCGCGCACCATACAACAGTTTGGGGGGTAGATTAGTAAAAATGCCTCATTACTTGAGAACCTGTCGAAGACTGTACATTTTTTAAATGTTTAACATTAAAACTTGCAAGTGGGTTCAGTTGAAAGAATATTTTTTAAGTGGGTTTAATTTTTTGTTTATAACAAAATATTTGTTTTCTCCAAACAGATGTTACCTGACCTGAAAGCTGACAACCAGAGGCTGAAAGATGAAAACGGAGCCTTAATCAGAGTTATAAGCAAGCTTTCGAAATAGAAAATGGTTTTACCACGGCAGCAGTTTAATGGCATTGCACATATGTAACTCCAGTGGACCATAGCGTGGCAGCCACTGGATATGGGGGGAAATTCCTTGGCAACTGTAACTTTTAGAAATCCTGCCAAACTCCCTGCTTTTTTCTTTTTTTTGTTTTTTTTCTTCTTCATTTTGTACAAAAAATGTTTTGTATTAAAGTGCGGCTGCTGAGGAGAAAGTGACTATGAATTCCTGTTTACAGTTACAAAGTGCAAGAAAAGTGTTCAAGGCCAGAAGCCTCCTATATTTAACCAGTAAGCCTTAGTTGTAAATATGCCTTTTTGCTATCAAAAAGCTTTCTGCTACCACAGACAACAGTTACTACTCAGTTTATGTTGTGCCACACATAAAACTTGTCAGCTCACTTTATTTTTACTTTTATATAGCATTCTCTTGAAATTTTAAGTCAGTGAGTGTGCCAGCAGTTCCTCCTCCTTCTAGTATGTAGACCGCCTATGGAAAGTACTGTATGTAGCCTGTAAAGGTTCCTTCTGATGTTGTACCGACATGGCTTACTGGGATGTCGGCAGCATGGCTTACAGACTAGGCCTAATCTATTAGGTTTACAGAAGCTGAGTCTCGGTCCATGATCGTTCTGAAATCACTTTTAATTTGACTACTCGGACAGTGGGGAAGTTACGTTTATCACCCAAGATGCTCTGGAAAATGAGAAGTGTGAGACCTTTCCCTTCCAGCCATTATTTTATTAAGGTTTGAATGAGATATTCAGTACTTTTGCTTCCATGTCATTTTAGCAGGTACTGAGTGTTTGCTATTTTTTTTTGTGGCATGTGTATATATTTGTGTGCGTGTATGTACAGAAGTATATAGATATGTTAGTTTGTATCTATATATTGGTATATATGGAAAAGCTGTATCAGTTCCAAACCACTGTGTGGCATGCTCAGATCCACCTCCTCCTCCTCTTCTGCAATGTCTGTTACTCCAGGTTAGAATATTCCGAAGTAGTGGTGATCTTGATAAAGTTCGGTCATTTTATGCTATATTGTCTATTTTATGGAGGCGTGACTTTAGTTATAACTGTAAAATATTCTGATTTTTTGTTATTTTTCTTTTAAGTCACAACTATTAAAAGTATGTTTATTATTTCACTACATTTCATGTTTCTTTTGAGTGCTGTCAATATCATTTTGTGCTAGTCAGAGTGAAGTCACTATGCTTAGAATTCTAACATGCACTCTAGTGTAAATGCACTGTTACCATGTCATTTAATACCACCCTCATATCCATTTTCTACATTTCAGTGGCCTTTTTGCATAAAGTAACAAATATTATAAATATGTATGTGTATACAGCGAAGTGAGAGTTGTCGCTTTTCCTTTTTTCCCCATTTTGATTGTTGTGGGTTTCTTTTGTTTTTTTTTTGTTTTTTAAAGCTTTTATATTTTCACTGACATGAGTGACAGCGTAACAATGGCACATGACTTATCTAATCCACTGAAACAGCTTGGTCATTAAAACAAAGTTGTAAATTGTAAAGCTTTCAGCAGCTATTGTATTGTTAACTATAATGTATACTATATTAAATGTGAATTTGTACCCCTTTAATTTACAAAACAAAAAAGGTCATTGTGATCTACTGCCTATTTTTGGGGGGTTTCTGGTTATTCAGACTTGATGTCTTTCTTCTTCTGTTTTGGTTGTCATGTTTTATGAAGATACATTTCCATGCTCTTACTACCAAGCTCAGGATTCTTGACTTTTTTTTTTTTTTTTTTTTTTAAAGGTACAAAGATAATTGTGGGGTATTGCTATTCATTTATTATGTATGTGAGGGTATTAAAGATTTGCGTCTTAAAGATGCAATTAAAGAACTGTACAGCAGACGAAGCTGCACGATTGTGGAGATGCAAGATTGCTTAAATTATGGGTTATACTTGGTAAAGTTTGGGTGTCTGTGAAGAATGATTAAATATTTCGAATTTAGTATTTTATATCTAGTTTATTTATTCTCTATCTAAACAGATTGGCTACTGTGCTAGTGATTTTATTGGTGGTAATGAGCAGGCTCTGTATCTGCATGAAACTCATAACCAACCTAGTCTTTTGAGAAAAGTGTATTTTGACATATACAAATAAAAATGAATTAAACTATTTTCCCTGTGTGCATAAACATGTCAAAGTAGTCATTGCATTGAAGGCTTTTCTTCGCTGGTATTAAATGGGTATGTAATGCCACACTACTGTTCAGTAGCCTTTCCTTTAAATCCTGCATATTGCATTTGCACATTTTTAAAATGCTTTACTAACTAGTCTGGGTGAATCATCCAAATATTTATACTGCTTGTGAAATAAAGGTCATTTTAAAAGCATACTATCATCGGCAGCGTGACTTCTCCAATAGTCCAAGTGCAAGATATAAGAAGTGTTACCGAGATCATTTAAGTGAAGTTGTAGCAGTGAGCATTGACAACCTTTCTCTAAAAGAGGGAAACGTCTTCCCACACTGTAAATGTGAAATGGGACTTGTATATGCTTTAAGGATAATTACTCATTTTGTCATTGAAAGCAACAAATACCACTTAACTGCTTCGTGCCTGTAGAGGACTCGCAGCTTCTGTATAGAATCTGAAGAACACTTCAATGATCAAATCTTAAGTGCTAAGCAGTGTGTAGAAGTGGTGTAGGTTTTTCCTAAATTCAAGCGGTTATATATTTAGCGTTTTCCAAATCCAAAGCAAAATCTCTGTAGAAAATATTCTGAAATGTGGAGTTTCCCATGGAAGTGACCAGAATGCATTAAAATATGTCCATATTTTCAGGGTACACCACAATGCACTATACAAAGCTGAAGACTTTTATAACCATCTTTGCAGGCCGATCCTGACCTAAATTATACGTGTGTGCAGAAATATGCAAGGAGTTGCATTATTATTCACATCCATGAGCATGTTACTACATGTACTTGTGAAATTTATCATTAGGGCTGTGGGGCTTGCTCTTTATATTGACTAAAGTAAAGCTGACCTTACCACCTTTCAGATCTGTCAGATATCCTTAGATCTCTCAAACAACAACTACAATGGCTGCAAAAAGTATCGTGTTCGTCTTTGACACTCTTCCACAAACATGCCACATCAAAATTGTTATTGGAAATTATGCGTAAATAAAACCAATACAAAGTGCGGTGTACACGTGAGACAAGTGGGAAGGAAAATCATACAATGATTCTTATACGCCCCAAGGGGGCACACTGCCCCCAACACGGGCGCTCGCGCCGCCGGCCCGCTCCCCTCCCCTGATGCTTGTGTGAATGTATTTACCGCCCCTTTGGCTCTGGGGTGTAGTCGAGCGTTGCCCACATAGACCGGGCCTTGCCGCTGATGGGTAGGTGATACTGGATACACACAATCCAGGAGTGCACCTGGTGTGGTGTAATCTAATGTGTCAGTACACAATTACAGCTGGCTCGGGTGACGCCGGATCAGCCTCGAAGTCGTGTAAGAAGAATATGTGGGAAGCAAAGCACCAACACCATAAAGTCCAAGAAGAACCAACCGAGGACGGTCAGGGATAAGCTTTCTTGAGCAAAGAAATTGTTAAAGCGGGCGCTTAGGCTACCAAAACGATTTTCACAAGCCTGTGAAAATTCCCAAGGAGCACGCTTCAAGCGATTCAGGTTCAGAACATGCCGGAGGGAGTATGGCCCAACTGGACACAACCGAAAACCTACCAAGACAAGGCAGTCCACCTAAACTCACAGGACCGAAACAAGGAGAGCAACTGATCAGAAATGCAGGTCAAGAGGCCATGGGGGACTTGGACGCCCACGCTGCGAGGACAGTCTACGAGCTCAGGTGGGGGAGGGCAGGCAATCTGTCCATCTAGGAGCGAAGCCTATTCAGCGCGGTGCCGCACGCACAACGTGGCCTTTCGACTGGAGAGCTGCGGTGGCACAGAACGAAACAGAAAAACCATTGTGGTTACAACAGAAAGAGCTACAGCCTACAGTTTACCACAACGCCACTGTGGCGCGCGAGCACAGGCAACACATGTGGAGAAGGTGGCTTGGTTGATGAAGGACCAAAATGTTAAAACACTTGTTGGCGGAAAAAACTTAACACTGACATCACTCTGAACACACCATCCCCCACTGTGAAATATGGTGGGGGCCGCTCCCTGCTCTGGGGGGTGCTCCTCTTCAGCAGGGACAGGGAGATGGTTCAGAGAGGTGATGGGAGATGGATGGAGCCAAATACTGGGCCATCTTGGAAGGATGAAAAGAAACCATCTTGGAGTCTGCACAAGGACTTGAGAAGGGGCGGAAACGGAGGAGGTTTCACCCTACAGCAGGACACGACCCTAAACATAAAGGCAAGGGCAACAAGGAAGGTTTAATTAATACAAACAAAATATGCGTGTGTTTGAAGGCCACGGTAAAAAGTCCAGATCTAAATCCAATTCAAGAAATCTTGGCAAGATCTTGAAAAAAAACGGCTGTTAACAAAAACACTGTCATCTAATCTGACATGAAGCTTGAGCTGTTTGCCAAAGAAGAATGGGCAAGGAACAAGGATTTCAGTCTCTAGATAGTGCAAAGCTGGTGAGAGACATACCTTAATAGAACTGGCCAGCTGGAAATGCAGCAAAAAGGTGCTTCTACAACGTATTGCCTCGGGGCTGAATAATTACGCACACCAAACTTGCAAGTTATGTAAAAAAAATGTTGGGAATAAGGTATGATTTTTCGTTCCAACTTCTCACGTGCACCACCCTTTGTATGGCCTTCACATGGGAATACAATAAAATTGAGTCATGTTTGTGGTTGTAAATGTGACAAAATGTGTCGAAGAAAAAGCACTGATATTAAATGGTTTGGACAAAAGGAGATCTAAAGGAAATCTGACTGAGAAATCTAAAGGTGTATGGGGGCCCTTGGACCACTATTATTCTGCTAGCTGCTCATAAGATCATTTACTTTCAACTAAAGGTAGCCATTACACGGGTTGATATTTCCATTCAAACAATCAAAAATCAATCTTTTGTAGTTGATCAAAGCACAAGAGAAATCTAACATAAAAGTGATCAGACATGTTAGTAAATTTCAGTAATTCGTACAAGTATCTGAAGGGTTTTCTAGGTGTTTTGATAGATTTATATCAGATTGTACTATGGAGCATGCACTGCAATCTACGTAAGGGAATTGATTGATTTTAAGTCTGACCCTGTGGTGCTACAATCAATCAATGTTTGACTGACGGTCGATATTGAAATCATGCAAGACGATCTAATAGAGGAGTGATCGTGCAACAGTTGACCCAAGTATGGCTACCTTAATCTGCAACACCAAATTGTTCTCCCTGCCAATCTCCATCTTGCTGCGGGAGACTCGCTGCACTGCAAATTTGTTGCATTAAAGGGCCCCTATTCTAGCTTTTCTGTTATAATACAACAAGCATTTATGAACCACATATCCAAATTACACATCATTCCAGATTATTATGCAAATTTGTATTCATCATAAAAATGTTATATTTAGTTTTTCATGGATGGTATTGTGTCTTGGAGATCACTGAAATCAATCTGGGACACCTGGGGGGAGGTAATTAGTTTGCAGACAAGCCCAATTAAAGGAAAAATATGAAGTGCTCATTTTACACTGGAGGTTTTCACCCACTAGGTAAACGACACTTTAACGTAACTGACCTTCGGATGCAACATTAGGCAGCCGCCGGTCGGTTTTCAGGCTCCCGTCCGATAGGACCTCTATGGGAGTGGTGACCAACTGAGTTTATGGAGGCCACAAGTGCGGCCCTTAGCATCACTAAAGGGCCAAACATAACATCTTCAATCTATACTGACTCGTATAAGCATTTTATAATGAAGAAATAACAGCAGATATAGCTAGAAGACCTTTTTAATTTACAAAATAAGCTTGTTTTAAATGATACTTCAAGCATTAGGGAGCACTGTAGTGTGTTAATGCACATTTTGTGTCATATACATCATCAAAGGTTATGTGCCTCATAGATATCATCAAAGCCTTTATATACCTTTGATTGAAACGTTATATCCCTCTATTCTCAGGTTATGTTCCTCAAAAATAAAAAAATATATATAAATAAATACACAAGCCCCCCGTTTATTGGTGGAATAGTGGGAGCATAGGCACTCGCCTGTCTGCTGACCCCCCACCAACACTACAGGAGAAAAGGAGGGGAGGCGAGTGAGTTGCTCAGGTACTATCTGGGTCCCTGATTGGCTTTTACATATGCTGATCATGTAAATGTATTGTCTCTCCTCTTCCCTCTCTGAGAAGATCCCGGACAATGACTGGTCAGTGGGACAGACAGGTGTGTTCCTATGCATTAATAGTTAGGCTTCAAGGGCCGCCAAAGAACGCCCAAAGGAGCGAAGGTTGGGCACCTGGGCTATATGGGGTCCTAATCTAGATCAGTGTTTCTCAACTCCGGTCCTCAGGGACCCCCAACAGTACATGTTTTGCAGAAGACCACCAAGGTTTAATGAGCTCTGCTGAGACACGAATTACCTCACCTGTGATTGTTTCAGGTTTTCTTCAAAACATGCACTGTTGGGGGTCCCTGAGGACCGGAGTTGAGAAACCCTGATCTAGATGACCTGCGGACGCCTGCACTCATTTTCAGCCGATTGCAGGAAGTGGTTTCTACCTCAGCTGCAGGAGCGCACTGTCAAGCTAAAACATACAGTAAATTTAGCCTGAAGAAATTTTTTCTCTTTATGAACCTCTGGGAATGCCTGTTTACTGTTGTTGTTTTTTTTTTTTTCGATATTTCACATTAAGCTCCATTTGCTTATCATAGATTTTTGGCACACTCCGAGCACACATGGCTTTGAGCAGATGAAGACAAAATGAGTATGGTTTCTAACAGACAAATGCAGCATGTTAAGAGAACCTCTGCTAAATTGCAATTACAAAGCAGCAGGCAGGTATTTGAAGCCGCTGAAGTCCTGTGAACATCAAGATTCAAGCAGGATTCTCCAGAGAATTGCAGTTATTCATAAACCATTT
>CM070034.1:61462744-61483084 GCA_036250615.1 Ptychadena robeensis | reverse complement strand
GAAGCTCTAGGAGGCTATTGCACCCTGCAAAGAAATGCAAGCCGAAACTCTCCAAGGACTCAAAAGTTGGATGCAAGAATTGTGAAATCGCTATCCAAAAAGGAGTCTTGTAACTTTGCCTGTAAAGATTATTTTGATTCAGTTAATATGACCCTGTAATTCTCATAATTCAGCAAATTACCATTTTCAGTTCTAAACCACCTATAAAATGTTTTGAAACTCTTGTGTAATTTGAAACACAGCATTTTAAGTTTTTTTACTGTTATAATAAGGAAGTTTGTTCAATCAACATTTGATTTATACTTTATTGGTTGGTGAATCAAAAATAATGCTGACTGCCACATACATTGGCTATTTAGGAAAATCGGAGAACAATATAGTTTGCATAATAGTTTGGAACCCGCTGTATATTGCTGATGCAACATGAGGCTTCTCCAGCCCCTTTTCAGGCTTTTTGAAACATTGGTGCATGCTTTGATTCGAAATGTTTGTTTTAAAGCCCACCAGCAAGTTTACTAGTCTAGAATATTTACATGTGTCTACAGGAAATGTACCAGCAGCTGTTGCAGTTGCTCAACTTGGGAAAAGAGTTACAAGGCAATTGTCAAACATTATGAGGTCTACAGAAAGGTTAACCAAAGGTGAAGAACATTTGAGTCACCCCCAATTCCCCCAAAGTCAAAATATGGCTCAGTCCAAGACCACTCAATATGGTATTACTTTTGCTCGGCATACACACACCGAGCAGGTCAGACCGACCTGCTCCGATGTATGCCGAGATGCTAACGTGATGACGTCATCACGTTAGCATCCCATTGCATTATGGGGCCCCTTCTATCGGCCGGGCACCCTTTGTGTGCCGGCCACAAGCTGCATGAAGACACCGTCTTCATTGCAGCTTATGGCATCGGCCAGAGAAGATCGGACATGTCCGTTCTCTGGCCGGCCGAGCTGTGGGGCGACAGGGATCTGTTGCCCCATGTTGGCACATGCCGATTTTTAACCTGACCGACGGCGTGAGCGCGCACACCCGTCGGTCAGATTAAAAATCGGCCGCTTATCGGCATGTGTATGCCTAGCATTAGTGAGATTCTATTCAGTGTGTCTGTTGTGTCCCTTGTTAGCATATCAAAGGCAGGATAGGTCAGTGAGATTAAAAAAAAGTTGCGTCATCAGGTTGCAACATAAAATTACAAAAGTGCATCTGAATACTTTTTGAAGGCACTGTATATTCCTTGTAAACACAGAGCTAAAACAGCTAAAGGCAAAGGTTTTAAAATAAACCAATTGTTCCCAAAGCTTGAGTCCAATGAATAAATAGAAAGGTAGGTGGTGAACTGACCAAGGTTACAAAAAGATAATGTTGCCAAAAACTGTAAAGTAATTTAATCTTCAGAATGATCCACAGAGCAAGAAATACCGAAATAAAGGTCAACCAAGTCTTTAAAGTTGGTGCCACCAATTCCTCAAGGTGTTCCAACTTTTCCTGTTTAACACCCCCCCCCCCCTCTCTCTCTCTCTCTGACTCAAAATTACAGTATCCACAGTCAGTTTATCTAAGGACCACAGCTTTATGGTGGAAACCGTGAGCAAGTCTTTGTCTCAAAAATGATTCTTTTGCTGCAACTCACCTTTTACAGTTGCAACAAAAAGGCTTGCTTGGGCTATATCAGTCCCACCAATTGACCACTGAAGACTGGAAAACACCACAGCATTCTGCAAAGCCATGTAGTACACCTGGTTGTTCAAGGGTCTATCCTACAGCAAGAATTTGGCCCAAGACAAGTCCAAACTGGCAGCACTAAATTAGATAAAAATGGTAAGCTTGACAGCATAGAGCGACAAGTACAGTCGTCTTCACACATAAGATGTACATACATGGTTCAGTCAATCGACTTAAAATATGATTGTACTACAATTTAATAATTCCGTCAAATAATTAAAGGAATGACAATTACAAACTTGTCCGATCACTGCTCAATCAATTATGTTTAATTTCAATAAAAAAATGTTGGATCATAAAAAATATTCAAGCAATTGAATTGTAAAATCAAACAGTGCATGCCCACCTTCATACCCCATTGAACTGATTTGGAATGAACAGCAATAGCCTTATTACATCAATTGTGTTTCCAACACGATTGTCACAAGATGTCATTGGTTGAGTGCCATCCCCTTAAGATAGAAGATAATAGATACAATACCCTATTCCAGTGATCATAAATTTGATCCTGGCGGAAAACTAGTAATGGGGTTTTAAGGCGCCTGATTTGGAATGAACTGTATAGAGGAGTGAAAGCAAAGAACCCTCTACATATTTATGGAAACTTCTGCAATAGAGTAGGTATGAAATTTGATTGCCATTAATATGTCCAAAATACATCCAAATACATCCAAATGTAGCTCGGGGTACTTTTGCTTACTCCAGCAACTTACCCCGCGCTATGTTTGGGAATACTCATCTATCCCCATTGAAACTGAATATTGGCAGACCTGCTGATTTCTTCCGGGTCTTCGGTGACGCTGAAGAGGTGGGGAAGGGGCCAGTGCCTTTGACCTGCATGTTATGGAAGTTGGCTTTTTTTCAGCAAACTCCTGGCGTCATCAATGATGCCAGGGATGTTTAGGAGGGTGGAGGTAGATTGAGAATGTGGCAGATTGCATTGTAAAAAAAGCGAACCACCGGTGAGGTTAAAGGAAGGATTTTATAAGTGTGTTAAACTGGTATATCTACTGGAAGTAGCTACTTTGAGTCAAAAATTATACATTATGGGGATTCCACCACATCTACAATAACTTGTTTATTTGGTCTATGTTTTCCTCTCGGACTACGATGAAGCACTCAACTGGATACATTTAAATAAAACAGAAAAATCTAATCATCTGAAACCAGTATGTATACACTATTTAGTACTGTTTTGCAAATGTAATAGTTTTCTTTTCTAAATCGTTAGTTGGTTATAACAGGCAAACAAAAATGAACTGGCAAAGACTAAAGTCTCGTTAAACATTAAGACTGGGACCGTGTTCTCCAGCAGATGGTGCTACAGAATTCAGCAACAGACTCATTGGCCAAGTCGCTCAAAATACAACCAGAGTATAATCATTCTGCACACATTGTACATTATCACTCTTGCATATAAACTGCTTAAAATGCAACAACTACAAATGTCATATTGTAATTTCCTAACTTTACTGTTATTTTTAATTAAAGCCGTTAGTCCTAAAGTAAATATTTTCAGTTGTTATTATTAAAAAGCTTAATAAGAAACTTTTTATTTTTTACTTTTTATTTTAAAGTTTTGGCAGTGAAGTCTTTGATAATAATTGACATGAAGCAGAAGTTAGGCAAGCTTGAGTCAAGGGCCTATTAACAGGTGGTTAGTGGCTGCTCTAGCGTTTCTGTTACTGGACAGAAATCACACCACAGCCTGATCGGCTGCAATGTGACAGGGCCCTTTTACATATGCTCTGCACCATGGACTGTTTACATTAACCTGACCATTGCACTATATTTACCATATACACCTGACCCCTTGCACTATGTACATAACATACTCCGCACCCCTGCACTCTGTCTTCCAATTAGAACAATTTGGCAGCATCCATTATTCAAATGGTGTCTCTTGTTCTCAAGCGTATGATTTCTGTACTGCAAGTATGTTGTTTCAGTGGTTGTCTTCTTCCTGCATTATATGATCTGTCTGATCGTATGAGTGGAGTGTAGTACAGCACAAAAATCCCCATTTATGGTTGCTGGCATCAAAATATTAAATTACAAAGGAATTTTATGCAGATTCTTGATCTCACTCCTCGTCTGGAATTTAAAAGCAGAAGGCAGACAAACTGCATAGAAACAATTGAAAGTTTGTGCTTGCCTAGACATGCATTAATGACTCTCACAATAAAGGGGGAAAAGCAGGGGAAAGTTACTTAGTGTTTCTGATTCATGACTACTTAAAGCGGACCTACCACCAGGAATCTATGTTTTCATGAATGGCACTAGAAGTGCCAATAATAGGGAGGAATGCAGTGAACAAATCCAAAATCAAAAACGTACCTGTAATGAGCAATTTAAGAAGATAATTCGACAGCTCTTCTCACTTCCTGGTTCATTTTAGGCAGAAATAGGCAGCACGTCACAGGAAGCAGTGATCTGCTTTGAAAATTCCCATAGAAGATCACTGAACGCCCCCCAGTGGCCACCCACGATATTGCACCCCCAGTTTCATGTGTTGCCTTCGGCGAACCAGGAAGAAATAAATATGTAAAGTACTACTGAATATGAAATAATATGTTCATTTTACCTATTCAGAATTTGGTCATATGTTTGTGGATAGCAAAATATGAAGTCATATATTTACCATCAGATCAGAAGACATCACTAGGGGTATATCCTCAATGAATAATAAAAACGCTTAGCTCTGGGTGTGATCATTGTAACTAACTATATTGTGTGGTTGGATCAATTAAACTCTGCAGTTGCCAAATTTGATCATCTCACATTCAGTCTGCATGTAACTTGCATATTCCCATGAATGATTGTGGGTTTGGAAAATGGCAGAAGAATGGTACATGCCTGACTGCATAGGGCCAAGTTTTGTCCCCTTGTTTCCAATGGCAGAAACCCTGAATGCTTAAGAATACCAACATACCCTTTCTTATATATGTATAATGTGCATTTGGGTATCTCTGGAAGTGGCATGGGCTCTATACAGCCTTCCAGTCTAGGGACAGTATCACACACTGTTGTCTGTCAAAGGTCAATCGTACAACTAATAGATTTAAGTCAACTTGCTGTCAGGGGCGTAGCTAGAAATTACTGGGCCCCATAGCAAAAATGCCCCCCCCCCTCCATCCCAATCTGTCACTCCAATGCCTGCCCTTCCAGGAGTGGTGAGCCCCCTTGTGAATATGGGCCCCATATCACTGCTATGGCTGCTATAGTGGTTCCTACATGAATGCTTGCTGTAACATGAAATCTAGTTTTTAACATTTGTACTCTTTTAAGAATTCACAGATTTAGCAAGGGAATTTAAAAGCAATACGTATCTGAGACTGGCATTTTGGTGATTAGATTTTGTAGTTTAGGATAGGCAAGTTTTACAAACAATTACCCCTCTAATCACATTCGCGCACAATCAACAGCTACAAGTAGGACTGTAAATGCTGTTTATGAGACTTTATTGTGCTGCAGAAGCCACTTGAATAAGTTTATTCACCAGTAATGTGAATGCGTGCGCGTGCGCGCTCGCGCCGTCGGTCAGGTTAAAAATCGGCCGCTAATCGGCATGTGCTTACATGGGGCGACAGATCCCTGTCGCCCCACTTCTCGGCCGGCCAGAGAACGGACATGCCCGATCTTCTCTGGCCGATGGGAGCCGATGAAAGCCGATGCCATAAGCTGCAATGAAGCGGCGTCTTCATTGCAGCTTATGGCCGGCACACAAAGGTGCCCAGCCGATTGAAGGGGCCCCATAATGCAACGGGAGGCTAACGTGATGACGTCATCACGTTAGCCTCCCGGGAAGATATCGGGACTAGTCTGCTACACACATCGGCGTGTGTATGGCAGGCATAAGGGTGGTTTAATTAAGGATTTTTTTCAGGATACCTTTCGGCAGTCAGGGTGCCATCATTTATCCTTTACAGGTTTATGCGTCCTCTCAAGGATATTCCTCCTCAGACCAACACTGATCCACCACCAAACCAATCAAGCTGAACAATTGTGCAGGCAGCCTAACTGTCACTGAAGCTTCTCCACACCCTTTAACGTCTCATAAGCTCAGAGTTATTCTGTACTCTTCTGTGAAAAGCACATTTCCTGGCAAATACTGTCACAGCTGGTGACAGCAAAGCAGGTATGACCCAACTGGTAGCACCAATGATGCTAGGAAGTGGACCAGGTTAACAGATGGTGGCAAAAGTGCAATCTAAGGCACAGGGTATAACTAACCGCCTGGAGATGGGGTGATGGACATTGCTGCAGATGATTCCCAGGTTGCGGCCCTCAGATGCACCTGTGCAGAGAGCAGCTGACAAACCCCAACTTGAGGTACCAAGAGATTAATCAGAGACAGTCTGTTGACAGGAGGAGGGTCAGAAGCCAGAAATTAGAGAACAATAAGAGACACAGGAACTTGGGAACGAAGACATGAAGACCTTCATGCGCAGGCAACATCCTGCTTCCTGTTGTCTGAGAATTCCTTAAATAGGGAGACATGAGGGAGGAGCACATGACAAGGAAGGTGAATGCTGCTAGCAGCCAGCAGAGGGAGATCTTTCTTGAACACCCTAGTCCTTTAAGGCAAATGAACAGAACTGGAAGGAGACACTGTTAAAGCAGCAGACACAGATCTTCTTGACCTGTTGGCATCTGTGACAATTAAGAAGTCTCTAATGGTTTGGTCAGAGATATTTACACCAAAGGCCCAATGAAGGTCGCTTTGTAAGGCTCTGGCAGTACTCATCCAGTTCCTTGCACAATGGAGCAGTTTTGCTGATGGGTTAAGGACATAAGACAGTCAACATTAACCATCCTAGATGTTAAAATCTACACTCTAAAGGGCCTAAAATATGTTGCAAAAGATCTAGGTATCCCATGTTATAATATGCAAGGCTGTTTCACACACCACCATCAGATGATGTAACCTGGCACACAGTCCAATCTAGAAATGCCTACGCAATCACGTTGGCCTGGCCAGACATCAGAAGTTCTGGGGGCAACCAAGTGCAACCAACTAGCCTCCCAAGCCTGAGCTGGGGGTAGGATTATGCGGTAGTTATGTCTGGGCATTGGGCCAGGGCCTTTCACATTGCGCCTGCCTTCCAGAGGAAACCATTTACCTATCTTATTTGGGACAAATCTGTTCAGTGGTAGTCGGAAATATCACTGTCCTTGTTCAAATGCCAAAATAAGCTAGAATAATAACATTGGTTAAGCCCATTGAAAGTGTTTATAAACCACTGTAAATGTATTAATGTATATTATAAATAGCGATTAGGTTTTTGGGAACTAACCCTATATTAGAATATGGTCTTGTTCATAAATTAACTCTCTTTACTCCCCTATATTATCACAGCAGGCCTTTTGTTGAACCTCTTGTCTGGTGAAGGACAGACTCAAGTCTTGTGGTATGTTCTGTTTCTGTTACAGTGGTCTGGTTTGTAAGTTGACTTTTCTCAAGTCTAAATATAGTCCAGTCTTATCTAGTATAAACATAGAGCAGGTCCCCAGGTGTTTAGAATGAGCTTTTGCTTCTATTAAATAAGACCTTGACTTTGACTGTGATTGTAAGAAATAACACATCCCTCAATGATTTCAGTTTGTTTTAAATATATAAAAAAACATTACAAAAGATAACAGAAGGAATTAGCAAGTTTTAGAGGTCAGTGCAAGCTGGTTATAATGAACCAGAACCAGCAAATTGCTGGGAATCTGAAATGTACATACAGTATATCACAAAAGTGTGTACACCCCTCACTTTGTGGTAAATTGTTTATAATACCTCTTTATGGGACAACACTGAAGATGTGACACTGATACAATAGAAAGTAGTCAGAACGTAACATGTACATAAAATTTTCTGTCCCCTCAAAATAACTTAAGTTAGTACTAAGTGCCCTAACTATCTTGGGCATGGAGTTCACTAGGGCATTACAGGTTGCCACTGGAATCCTCTTCTGTGTTGACATCACAGAGCTGGTACATGTTAGAGACCTTGTGCTGCTCCACCTTCTGTTTAAGTATGCCCCACAGATGCTCAATAGAGTATAGGTCTGGAAAAATGCTTGACCAGTCTAGTACATTTACCCTCAGTTTATTTAGGAAGGCAGTGGTCAACTTGGAGGTGTGTTTGGGGGTCATCCTGTTGGAAAATTGTCCTGCAGCCTAGTTTCTGAAGGAAGGGCATCATGCTCTGCTTCCGTATGTCACATGTTGGCATTCATGGTTCCCTCTAACAAATGTAGCTGGGAGCCATGACACTCCCACCACCGTGCTTGATTATGAGCAAGACACGATTGTCTCCTCACCTGGTTGCCACCACATCTGCTGAAGCCATCTGAACCAAATGACATCCAGTTCCAGTAATCAATAAGCTAACTGTTTAGAAGCTTTTGAAGTTCTTGTCACCATCTTCCTTCTGGGACGATAGCCATGCAGACCAATTTGATGCAGTGTGTAGCCTGAGCACTGACAGGCTCACCCCCTTCAATCTCTGCAGAAATACTGGCAGCATTTATACGCCTTTTTTCAAAAGACAACCTCTGAAAATGGGATATCTGCTCTGAGTGGTGCCTGTCCTGTTAAACCACTGTTTAATCTTTGCCAATGTGCTGCAGCTCAGTTTCAAGGTTTTAGTAATCTTTTTATAGCCTAGGCCATCTCTATTAAAAAAATATTTTTTAGATCCTCAGAGAGTTATTTGTAAGGTGCTATGATGAACTTCCACTGACCAGTATGAGAGACCAATAACACCAAATTTAACACACCTGCTTCCCATTCACACGCGAGTCCTTGTAATACTATCACATCAGGGAGATATGAATTGGGCTGAAATGGGAGAATGGGAAAAGGGAGAAATGGCTAATTGGGCACAATTTGAAAATGTTTCACTTAGGGGGCGTACTTGCTTTTGTTGAAGATGTTTAGATATTATTGGGTATGTGTTGAGTTTAATTAAGGGTATGAAAAATATACACTGGTTTACAAGCTCTAACCTGACTAGTTTACAATATATCAAAGTGTCATATCTCAGTGTTGTCCCATGAAAATATATTATTAACTATTTACCACAATGTGAGGGGTGAACTATGACCTAGTTTGTTTCTAAACATTCTGGTATATATTGATATATCACACAATCCTCCTCGACAGGGTTGTGAAAATTTTTTTAGCCACTAGGATTACTAAAAGAGACATAGTATGAAAGAATGTTAGAACAACCTGGGATTGGAGTTTAGGTACATTTTATAAGAACACACACTTCAGTGACAATTCGATCTGGGAGATTTCACAAGGGTACAGTAATGGGCGAAATTGTTGCCACCCTAGAAATGTTTCCAGAAAATTAAGTATTTCTCATAGCAACATACTGCAAACATGGTTTGCTATGTTTTCCCTATGGGTGTATTGGAACAAAACCAAAAAAGGCAGGAAAAAGGCAAATTGGACATAATGTCACCCAAAACTCAAAAAACTATTGGTTGACAAAGAGCTTCCGCTTGAAACGTGTACCATTGTTCCTGTTGAGCCCAACGGCACCTGTAAGCAGAAAGTGATGTCATCCTGGAAAGCACATGGCCCTGGGAGATCAGTACCTTACTTTGTTGTACTAGGTTTTGCGCCTTGTGTCCTTGTTCCTACTGGACAAAATTATTGGCACCCTTTCAAAATTGTGGATAAATAAGATTGTTTCAAGCATGTGATGCTCCTTTAAACTCACCTGGGGCAAGTAACAGGTGTGGGCAATATAAACATCACAACTGAAAGCACATAAAAAGGAGAGAAGTTCATTTAGTCTTAGCATTGTGTGTCTGTGTGTGCCACACTAAGCATGGACAACAGAAAGAGGAGAAGAACTGTCTGAGGAGTGAAGAGCCAAAAATTGTGGAAAAATATCAACAACTTCAAGGATCTATCTTGAAGTTTCAACCCATGGCACTATAGACAATCTCCCTGGTCATGGACAGAAGAGAAAAAATTATGAAAGGACCGCAGGATAGTCCTGATGGTGGATACGGAGCCCCAAACACAAACAGTTCCAAAGCAATGCAAGCTGTCCTGCAGGATCAGGGAGCATCAGTGTCAGCACGAACGATCCATCAACATTTCAATGAAATGAACACTATGGCAGGAGACCGAGGAGGACCCCACCGCTGACACATAAAAAGCCAGACTACAGTTTTCCAAAATGTACTTGAGTAAACCAAAATCCTTCTGGACAAATGTTTTGTGGACAGATGAGACCAAGATGGAGCTTTCTGGTGAAGCACATCATTCTACTGATTACCGAAATGGGAATGAGGCCTACAAAGAAAAGAACACAGTACCTACAGTAAAAAATGGTGGAGGTTCAGTGATGTTTTGGGGTTGTTTTGCTGCCTCTGGCACTGGGTGCCTTGAATGTGTGCAAGGCATCATGAAATCTGAGGATTACCAAAGGATTATGGGTCGCACTGTATAGCCCAGTGTCAGAAAGCTGGGTTTGTGTCCGAGATCATACGTCATATGTCAAGAGCCATCCAGAAATGGATGGCAACAAAGCAATGAGTCCAGATCTAAATCCCATTGAACACCTGTGGAGAGATCTTAGAATTGCTGTTGGAAAAAGGCACCCTTCCAATAAGAGACCTGGAGCAGTTGTAAAAGAAGGGTGGTCCAAAATTCCGCCTGAGAGGCGTAGGAAGCTTATTGATGGTTATAGGAAATAATTGATTTCAGTTATTTTTTTCCCAAAGGGTGTGCAGCCAAATATTAAGGTATGGGTGCCAATAGCTATGTCCAGCCCATTTTTGGAGTTTTGTGTGACATTATGTCCAATTTGCTTATTTTCCTTCCTTTTTTTGTCTTTATACCAATACACACAAATGGAATAAACGTGTTCCTGCAATACTTTTCTGTGAGAAATACTTAATTTTCTGGAAACATTTCTTGGGTCCAACAATTTTAGCCATTACTGAATCTTTGTGAGATCACCCAGATCTCATTGTCACTGAAACGTGTGTGTTTTAAAACTATAAAATGTACCTAAACTCCAATCCCAGGTCATTTTTACATTCTTTCATACAATGTCTCTTTTAGTAATCGTAGTGGATTACATATTTGACACCCCTGTCCAGGATATCAATATATACCAGCATTTTTAGAAACAAACTAGGTCTTGTTTACCAAACTCATCAGCTGGGGAAATAGCGGATTGTTACTAAACCTAGATGGCGAAAAAGCATTCCAACCCCGAATCTGTTTATGATGTCCACATTACAGTACACTGGGATACTCTAAACAGTCCACACATGCAGCAACTTACTGCCTTTTGCTTGGGGAGATAGAACTCTCCATTGAAAGTAAACAATCTAATCTAAATTTAGATGTACTATCTGAAAAAAGTGCATAGCACATGTTTCTGGTTATGCTTCTGTTTTTATTACACAGCCTATTAAACTAGGAAACATTAAATGCTTAAGCAAAGAAATACAAACAAGGATGTTGTGTTCCTGTGGTTGAGATGCCGCAATGAATGGTGTGGCCAAGGGAATGCCTCTTCTACCCCCAGCAGACTCAACACAGCATTGAAATGCAGCTGTCTACAAAACTCGAAATGTCCTGCTGGCCATAGGATTAAAGCTGCATTTTTCTTTCTTCTGCATAGCCAGGACTATGACTCACACTTCAGTTTTTGGATCTTCCAAATCCTTTCACCATCATTGTATAAACCACACAATGCAAAGAGATTTAAGTAGATTAACTGTATGCGAAATTGCTGCTCATCAGAAACTCCATAAAATACACTAATCTGATTGTGTAAACATTTAAAGTTGATGTAAATCCTATGGCAATGGTATTTCATTTTAAATACAATTCTAGGAAGACAAAAACCAGACATCACTAGGTATTATATTAATGTAAATGAACGCTACAGATTAAAAAAATAAGAACATGTTACATTTTCTACAAGATTTAAGTAATTGGATTTGCATTTCTGTATACTCACCTTCATTTAAACCAGTGGTTCCCAAACTTTCCTTGCAGGGCCCACCTTTTCTATTTAGGAACATTCAAACACAGGTTAGGAGTGAGTCCCCCCTGGAATACCTTTGGGCCCCCCAGTTTGGGAACCACTGTTTCAAACCATGTGCATACCTGTCAACCCTTCCGTTTGGGACAGAAAAGTAAATTTTTTTTTATGTGTCTTTCCCATTAAATCCTGATTTCAGTAAAGCCTAGGCATTTCCCGAAACTGAAATTGGGGTAACTGAGGAAGCAGAGGGTGTTACTCTCCCTCTTAATTACCACCCCGCTTGTTCAGATGATGTGTGGGGTGGGAAGTTAGGAGGAAAATTTACGCCCCCTTCCCTACGATGGTCGATTTAAAACAAATTTTATTTTTAGATAATTGCAAAGCCCCTGGGCATGGTATCGTCACCAAACTTTCTGGAGATATAGAGAAGGGTTGGAGGTATGCTACAATAAAGGTATTGCTCTTCCACAAATAGTTTTTGCATAAATTCAAGTTCAAAGTCAAGTTGAAATAAAAAAAAATCGAAATTGCGACTACATGTGCTAGAGCAAAAAAAAAGTTTTCAAATGTTTCCACAAGCCTTCTCTACTTTTCTAGAATTTTTGGTGAGAATAGCATGTACAGAGACTTTGCAATCAGCTCACAAAATCACCTAGTTGAAAAATTCGACCATCTCTACTCCCTACTAAGTTAGCCAGCTAGCAAATTGGAAGGAGGGGACGGTAAACTTCACAATGACAGAAGTGGTGTCACAAACCATCACATCCGTTATTTGCCACCACACTTTTGCATTTTAAATACTGTAAGTGACACTCCTATAGGCTTCCTGTTATAATACAAGGTAAAACTTGAAAAGTATACACATACTATCTGAACCTCTCTGTCTTTTTGGGGAGATTTGCTGCCCTTAAGTCTCCTTTCATGTGTTAAAATATTTCTATTGATAATCATTGGAACAGTACACAAAGAAGCTTTACTGTAATTTTTTCATTATCAATGTGGCTCACCACATTGCCCTGCATTAGTATGTCCATTGTGTTTTTAAACATTTAATCCTGAGGCTTCACTGAAGTCAGTGGAAACTTGAACTTAGACCGGTAATATAGGAAGTGCCACAATAAGAAGATTTCTCCACTATTCCAGCTCTAGTGGCAACTGAAAATTTTTGATTTGCCTTAATCCTGGTGACATTGATGAACAGGAGATGAAGGTCCAGTCTCCACTGATGCGCTAGATGGCTTTTAGACATGCTTAATGCATTTTCTATGCTCATGCCGACATTGCAAATCCTGTTAATATTGACACTGCATTCTAGGCCTTGGGACACATTTCCTATTTCAGACACAGACAGCAAAAAACATGACAATGAAGCTAACCCCTTATTCTGACAACCACGCCAACCCCTTACCATGTCTTATTGCCATAAGATAAACTTTAAAGAGACAATAATGACAGACCATTCATTTCAACTACATTTTTCGCGTAAGATTATATATGGATTTAACATATTTTAGGCATTTTATTTACCTGTAAAGGACCCTTTTGTGTACACCATGGGTCCTCAACCTACGCCTCAGGGGGCCAGACATGACTACTCTGAGCTTCCGGAGAAAGCCAGAGCTGAGATATACAGTAATGTTAACGGTGCGCATCTTGTGGATTGCAGGGGTATTTTTTCCCAATTAATAAAAGGATTAAAGCTTGAACACGTTAACTAGTTGTATAAACAGCTTGACTTTATCATGTATAAACTAGTAGTTAACCTTTTTGGAATACCATAATTCATTGTTCTAGCTTTTATTGTGTACACAGTTTATGTTAATTAAATAACCAATGTTGAACCACCATTAGGAAAAAAAATTGGGAAAAAAAGGTTGGAATTAGGGATAAGAAATTTGGAGGGTAGCTATTCTCAGTGGTAAATTAGCCTCATATGAGCTGTGCCATCTTTAATATGATATCAGTGATGTGCTACAGTATTCTACATTACTATTTTCCTGACAATTATATCAAATTTAATATATGGATGGTGTGGGGAGGGATGGAAAAGCACAAACAATAATTAAACACTTTCAAAAAAAGAAGAGGGCTATGATGACACACAAGATTGTGCTAAATGCATTGTTTCTGAGGAAGACGAATTCACTATCAAGTTCAAAGACGCATTGCAAGTAAATAAAAAATAATTAATAACAGAGCAAATAAACAGTTAAAATAGTTGACTTGTCTGTAAATTGAACCTGTGATTTTATTGAAAAACTATTTTGATAATTTTTTTTTGCAAGCCATAGTGTGAGTATTTTCCTGCACGGGTTAAGGCATATAACACAGGTGTAAAATGTCATATCCCAAGACAAAGCAGATACAGAACCTACTATGCTGTGACCACAGGATCATTCACGGAAACAACCTATGATTAACTTGGAAATTTGAAGATTATCAAGGCTGTAGAACTGGCTAGATTACATTCATGAATTTGTTTGGGAACAGAAGCTATGGCGAAATATACTTCTTTATTCTTTATGTTCTAAAACAACCCCTTCCCCCAACCACAACTAAAGATACATTAAATGGAAGGTATATAAGACGTAGCCGGTTCATTAGAAAATATGTAATTTCCACTGGCTTTATCCACATATATATATATATCACAATATCACAAAATCAGCCAAATCTAACTATTCTCTCACATAACAAAACTTTAGAAAGGCTGCAATTGCTTGAATTTGCCTCACTGCCTGGGGGAGCGTTGACTTGTTCCAGTTGTTTAAATTATATACCCAACAATTACTTTAAACTTGAATTAAGACATAACACAATATTTCGAGAGAAAGGTGGATATATATCTTTGGCCACAGCTTACACAATTGGAATATGAAACACCTGCCCCCTTCTAAAAATGTCATTATACCACATAACACCAACCAACCACCTGTACCAGCCACCAGCCTCACCAACACCAGCTCAGTGGATAATGCCAACGTTGACTCCTCCCAAAACCATTTTAACCATCACCACCCTGGGCCATTGACCCTGTAAAGAGCTTAACGTTATCTTCCAAGTGACTGCCCCCTCCACCAGCCCCTTACCAAAAATAGCTTCATGCCATTTTTTCTTCCTAGGAACTGCCAGGGGCCCGCACACACTGTGACAGGTAAGTTATAACAAAATAAAACTAAAATTAATAAAAATAATTTACCTTAACTGTTACAACATAATACCTTTCAACTTACAGAATAACAAAATTGCAACAAAAAACCCTGAAAAGAAAAATCAGCCCAGAAAATTTGGGGAGGGTGGGGAAGATCTTTGACAAAATGGCTGCTGTCACCTTCACCCTGCCTTTTTCCCCCCTACCAATCCCACCCATGTGTTTGCATCATTTCATGTGACGCTGTCCTTCCTTTGCAACACCCCCAGTCAGGCACCCATACGCCTACGGTGCCCTGGCTGCGGGTGTTATTCTGTTCTATAAATGCTTAATGCTCAAATCAACATTAGCATGCAAATTGCAAGCAGACTGAAGGTGAGCCAATTAATGGAATGATAAAATCGGGAATGATAAAATCGATTGCAGACAAATCGAGAAATCTATGGCTGCCTTTACAATCAGAATTTTAATCTTATTTGGAATCGTAAATAGAATAAAATAGAAAATAGAATTACAATCGTATTTACAATGGTACTACACATGCTCTCCATGGTACGATTGTATTGTGTTTAACTCAATCACACTCGTGATCGTGGTGGTACGATTAATCGATGTAAGACTGACATGTGATTGCAAAATCGCAACATGATCAAATCTAAGATTGATCGTACTAAAGTCAACACATGTATGGCTAGCTTAAAGTCAAAGCATACATGGCTCATTCATACTACACGCTGCATTGCTATGCAGGTTTCCATAGGAAGGTTTAGCAGGGAAAGCTAGAATATGGCAGGGCCTATTGAATACAGCTGCTTTTGCTTTGATTCTGTAACTCAACCATTACCAAAGCTATAGCAGGCACTGCGCTCACCTCTGGTTGTTCACATGGGCGGATATAATAGCTAGGGGCCATGTCTACAATGTCAGTGTTAAGGTCTCTAGCATATCCACCCATGTGAATGAACAGGGAAGGGGAGTGCAGTACAAAGATGCCCGTTTCATCAAAACTCTGAATGAGCCAGATATGTCTTGCAGGCCATACTCTGTCCATGGTGAATCTACAGCCATTCTACAGAATAGATGTGTCAAATCCAAACAGCATTACAGTCAATTGGAAAATAATAAGTGGATTTAGAAAATAGCTTAATAAATCAGTGGCATTAAATGATCACCAAATGTCCGAAGAACAAGTCCAAATTAAAATATGTGGCTTGGAAGGGCAACAAGAGCAATGCAGAGATTCTTCAATATTCAGTGGCTTTCAAAAGTATTGAATTTTTTCACATTTTGTCACATTACAGCCACAAACATGACTCAATTTTATTGGAATTCCATGTGAAAGACCAATACAAAGTGGTGTACACGTGAGAAGTGAAACGAAAATCATACATGATTCCAAAATGTTTTACAAATAAATAACCGCAAAGTGGGGTGCCTTGTGGAACAAAGAGTTTGTTACAAAAAATTACACATTGGAGGGAGGGGGCATAAAGCTGGGAACACACGCATAGATATGGGCTAGATCAAGATTTTTTACATCAGTACCCGGAACTACCATGCATTGCATTCCCAATATCTGCATGTACAAAGGCCAATTTGCACAATGAAGTCAATAATGACTAGAGATCAAGAATTAATGGATGTATTGATTTTTTGATATTTTGCGAATACGAATATTGCCTATGCTTCTCATCACTATCCCTTAAACAGATAATTAAGATAAAGGTCTGTGCACATATTACAATATCTGATTGAATTTGAATTGATTAAAAAACCATAAAACCATAAAAAAACATAGGGAAACAATACGATACTTGGCAGACATTTTCCAACCTGATAATGACTGCTCTTTTGATTTTATGCTCCATATCAATTTTTGGTCATTCAAATTCAAAAATAAGGAATCTAATGTCAAACAATTCAATTAAAAAAATGTCACTGCGTAAAAGGAAAACCATCAAGCAGTCTATGCCCAGTTTTGGTCTACAAACCTATCCTTCTGGGATGTTGATCCATCTGGAGTGGTGCCTTATAAAACGGCTCTCAATATCCCATAAGGAGATTATTACCATATATCCCAGAAAATAAAAAGGCCCCCTTCTGAAAACTATGTGTTTATCACAACTATACAGGAAAAACATTGGCTTTGCCCCTTATTGATGGCACATAAGTAATAGAGGAGAGGTGAGGAAACAAAAGAAGAGCCGCTGTGAAGGACTGATAATCTTTTTGAGAGAATAGATAGTAGACATCCCTTCCTTATATCATTACTGAGCTTTTTATAGAAGCAATAGACATAAAAAAAACTGGACTAAAGAGAACTTATATCAAGGGTATGACCAGTATTGGTTGTTACAATATCAAATGATCACCCTAACCCTCTTTTACTAGCAGTGGCGTAGCGTGGGCTTTCGTCGCCTGGGGCCGACCGGAAACCCGCCGCCCCTCCACAAACCCACAACAGCCACCGGCCGCCAGAAGCCCAGCAAAACACCAAAAGGAACCGACCGCACTCGACCAACAAACTCCCCGCTCCGTGCCGCGAAACCAAAGCCTCCACTCTCCTCTGTCATCCTCCCCAGTGTTAGTTTGTATATGTTACCCTCCTCTTCCTCCTCTACCCAACGCGACATCCCTATTTTTTGAAGCAGGAAGTAAGGAGAGAAGCCGCCGTCCTGCTGCTGATGTTACACAGGCGCCAATCATCCAGCCGAAGGCTCAGAAGAACCCCCCCAAGAAGCGCAATAATGGGATCGCAGCAGAGGGAATATGAATGGCACGAACGAGCCGCAAAGCAGTTGACTTAACGTGACAATGGCGGTTGTTGCAGTAAAGTTATCCCTAATGGTGGAAGCAAAACTCGACCCAAAAATCGCTAGAAACGGCCCTGAAACACATCCCCATGTGGTTGTTAAGACGCTCCTGACCTTACCAACACAAGATTGCCGCCGCCATCTGTTTGTAAGTCAGGAGCGTCCTTAACAACCACATGGGGATGTGTTTCAGGATTTTTGCTTCAACTGGTTATAATATAAAAACGGGCATTCCTCGGTCGCTGCTCAGGGGGTTAAACTAGGACAAGTTTAACCCCCTAAGCAGTCCCAGACTGACACGCTCAAGGCAAGAGCCTCTTCTGCCTCTGTGTCGGCCCGGCCTGCTAGCCGCCCCCCCCCCCCCGACACGCCGCCCGGGGCCACGGACCCCCCGGCACCCCCCTTGCTACGCCACTGTTTACTAGATAAAAGGAAAATAAGGCCTAAAGACCTTTAGCCCCAGTCTCCCACCAAAATCAAGGTGGTTACTGCAGATGTATTTGCTGTTTGACCTCCGGCAAGCAGTTATTGTTCATTTACAACTGCATGTCTTAATCTGGAGTTTGAGGCTAGTCAAATACATGACCCAAACTCATGGTGAGGGCATTTTGACCATTTACCAGATTACTGGTCAGATATGTTCACAGTATCACTACTTTTCCAAGCTCAAGGTATGTTTGACAATTCAATCAAGCTGATCATATTCTGATATTGGAGATTCAATAAATAAAGCCTTCATCCAAAGTAATTTATATTGTGTTATCTTTGTGGAAGTTTATATTATGTATGGTTATTACTCTAGGTCTAGTCTTTTGTAGTCATGGCTTTTCCTTATAAAACTGACAGTTGTCTAGATGTCATGTCAGATCCCTCGCAGCCCCTCCTTTCTGCCTGTCTTGTGCCATGGGCAAATCTCTAATCTCAGCTCTGTATTAAACTGAATGGAAAGTTTTTTCCCATAGAAAAACCATTAAACGCCCCCCAGTGGTCACTCGCGATATTGGACCCGTAGTTAACACCCAGAAACCTGGCAAATAAATATAGAAATTCTCATACGATTTCATGCAACAGCAGGTAAGTATTTTTGGGGGGATTGTGGCGCACCATCATACTAGCAGAGGTTAATCAAACTTTAATTTTACATGTGTTTTAGATTTCTAATGGGTGAAATTGTTTATTTTCTTTATCTAAACCAGAATAGAATTCTGCAAAATGAGAGGAAGCTTGACACATCAGCATACAGGAGTACCCATTGGAGAACCATCACCTCCTGATCAAGTGTAAACAGGATTTTCCATAATTTCTGTCCCTATTAGAGTTGACTTTGTTCCCAAAGTGTTCTATTGGTTTAGGTCAGAGCTCTGTTCCTCCACACCAAATCTACTCTTGCGTGTCTTTATGGACATGATTTGTGCTCTAATGTGCATTCATGTTGGAACTGGAAGGAACCTTCACCAAAATCTTCCCACAATAATAGGAGCAGGAAATTGTCCAAAATGTCTTGGTTTCCTAAAGCATTTAGACTTCCTTTTACTGGAACCGAGGGGTGCAGCCCACCCACTGAAAAACAACCCCACACATTAATCCACCTGTCAGTACTTTTACACTCGGCACAATACAGTCAGGCAGGGACAGCTCTCTCTTGACATTTGCCAAACCCAATGGCTCTAGTATCTTATGGAGGTGTGCTTTTCTCCACGTAATTCAACACTTTGCATTGAACTTGGTGAAGCTTAGATGTAACTGCTTGGCCACTGAAACCAATTTCAATATATTCTCTGCATACAGAAGGCCTTGAGAAGTTTAGAGGTCTGAAGCAATGTGCAATGTGCACCCTGACCTTGCTTTGTGGTTTTTCATGACTTTGTGGCTGAATGGCTGTTGTTCCCAATTTCCTGCACTTATATAATATCGCTAACAGCTGACCGTAGAATGTTTAGCAGCAAATAAATGTTACTTATGATCATGGACATGTACCATTCTTCCTAGTCACTGAGCTCTTGGGAGCGATCCATTCTTTGACAAACCTGCCTGAATGAATTCTTGCACCTGAGACAATGTAAGTGATAGCAATACAATCACATTAAAGCCTGTAGGTAAGGTTGCAGTTCAATTCTATTGGTTGCTATTACAGAACCTAGGCTCTCCAAGAATCTCACCCTATCAGATCCCTCATTCTGTTCCATGATGCAATATAAACTGCAGGGCTTTCTGCAGCACAATCAGACCTCAAATATGGCTGCTACTACACTCTGGGAAGGGCATAAACCTGTGATTGGAGGACCATGTATAAAGATGTTATCTCAAGTAATGTCTTATAGCTAACAAATTGGTTTGCCTTCAAAACTTCCATGTAGCAGTACAAGCATTTCAGGCAAATCCTACAGCCACTCATATGGGGCTCTTGTAGAAAGCACATAAAGAAATATATATTCTTTTAGCAGATGTGGTTGAGAAACAGCTTCACAAACAAAGCAAAAATTCTATTTAATGGGTAATAAACCTAAACACCATCTTAACATCACCTAGATGGTTCTTACAAGCCTATTTGCCTAAAACTTCATAATGCCATTCACTCTTCCACCCCACTAGCAATATTGCAGCACAGTCTGCCTTTCACCTTCTCAAACATAAC
>CM070034.1:61445362-61459473 GCA_036250615.1 Ptychadena robeensis | reverse complement strand
TAGCTGCATCAACTCTGAGTTCTGTTCACTTTGGCTGCTGAATCCAGTTTTGCATAAAATGAAAACATCGTGGAGGAAAGGGCTGATCACTCTTGTTTCCTCCCTGGGATTTTCATTTATTTAATCTTTGTTAATAAAGAGTCAAGTAGTAGGCGGCATGACCGCCCATGTCTGTCTGATCCTGGCAGTGTCTGATTAAAGAGCCATGCCAGTATGTCTGCAGAGAGCTAGAGATGTCTCTCTAATAAGGAGATTAAATCCCTATGAAATGCCAAGTCAGTGTCAGACTCCCTGGCACCAAAAGCATATTTCTGCGCGCCCAGGTGCAATATAGTAAATGTGTTTGTCATTAGACATTTATCCTGAGCAGGGTAAGCGCTGCCTTATTAATGACACTTATAGACTCTTGTCCTCACTCCTTGCTATTTCCTAACTTCTTAAATCTATAACTCTGTTCCACAACCCATTAGATTGTAAGCTCGATCGGGCAGGATCCTCTACTCCTCCTGTTCCTGTGTGTACTATACTGTGTTGTATCTCCACTCTAATGTATTGTACAGCGCTGTGTCATGTGTTGGCGCTATATAAATAAATGATGATGATGATGATGATAATAATAATAATAACTTCTCCTTAGGTTCAACAGCTGTCTGTCCATCTGTCCTGGTGAATTGAACAGTTCATGTCCTGAACATCTGGATAGATAGATAGATCGTGTTTGAGAGGAACCACTGGAGATCATGGCGAGTGGTGGCTACAGGTCGCACAATCCGGCTTCGTCAAACACTACCGACTTCCTAGAAGAATGGAAAGCCAAGCGGGAGAAAATGAGGGCAAAGATGCATGCGGCCGAGTTGGCTGCGGCTGGGATTGCTGGCACGGGTGACGGTAGCAATAAAACTAGCAATGAAATGAACAATAACAGCAGCAATAATAATATATCTAACAGCAATAGCCAAGCATCTGCGTCGGTCATTAAAGTTCCAGCGATCAGTAGGACTGTGGAGGAACAGCAGGTTACCTCAGTGGCTGTGCAGCATAACAAAGCCTCAGTGCCCTTACAAGATTGTGTCACTGAAGGAACAACCCAAGAGGAGCCCCCATCACCACCTTCAACCCAGGAGAGTTCAAGTAAGGCAAAAGAAAAAGGAAAAAGTTTTGGCCCAAGTGCAAGAAAGGGTAAAGGGCAGATAGAGAAAAGAAAGATGCGGGAAAAGAGGAGGTCCACTGGAGTTGTCAACCTACTCTCTACAGAGGTAAGTGATTACAAAATGTGTTTCTGTGTTTTATATACTATTCTACCTCGGATACATACCAACATGCATGTTCAGAATTTATAAACAGGCTAACTATAGGGACATTGTGAGACCATGGTCTTATCCTGGTGGGAAGAGTTCCCCTTTGACTGATTCCTTTTATCTTAATGAAGATCAAGTAGATTTTTGTTTGTTTGTCAAACAGGGGTTGCTTTATTGGATATCTACATTGTAACATAAGTACAGAGAATGCAAACTATAGTAATTACAGTGATACAGAATAAAATCAATGTATTGTACATAACCATCCCCAGAACCTTTAGCATACAGAACAAACTTATCAACATCCTTTAAACTCTTAAGCTAGGCATGCACAGCTCGATGTAGGAACAGAGTCGAGCAATACCGGGCGCTGTGAAAATTTGAGCCATTCAGGCTTTCTTCAAGCGGGGTTGCTCGAAGGATCTCGGGCAAACAGGTTTCTAACATGTTGGTAAATCTTGGCAGAAATCTATTACTTTGCATAGGGACCCCATCCAAAGTAGTGGCCGGGCTGGCAGAAGTGCTGCGGCTCAGGCCAGCTCGTCCGCAGTGTAATTACATCATTGGGCCGTGGACGGGTTTGCTTGATTTGGCGGCTTCCTCCCTGTGCATGGCTTTAGTGGGCTAGGTAGGTATAATCAAAAGCAAACAGTTCACAAAAGTATGAGACGTACAGGGATATATGTGAGGGACTGAGCAGGACGGATGGCAAATCAGCTACACACCAAAATAAGGGAGAGGGGCCATAATCCGACAGGGAGATGACATGTAAGTAAAATAACACATACAGGGAGTGCAGAATTATTAGGCAAGTGGTATTTTTGAGGAATAATTTTATATTGAACAACAACCATGTTCTCAATGAACCCAAAAAAACTCAGCTTAATTCAAAGCTGAATATTTTTGGAAGTAGTTTTTAGTTTGTTTTAGTTTTTAGCTATTTTAGGGGGATATCTGTGTGTGCAGGTGACTATTACTGTGCATATATTATTAGGCAACTAACAAAAAAAAATTTATACCCATTTCAATTATTTTTTTACCAGTGAAACCAATATAAATTCAACATTCACAAATATACATTTGACATTAAAAACAAAACAAAACAAATCAGTGACCAATATAGCCACCTTTTTGCAAGGACACTCAAAAGCCTGCCCATCCATGGATTATGTCAGTGTTTGATCTGTTCACCTCAACATGGCGTGCAGCAGCAACCACAGCCTCCCAGACACTGTTCAGGAGAGGGTACTGTTTTCCCTCTGTAAAATCACACATTGATGGATGGACCACAGGTTCTCAATGGGGTTCAGATCAGGTGAACAAGGAGGCATGTCATTAGTTTTTCTTCTTTATACCCTTTCTTGCCAGCCACGCTTGGGAGTACTTGGATGCGTGTGATGGAGCATTGTCTGCATGAAAAATCATGTTTTCTTGAAGGATGCAGACTTCTTCTGTACCACTGCTTGAGAAGGTGTCTTCCAGAAACTGGCAGTAGGACGGGAGTTGAGCTTGACTCCACTCAACCCGGAAAAAGGCCCACAAGTTCATCTTTGATGATACCAGCCCAAACCAGGTATCCACCTCCACCTTGCTGGCGTCTAAGTCGGACTGGAGCTCTCTGCCCTTTACCAATCCAGGCACGTGCCATCATCTGGCCCATCAAGACTCACTTCATTCATCAGTCCATAAAACCTTAGAAAAATCAGTCTGAGATATTCTGGCCCAGTCTTGACGTTTCAGCTTGTGTGTCTTGTTCAGTGGTGGTCGTCTTAGACTTTCTGTTCGGAGTATTGCACACCTTGTGCTTTGGGCACTCCGATGATGTTGCAGCTCTGAATATGGCCAAAATGGTGGCAAGTGGCATCTTGGCAGCTGCACGCTTGACTTTTCTCAGTTCATGGGCAGTTATTTTGCGCCTTTGTTTTTCACATGCTTCTGCGACCCTGTTGACTATTTGAATGAAACGCTGATGTTCGATGATCACGCTTCAGAAGCTTTGATTTTAAGGTGCGCATCCCTCTGCAAGATATATCACATTTTTCTAAGCCTGTCAAGTCCTTCTTTTGACCCATTTTGCCAAAGGAAAGGAAGTTGCTTGGTAGTAGGCTTTCGAGCCTATACAGCTTGGAATAAGACAACATGCATAGAGAGAATGATGTGGTCAAAATACTCATTTGCCTAATAATTCTGCACTCCCTGTATTAAGTAACGGGTATAGGGGAGCTGTGGTAGAAGTGTCCTACAAGGGAGGTCCATTTGTCCCAAACCTTAGCAAATTGTTTTGGTTTGGGTTCTTGTATATGCATTTTAGAATGGGCAGACGGTCATTGGCCTTGGTTTTCTAAGGGCTTGTTTCCATTGATGCGATTCCACGCGTTTGTAGCCGCTAGCGCAAACAACCGCATCCATTGGAAACTTCAATATAGTTTCCATTGGTGCGGTTGTGTGCGTTCGGGTGCGGATGCGGTTTGGGGCACGTTTCTGAACGCTAGCTGCAGTGTTTTGAAACGCATCCGTGTCCCAGCCGCATCCGAATCTACATAAAAAAAAATATTGTGCGGCAAGTATACCATGCGTTCAGCTGCGCGGGATCGCATCAGTGGAAACAAGCCCAAAGATAGGAAATGGGGAGTGGACTCTCAATCCACTGTAATGGCACGTTATTACAGATACAAACAATACAGTATGTAAAAAAGTTTCAGTATGCGTGTCCAAATTGAGATCTGAGAAGATACTTCGCAAACACATTTTGGGAGCCATCTTCACCAAGGTACCCATTTTGTCATATAGGAAGCGGACCACTTGTTCCCAATATCCCTGAAGTTCAGGGCAACTCCAAAGGAGATGGTAGAACGTGCCAGGGGAGTTACTACACTTGGAGTGTAATGGGCTACAATTTTTTTTCTTATATTGGGACGATTGAATAGGACGTTTTGTGTAGTATGTAGAGTTGTGTCAGGCGGTCAGATAAATGGAAGGGGACTACTATCGGTGTAATCAAAGCATGCAGATCATGTTGATTTCGGAGTCAATGTGTTCCACAACACAAATATTAATACAAATATGAGACCCACGAAAGGGCGAAATGCGTCGTTCATTATTCAACCTTAAACTGTAAGATCAGCAAGAACACCATGGGTTAGACAGAAGACATAACTTCCTATAACCGCTCAGGTGGTCATGTACACCAGCGGCCACATCCAGACTAACATCGAGGAGGGGGGGGGGTGGCGGCAATGTGTTTCGGGAAGCCCTCCTTTTCTCCAAGATGAGAATACTCTTGCTCTTGGCTTGAAAATAAGTACATGTGTCATCCCCTGCTGTCACTCTTCTAATTTTTGGCTGCTGAACTGATAATGACAGGGTTTCCAGTCCCGGAAAAGTATCTCTGTCTACACGCATCGCCAATCGATTGGCGTCATCTGCAATTGGGTATAGGCAGGAACTTTATCTTCAACCATTGCATATTGGGCTGTGATAGAGAACCTAGAGTTTGTGACTTTCCACTGCTTGCATTCCTTTGAAGTTTGTGTTCCTTTTTATTTCTTTTTTTGACTGTTATTTGTATAATGTTCTAGACTGAGAGCCCCTTTGTTTTTTGCTATACACCACAACAGAGTGTATGCATAATGGTGTGCTGCAATGCCCGTGGGCTGCACTCTGCCCGTGACTGGCCAATACTGTACAATGTGTTGCACAGGTATGATTGGGACCTGAATGAGGTCATAATGACTATTTTCCACTTGCAGAATTACTTATAATAGTTTTAGGGCTACTCAAACTCGCCATGCTGCGGTTTACTGGCAACAAACATGTTGGCGGTAACAAAGTCAAAAGAATGCTACAGTTTATTGGTACGTGTCCTTAAACTTAATAACAAGTGATTGTAGTAAGCTTCACTGACGTCAGTGTAATCATGCAACGGCCTATGATATATAAATATACTACATCTTGTTTGACATGACTGTAGAAGTTATTTAGCCACTATGTAAAATTCCGAGGCCGTAAGAAACTCTAACACTATGTCAGTTGTCAGTTTTTTATTAACTGTATGTTCAATGTGGCACCTAAAACAACTGTTTAAGTTACAGTACTGCTTCAGGCATTTGGGAGTGAGAAAAGTCAATAGATCTACAAGTCTACGTGTTCTCTAGACCATGTGACCTGTGTTGAATATTATATTGTTTGTTATTTTATTTGCACATAAAGACGTTATGATATTACAGATAAATGTTTTTAACAAACTCATCCTTACATATAATACAACCCTTCAGTTGCAAACAGCCTTATTATGTTGGCTGGGTATAGACTTTTTTCGGCTGATTTCGCAGGTGATGGCGTTATCACGTGCGTTCCAAGAGTTGGGCGCAGTGAGGGCAAACCATTTAGAGGCCGAGTGCCCAAACTGAAACCTAAGATCCACTTATTTACCGCAAAGTGCCAACATGGTCATTTACTCACAATTACAGATACACACTACATACAGTGAGGTAAATAAGTATTTAATCCCCTCCTGATTTTGTAGGTTTGCTCTCTGACCCCAGTCTATGGAAGGGTGAGGGCACTGTGTGTATTTGGCAGAGGGAGAAGAGAATGGGCAGCCGAGTTCTGCAGTTCTCTCCTCTCCCCCTGATCTGCCTCTGTGCTGAGAAAGAGAGGGCTACGAGTGCCATCACTGGCAAGCATGCCATAGGTTCACCAACACTGCCCTAGTGCCTCCATTATGCCACCACATTACCCCAGTGCCATCTTTCTGTCTCCCCAAATTACTGCCTAGCACTGCTCCAAACTGTCAAAAACAAATTTTGTTGCCCCAATTTGGTAAAAGCAAGTCACTGCTATCTTTGTGATTCTTTGTGACTAACCTGTATATGCTAGCTTGCATACATACAAGTTTACTATGGTCTTTACAGGTTGATTGTTCTCCTATGTAATTTTTTTGATATCCACATTTAAGTGGTGCCACATACTAAGGAGCATCCTGTCTGCTGGCCACTGAGTGGTTACTGTTTTAGCTGTGGAATCTGATGATCATTCGCTTTATTACACAGAAAGTAGCTGGCACATCGTCATCTAGAGGTGTCGGCAACAAATGAATATGAAGATTAAAGTTAACATTTGCTAAATTTGTAATAAACAATTGGGTCAAATATGTTAAATTGGAAAATTTTCATTTTAAATTTGCATTATATAACCAGAGCCTTGATTTAGCACATTAGTTAAAAGCATAGAGGGTAATGACAGGGAGAGGGTAATGACAGGGATGAATATTTAATGAATTAGTTTTATTGGGCTAAATGGTTCACCTTTAGTGTGCAGTTATGTTCTTATAAACTAGAAACCATTTGAGATATGTGTTCAGAGAAGACTTGGCCTGATTTAGGCTGAAAGTTTTATTTTTTTTGTTTTGAAATGAGGTTTACTTTGTCCTCTCCCTGATATCACATGTTTCATTGTGCAATCCACTTATAATTAAGAACAGTCTGTGCCAGTGGGAGAAATGCCTTCTAATTGCTGTTTCATCTAAATGGCCAAGTATGAGGTTTGTTTTATGAAGCGGCTTACAGTAGAGTATCTGTAAAGGTTCTGGCAGACTGACCCATCCTTTCACAAGATGCATTCTTATCGAGACAATATTTTAGATCTTTCAAGAGTTACAGGCAGCTTTGCTCTTACAGCTATATATATATATATATCGGACCATCAGACACTCAGATGTATAAGACACACCTTATACATTGAAGTCTCTAATCACCAAAACTATGGGAGCATTAGCAGAGCAGGACTTAAAGGAGGCAGGGAAGCTGTCTGATGCCTTTGACAGCTTCCTCGTCTCTACCTCCTGGTCCTGCTTGGCAGAATGCATGCATGTCAACTGGGCAGCTTAAGCCCTGCTGATCTACACATAGCAGGAGCAAAGGAAATATTTGCCCTCTGCTAATGATGTGTGTATGTGACCTGGGCTGAAGCTTTCATACACAAGCTCCGCTTGGTGAATTGTGTCTGTTAAATCTTCTTTCTTACAGTTTTCCTACATCCACTAACCAAGCTCAGTGGTTGGCTGGAGGGCAGTTAGTAAAGTGGTAACCAGCCGTGGCCTAATAGTCCTTCAGTTGCCAGTGGTCACACTATAAGATGCAATTTTTTTGACCCCAATTTTGGGGTGTGGGTGTAAGTCTGATATTGGGAAAGTTATAGAATATATGGTCTGTATTTCTCCAACCTTTAATTTGTAGATTGCTAAGTATTTAAGCTACTTTATGAATAACAATACTAATAGCATTTTTATCAAACTTCTGAAGTCTTGTTTCATGAGAAACTCGGGCAGCTCAACATACACATGTTAACCACACATTAGCCAAACACAAGTCCTAGTGAAGGATAGAACAAGCTATAAATGTTGTCAGTTTGTTTAAAGTGTTTACAAGGACAAATATATTTTGGACTATAAAGCGCATTCTTTACCATTAAAATCAATGGGAAAGTGTCCCTACGTCTTATGGTGTGAATATGTAAAAAAAGGGTTATTTTTAGTCCCAACCAACAGCTTTGCATCCCAGGAGGCTTACATTTGTTCAATTTCCTCCAGCCAGGCCAAAAAGCCACTGCCAAGAGCGAGATTTTTTCTGCATTAGCACTAGCATTCTCTGAACACACTGACCAACTTATGAAGAGACACATTTTATAATTAAAAACAAACAAAGGAACAAAGGAATTAAAATACAGATAAATTGGACTATGGTATTGCCTAGTTCAGACAAGCACTAGACAAGGTTTCCTTGTGTTTTATCGTTTGAAGATTAAAATAACTTTTTATATTTAAATATGGACTTCTAAATAGACTTGATCGATTATGCTAAGGCTAAGATTAAGTGATCAACCTAGATTATCATACTCTTTTTGATGATAAAACCTTCCTTCACTTACTGTTTTATTATTTGAATCCTCTCTGTTTGGGGTAATGTATTAAGTAAGGTGGCCAAAGAAAGTCCCCTGGTTCCTGCCTTAGCAGGGAGAAAAACTTGATGGGTGGATAGACTGGGACCACTAGTCTCTCCATCCATTAAAACATTTCTTGTAACATTTTATAATTAGATAGCATGAGTTGTGCATTAACATTCTGCATTGCAATAAATACATTTTGTGACACAGACTCATATCTCCTCCCATATGTAAATAGCTGCTCATAGGTAAGTTGTTCAGTGCCAGATTGTAAAATGTGTCATAATTTGGTCAGTGTGTTGGTCAGCTAGTGTATATACACATGGTAAAGTTTAAGGCCATACACTCTGCTGCAGTGAAGACCTCCCTCCTGGCACTGGCCATTTTCCTTTCAATGTCAAGTCACATTATGGGTGAGGAACAAGACCTGTAAGAATAATGCTGGGTGCAATGACAGGTACTTTTTCCTGTGGGAAAGTGTTTTTTCTGTTTTTTCTGTTGCTGGATTATATGCTCTTCTAGAATTAAATTGAATGTAAGGTAACAAAGGCAAATATTGGGCGTTGAACTTTGGGATGACCATGGGTGCCATTGTGTAGGTATTAACAGTTTGTAAATGTGCTTGTGTTACTAATTCAATTTGTCTATATCATAGTAAAGGAGATTTCTGTCTAGTAATATCAGTGGAAAGCAAGTGTCATTGTCACATTGTAACGTTGATAATGTTTTTGTATTTTTTCAGTGCTGTGGAAGGTCAACCTGCCTGTGTCATTATTATATTTCAATGAGTTTTTTTCATTCCTGCTTAGCTGTGATCTGAGGCCTGTTGCCACTCCTTTGTATGTAGAGCGGCGCAGTCAGCATACACGGTGTGCATGTTAGGCCGTCCTTTCCCTCAGACAATCCTGTGTAGATTAAGTATTTTGTCACGCTTGGACACCAAGCAAAGTGGAGATTTTAAAGATCTTTATGAGCTTTGAATGCGGGCAGATTCTTGTGTGATGTAATGTGATTTTTGCATCATGCAGCACAGAATGATCCGTAGATGTCATTGGAGGAGGTGGGGTGGAATTTATACAAAAGTATGAATTCTTTTAAATGCACTGAATGGTAGAGGAATGAAATTTGGGGCAATAGAATAGTTGTGAAGAGCAGGATAGTGAGGATGAGGAGAAGAGGACATGATGACACTTCTAGTCCCATCAGCCTAGGAATTAGATGGATCAAAGGAGATGCTTAATGGTGGTTGTAATTCTTGTCCTTCAGAATAACAGAATTATATAACAGAGAAGGAGAGGGCTCTGTATGAATAAAATGAGAAATATTTTTTACTAGGTGGCTGACTTTTATGATATCCCCCTTTAAAGAGGTGGTTGGTCTTCACAATGATGAGGAGTTACTGCAGGGCATTTCACACGTCAGCTGCATGTAGGGATATGCTCTGACTTGTGTCATGCCCTGCAGTGAGGTCTGTACACTTCTTCGGAGGGCAGCCAAGGATGGTGAATGATGTGATCATGCAAATTCGGGATATTCATACAGAGAAAGGGGGGGGGCCCATAGTGTATTTTGGTTAAAGTCAGATTCATGGTCTTAGTCACAGGCTTTTGTGAAAGAGTACACGGCCTGTTGGAAATAAATAATGCAGCTAAGTGTGTCTAATTACCTGTAATACTTCAAAGACAACAGACTCAAAAAGCTTTTTAACTCTTCTGTATACGCTTACATACTAAAATTTGTGATTTAACGTAATTCTGTTACCTGTGGAGTATGCAGCCAAGGTTTAGCTGGCAATGGAATTGAGCAAATTGTATGTGTTGTCTTTATAAACTTTATACTTTTTTCTTCTATACTTTAATAATTTAGAAACTCTAAAGGAGCCCACTCTGAACCTTGTCTTCCTTCAATATTTTCTCTAAACTGATATGGCTTCATTCTCTCTAAACTTTGATATGGCTATGTTCACATTGAACTATCCCTCAGCTATCTGGAAAAAGGATTATATACTTTGTCTATAGTTGGTATTATTTAAAGATGGTGGATCCCACTCATCAGAAGTACGTGTGCCAACATCCCAGTTACATACAAAAATTTGTGTTTTTATGGAGATTTTATACAAAATATCCCTCTTTGCAATTATATTTACTTCCCACACAAGAGGGGACACTGGAATTTTTTAGTCATGGGGTATTTTTAATGAGACAAGTATTTGAATTTCATACCATTTATTTTAAAATCATATATTGCTGTGTTATCTAATTCACTCCACATAATACTTGAATTACATGCATAAATATTTAAAGTTCATACATTTATATTGTTAAAAGTTTACCAGGTTGTTCATAAGATCAAAAAACAGCATGTTTCCAGCACGTTTCATGGGTTTACCCACTTCATCATGGGAGTATAGTGCGTGGGTACATCTAGGTTAAATAAGGATATGAACGTGCATTAAGGCTCAATTTCAACATTATAATATTCTGTATATTAAGTATAGTATGCTATATCAGAAAAGTAAAATAGTATTAAAAATATGATAAAAAAATATATGTAGTTGGTATTACCAGTTAATGAATCTATATTAAAGCCCTTTGCGCTGTGTGGGGGTTTATAATTACTCAGATGGCTTACCCAGAGCCACACTCAACTTAGCTTACCTTCTCCAGTCTTCCCCATGCAGGTGTGGCATACTTAGCTCTTCCCACTTTATTCACCTACCTGATGTCAGTGATGATGCTATGTAGGTAGGAGGTGCCATCCACCATCCACCTGTAGGAAAAAACATGCATAGGCGTCCCAGGCCGCTCATCTTAATTGATGATGCCGGACATGTGCTTGAGGGTGTCTAGAGTGTGCAGGAAATAAAAGTCAATTACATGATAATCAGTTTATATTTCTTGTACCACTTTAGGAAGCAAAAAGTGTAATAAATGGTACCGCCAGGGAGGTTAACACTAATGTCTGGTCAGATCACCTTTTGCTTTCTGTTCACAGCTATTCATTTTAATGTACGTTAACTAGGGCTGGACAATAATTCAATATCAATATATATTGTGATATAATTGTATATCGAAATATTGGAAATGTGTTTACAAATTGTATCATTTGTCACTGAATGACGTTCAGTCAGGGGCGGTCTTAGGGAGACCGTCTACCTGGGTGAGCACTCCCTCTGCCAGGACCCCACTTTCCCCAAGAGAGGTCACGCTGAGGGATTGCTGGTCCCATGCCTCCCCATCAAGATGTGCTGGCGCAGTGATCTCCTTCTCTATGCTTTGCTGCAGCTATGCCCAGGGAGGCACATCTCCATAGAACAGGGGACCCATCGAGATCCCGACATGTCCCCTGTCCATAGAATGAACTCTCACTGATATCAGTTGAGGGAAGGTGGGTGCACTGAGCGCCCTGGTGCTATAGCGCTGCTTTGCAATAATTTTAATAGGAGGAGCCTGGAGGTATTATAGAATTTGCAAATTCAGTTTGCAGACCTCTGTGTCCTCTGCAGTTTTCTCCTGAGGCTTTTTAATAGTGTCCATATCGATAAAGGAATTATATCGTATCGACCAAAATTAAAAAAATATATTGTAATATCAATTCTTGCCATATCTTCCAGCCCTAACATTAACCCATGCCTAGCTTGTGCACATATATCCATTGGGCTATTTCACATGAAAATCTTTGTCAATACACATAAAAAGGTGTGAACAAGGCCTAAGAAGTCATACATACTGAACTGCAGATAACTCCCTGCTGATTTGTTCTTTTTCCTACTGTTAGGGAGTATGACTTACCTTGTGTAATACTGATTCAATAAATGTTACACCCTCCTAGAATACACAAAGTTTTAAACTGATAAGGTGTTACTAAGACAAATAATAATTAAATTTTAATTAGTCTTTTTGTTGATGCTGTCTATAAATCAACAGTCATATACTGTGGTTACCCATGTCAATTTATGTATCTGGAAAGAAAACCTCAATGCCAAGTTTTCTGTTCATTCTAGTCCCTCTAACCTGTATGGGAAATGTACTGTACAAAAACACTAAATAACTTTATTAAATAAGAGTAGGTAAGTTTTAAATGCCGTGTACGCTTTTTGTTCCTACGACATGTCAGTAAATCCTAGTTGATTGTGGCTGGGGACCACACAAGCAGTGCACAGGGAGACACCCTCACTGCAGCCAGCGCTGCTTGACACAGAGCTCAGAGCCAGGACACCGGAAAGATTATGGAGACCAGCAAGGGCTGCTGTGCACAGTGCGGGGGGAGCCCCCCTCCTTGAAGCCATCCTGTGTCCCACTCTTAGCTTTGCCTGTCAGCAGCTCACAGCCAGTGTTCTGAGATATTTTCCTACCCCCTGATATTTTCCTAAATATCACAGGTAGGGCAATATCTCACAAAACCTGCTGTACAGGGTCCCCATCGAATGGGAATCGATGTGCAAAGTGGTAGTTCAACATTTGATTGACCTGCGATCGACCCATATATGGGGGGCTTTAGTGTGCCATATACATTGAATATCCAAATCGGAGGTTTGCAACCCATGGCTCTTTAGGCTCTTAGAATAGAACACAAAAAGCACACAGCAACACTTAACATAAGACTGTGGGGGGGGGGGCTTCTCTGACTCGCTATGTAATTAAATAAGCAATTTCCCAGCATATTAAATAATCATTTTTGCCCCAAAATTTAGAGAAGTATCACATATCTTATATGATATGATATATACAGCCTTAGACATGAATTGGTATGATTAAAAATCACATTTTGTTTTAATGGCACCCATTCACTCTTTGGGCGCCATCAGGCGGGGTGGGTCCTGGATCTCCTGTCCCATACCCTCTTCTTGCCTGCAATCTCCCTGCCATGAGTCTAATCGCGGTCTCCGCGCCACGATTAGACTCCTGGCTGAACGCTTATGTGTGAACATACCCTTATAGCCTACGTAAGCTTCTGAGAACACCTTACCCCCAGGGGCAGCCAAGTACCATACTCGCTTTATGCGAAATATTTCCTGAAAAAAAAATCCACACAACCCCATAATATTTTTCATGGCATAGGATCATTGGATTACCGGTGTACACAACAGAACATAAAATGCAGATACTTGATGCAGATAAAGTATTGTGCTTTAGTGCACCTCGCCCTGTAGGAAGCAATCATCCAATCAGCAGCCTCCTATTTCTCTTTATGATTAAAGTTCCACTTTTCAGCACACTTAACTGGCAGAGGCAAGGGTTAAGGTTGTAATGAAGTATAATGACAATCTGGTGTAATTAAAGCTGCTTGAGGTGTTTTGTATGTTGCATCATTTCCGTTTCCATGTTTGTGTTTGTATAGGAGATCAAGTTTACAAACAGTTTTTAATTTATACTTAAATATCTATCCTTCCAACTATTTATCCCAAGCAGCTGACAAGAACAGAGAATTATGAGGATGATTATAGGAGGATATCCTGTTAGTATTTTGGTGTGTTTGCAGCCTTTAGTTATTTCCTTTTTTAGAATTCTGAATTTGTATTGCAAACCTGCCGGGGAAACGTAGCAGAGAATTAAATAGATTATTGTGACTGCTTCGTTGTTCAAAATAATGGTTTAAAGGAAACTTTGGGTCCTTTTACTAAGAATGATCTAATTGCAATTTTTTTTTTCACACTGTTGGAAAGTTATTTGGGAAGTTTTTTGTCATATATTAAGCCCCCCAATACAACTTCCAATCCTACCATACAATTTCTGTACAATCATCTTTTCTTCTACCAAAACCATGTAATATGACGAACTTTCTAAACCATCCAATCACTATGTATACTATCAGGATGGACACTATACTACAGAGTTGTTGGTAGAACTAAAGAAAATTGTATGGAGTGAT
>CM070034.1:61420664-61441049 GCA_036250615.1 Ptychadena robeensis | reverse complement strand
TTTGGCTTATGAAATAACATATCGTACCCCCTGAAGAAGTCTTCAATGAAATGCGTGTTGGGGTGAAATTTGGACTATTTTAATTGTCTACGTGCACAGCATTATGCATTGTTTCTGATTGATATGATGTCATTACTTCATCTTTTGCTCTGTGTATAATAAATGTATTGCTTTTACATATTGAGTGGCCCGTCCCCTTGCCCTTGTCTATTCCAGGGGAAATTTTGGGTGATGTGTTTATGCCATCATCAATTTCTGTCTGTTGTTTTTGGGATGTTTTTTATGGAATGTATTTACCAAAACATTTAAACATATACAGCCTTATTCTACATAAACTAATCTTTATTTCATCATGGAATCACCTTGGGATGATAATGTTTTTTTCCTTGAAAAGCATTTTTTTTTTTAAAAATCGATATAAATCTAAAAAATCCGATTAAAATAAAAAAAATCGAATTTTTTAGATTTTTTTTTAAAAAAATCATCGAATTTTATCCACCCTGTTCCTGTGGTTATGCCACATACTGTGGCACAGAAAACCTGATGGAGTATCTGAGTGCTTACTTAGGGGGTCTTACAAACACATAGGAACTATTCAAGCTTTGGTAAGTGAAAAAACGTGGGGTCCGTGTATAGAGGTTCAGTCTATTGTGATTTATTTGTTTTGTTATTTTGAGTTACATCAGACCCAAATTACTTCACAGGAGGGAATATATTATACCACTGGAAGATTTAGGATTGTACTGTAAAGGAAGGTGGGACATATGTGGTTCTGAGACTGTGGGTAGATCACAGTTGGCCCACATTGAATGTCATAGTAAATTAATGTTTTCTATTTTCTTTTCCAGCAACATTTACATATTACTTCTCTCTCCTGAGGAAGTCCTAAAACGGGCAAAATGAGTTGAGAGACTTTGGATACGTGCACTATTGGACTTAATGGACTACCACTGGGGTGGGGGTGGAGACGGTCCATTCTGTATTGCTCCCCCTTTTTATCCAGGGCCCTCTGCTTGGGGGCATAGTGAACTGGGTATAAGTGTAAATACTGTAATTAGATTTGTGGACCAATGAATGTTGTAATGTATATATGTATATGGAGTTTCGCTTTTAAATGTATTTATATGTGGTTGGCACCAATAATGACCATTTTAGCAGAAAATTGTTTTGTAGAATTTTAATTTGTCACTAAAGCCCCACCATCTGATGCCCCTCATGTTGGTTTTTCGGGTTGCTTTAAATTTACTATAGGAGTGTTGGCCTTTTCATTTATGTATGGTGAAGATTAGTGCCCAAGGATTTATATTGTCTAGTGTTATACATTTGTAGTTGCTTACCACTGAGCATAATGCTGCTAGCAGTTGCAGTTTGTATTTCTTTATTTTTTTTTGCTGAAGTTCAGCTTTGAATACCAGTAAAATGTATGATCTATCAAAAATCTCCCATCCCCTTTTTGATTAAGCTCTATATATTGAGTGAAACGTGTTCGAGGGGACGTGAGCCCGGGGTGGTCGTGTTGGTGATGTATTATATTTGACTACAATAAAGCTTTGAACTTTTATATCCAAGTGCATAACTTGGTGTTGGTGATTGATGGTGGTGAGAAGTACCAAGTTGGGATCCCAGCACTGGAAGTGTCCATGTGTATCTACTAATTGCAGCCTGAGAGGGAGTCTGTGTTTTTTGGTCAAATATCTCATATGTGTTTTTATCATCCCCACTAATGGATGTGGGTCAAGGGGACTTTAATGGCACCCAAGTATTATCAACATTCATTTTCAAGAGACTTTAGATCTGCTCTATCACACATGTTGGGATTCGTTATAAATTTGCAGATCAGGCAGTTAGTTCTAAGCTCCCATAGGCAAGTGTGCTAGGAGAGTTGTAAAACTTGTCTGTCAGTAAAACTTAAAATGAAACAGCAGTCAGTTTGTGGACAGGGTTATACAAAATAATCACCCCAGGCTCCTGTAACTAAATTACTGCCCATCCCAGGAGCCTACACTGAGCTTGATGTCAATTACTAGTAGCAGGAAATAAAGATTATTTTTGATGTTGCCGCAATTGCAGGTTTTCTGCATTGAGAGTTACACCTTAGGAGAGATAATTGCAAAAAACACATCAAGATGTTATGTCCATGATCTGTATAGCATTGTGCACAGTGTGTAGACATGAGTGGCCTTTCTTGGTTGCCTAACAATTTGGCAAAAATGACGGGCTTTGTAACATGCTGCAGTTTATAATGCAGATCAGGAAACACATAGAATTATAAGTGCAATCAAAGTATTCCGATTTCTATCCAGGACTAAACACCAGCGGTGGGCAACTTGACATGTAGGGCCACAAGTGCGGCCCTCGGCATCACTAAAGAGCCGCACATAACATTTTCTATGCATACTGACGTTTTATAGTAAAAAGAGTATAGCAGGTATAGCTAGAAGACATTAGGGAACACTGTAGTATAGTAATGTATATTTTCCCGCTCTAAGAACATCCCAAGCCAGGAAGCGTCAGGGGGGGGATCTGTAGACAGGTGAGTTCCTATACCCTATGCATTAACAGTTAGGTTTGGGGGGCCACAAGTGGAGGACTGAGGAGGGACGCAGGTTGGGCACCTAGGCTATACACTAAAGCCTAGGTGCCCAACCTGCGGCCCGGGGGCCGCATGCGGCCCTTTGGGCATTCTTCAGCACCCCCCTTGGTCCTCCACTTGCGGCCCGTGAAACCAAACTGTTAATACATAGGGCAAAGGAACTCACCTGTCCACGATCCCCCACTGACATGTCCTTTTCCGGGAGTGGGAAGAGGGGTGAGAGATTCGCTCAGCTCCAACTGAGCACGCTGATTGACAGCAATCCAGAGGGTGCCTAAGCAAGTCTGTGGGGTATCAGCAGACAGGTGAGCACCTATGTTCCTACTATTCCATCAATGAAGTCAGGATGATTGTATAATATATATTGCGGCACATAACCTCAGAATAGGGTCACAAAATGTATTGATGCTATGCATTCTGTATACACGTCAGTACAGATTGAAAATGTTATGTGCAGCCCCATAGTGATGTCGAGGGCCACACTTGTGGCCCTCCATATCGACTCACTTGCCCACCACTGCACTAAAGGTAAGACAGGAACACTGGTGTATGATGTCACCTTGGTTATATGAGGGTAGACATGTAGACATTACTATTGTTTGCCATCAGTAGGATATCTCTTCATGTGTGCACTGCCCAACAAAATGTCATACTGGCAGATATAAATACAGCCCTGAAGCATGAATTTCCATATTGTAAGGTTGTAAATGATAATTGGCCTTTTCAGAAGCAGTTCGTACTTTAGAGAAACTGCCATGCTATTTTTAGAAGCATTAGTCAGCGTTCTACATTAATAATTGACTTGGATAGTTTGTAAAGTTGATAGATTAGTTTTCTTTATGACGATACTTCTTGATACTTCTAGGCTAGGCGTACACCCATACTCCCCCCTTGTCTTTGTATTGCCAATGCGGTTGCTGAGCAGACTCAGTGTACTGTATGTAGTGACCTTTAATGGAATTATAATGCCTGACATTCCTGAGCCCGCACCTGTGTTTGTCTAGCCTGTTCATAAACATTACATGTAGGTGTTTGGTTTCTCATTGCACATAGAAGAAAGCAGCACATGACTTATTGCCAGACTACGGTAACCTCACACATTCCTCAGGAGCACTACTCTAGATAAAGACCCAGGACAATAGATATTCCAGGTGCAGAGTACATTATCGATCATATTTTTACAGTGTGTTCATTAAGTCTCAATAAGCCTACCTTTTTTACTGTATACTCTAGCTGACTGAAAAGTAAATAGTTTTGCACTTTCTTTTTCTTTTTAATGTGTTGAACACAGGGCTTTTGTTCTGCCACCTATTTTAACAGAGTTCCGCCACCTATTTTAAGCCTGGCCCCGAAATAAGGGCACTGGCTGCAGTGCGTCGTGGGTGGCCCGCCAGGGGGCCCCCATGTGTGTTGTTTAGTGGGGGGAAGTGTTGGCCATTCAGCACGGGTTACGGACGCGCCACAGGCAGGTGATTTTGTGCCTCCCCTCTTCCCCTCCCTCGCAATGTGCAATGAGGGAGGGGTGGCGTCTTCCCATTGTTTATGGGTGGTGGCCCTATGACGGGGCGTCTCCTCCCCCATCCATACTGGAGGGATCTTTCTCTTCAGTGTGGACTGGGGGGTGGAGTTCTAGCCATCCTGAGGGAGGGGAGCCTGCGCTGGCGGGCGCACTTGCCCCCATTCCCCCGAAGGGGAGCTATTTATGGAGCGGAAACCTGACATAAAGGGACGGTTTTAGGGGGCAGTCCTAAGAGTAGGTAGGGGCGTGGCCAGGGGAGGGGGGTGAGTTCCACCACCTTTGCTCTGAGAAAAAAGCCCTGATTGAACACATTTGATTCCGGCCACTGTTATCACTCTTATCCAAACTACCCCATGCATATAACTTTAATCAATGGTGATGTCATTCCAGAGTTACTTTCAAGTAAATCTAAGGCTACACTGCGTTAAAATTGTACAAGCCCAGCACTTAACTCAATGGCACAATCCATCAGTCCAAGCCTTCGCCAGTCAATGGACGTGTCACACTGTTGTACAACTAACATGCTGGGGTGTGCCAGTTATACATCAGCCCATTGATTAAAGGGGCCACGTTAACGGCAAGGCTATGTAGCAGGTGGTATATGTGGCCCTGAGCGGAGCAAACAGAGGAAGCTGCGGTGATTGGATGCGCTAGGGATATTCTATCTCTAGCCAAACTCTACCTTTTAAAAAAAAATTGTTAATTCCTATGAAAATATAATACCAAATGTTTGCCTTTTGAGATCCCCTTTCCATTAGTAGATCCTGGAGCAAGCCTAACCACACATGGAAAACATTTGTGGTTGTGAGCCATGGCTGTAAAATGTAGGTGTTTGAGGATCTCAGAAAGAGTTGCTGATACCCGTAAGGTATCTGTCACACTAGCCATATTGTGTACAAGAACTCCGTTATATCTCCCATACTTATGTTTGAGAGACCTTTGTGCTGTGGTATGAAAATGCATGCTGCAGTGTATTATGCGATAACACTGCGTTGCATGGTAACGCATAATGGAACTTATGAAAGTTTGAAAGATACAGTTTCCTATGGAATCCTGTGAACCATCCGGCAGTATCAATTGCAGTATCATCAGTTGCAGTATCAGCAATGTAGGAAGTGTGAAAGCGCCTTAAAGTCCTTTCCCAAATTGGTCAACCAAAGTGGCCAACTCCAACTGCAAGATGTCTTATAGTCTGAGAGGTTGCAAAGGAATCCAGGGTACCTGGGTAGCAAACTATGTGGGTGATCACAAGTCTACCATCATGGTAACACTTAACATCAATGATGTGTATGCCTGGCTAGCCAGGAGAAAACCATTGCTTGTTCCCAAAAAAGAATCAGAAAATCCAGAAAAGTGGACAGTCGAAGCCAACTTCAACCCCCCAACTTTTTGGCTTAAATGAGGAGCATTACATTTAGAGAAATAAATACACTGCTTATCCTATTTGGTAAGATTCGTTTTCTGGTTTGGGCTTATACTAAATCTGTGCCTTACCTTGTCAGTCTTGAAAGAACAACGAGATCTAAACTATATTCAAAATCTCTAAATGAAACTGTCATTGCATCTGTCCATGAACTGAATCTCAAGTCCACTGGGTAAGGAAGCAATACAACGATCCGTTCTACCAAAGAATGGTTGAAAAGAATAAAGCAAGCAATCTGAAATGGCCAAGTCAAAGTCCTGACCCTAACCTAATTAGAATGCTTTTAAAAACACTAAAAGCAAGTGTTTCTTGTGAGAAAACTCACCAACATTAGAGCTAAATCTATATAGACGACTGTGCTAACATTTCTATAAGTTGAAGTTAACGCAACTGTTTAATTATTGCAGTTATTTTAATCAAGTGCGTCACACCAAATACTAAAAGCTCAATTCACTTTCCTATATATTTCACAATTCATTCACATACTATACTATATATATACATACACACACACACATATATATATATATATATATATATATATATATATATATATATATATCACAGGGGACCACATAACTTTTTTAGTGAGCTTCTGTGATGAGTACCACAAGATGGTGTCCTCTGCTTCCTACATGGTAGATTCTTCAGATGAACCTCCCTGTTCTTGATTGATCCTCTGATTAGCTGTCTCCATCCACAGGTCACCAGCTGGCTTTGGATCAAATGTAACTGTCACAGTACATCATCATTTGAACCCCCAGATCTCATACCTTAGTAGTGCAACCCTGAGATTTTCTGGGTTAGTAACTAACCCCTGAGAAAACTACCTGCAGTCCATATGTCAACCTTTTATAGTGATATTCCAACTGTCAAATTGTGCTTTTCTCTTGTCAGATTTTACCCTTACTTATGCCTACTCTGACATTCAACCCACAGATCTCCAAAACCCTTAGAAGCCTACTCTTTTATTTTGGATTAGTAATTTATATTCCCAATTTCACACCGCGAACTGAAACCATTCATAGGTATTAATGTTTCCCTGAGGTTATCCAAGTGACATAAATTGTATACAAATAAAAACTGAAAGAATTTTGCCAATCTAAAAAAAATACATATGATAAAGTGAAGTTTGTACAGCTTTTTAATGTGGGAGAGATGTCGATTGTGCTGCCGATCTCTCCCCTCTATGGCTAACAGATGACTGTCTATGGCTGACAGGTGACTAAGGTGCACCTGATAGCTATGGCCGCCCAGACACGGAGTGCCTCCAAGTTGTTAGTACGCATATGTGCGTTGTAACAATAATGCAGGTACGCATAGCTAGTTTTTGGCCCTTTTTGAGTACCAGATACCACGTATGTGCACTCCTGTATGTATGTATGTATATATATATATAAATTTTTTTTTTAAAAATTCACTGCCTGAAGCTGTTGCATATTCTGAGAAGTTTGCCAATCAGTAAGTTATGTTTAGTGGTCTTTTTACAATGTTCTGCTGTAGATTTTGCTCACTGTCCTGTTATCTGCCTTGTGGAGGACGTGCCTATTTATTATACAGAAGATGCGCTTTAATGGATTATATGGTACAGTGTGTGCCTGGAAACATTTAGTTTAAGTAGCTACTTTCCTCTAGAGAACTGGAGAAAACAAAACTGCAGTTGTTGGACTCGGGCCCAGTTTTAAGGAAACGTTATATAGGCCATGGCCCAAGGCAGCAAGTTTTTTTAAGGAGCTTAATTTTGTTAAGATAATTTTGTTGCAGGGATGTAAGCATAAAATATATTTTCTATTCTACTTGGATGTTCAGTTTGTTGGTTATTGGGTAGAGTCCTAAAGATGTGTATTATATAAGAAGGGTCCATTTATGAGTCCCTGGGAGGGGTTCATGGTTTAATGTCACCTTGGCCTTTTTTAATGGAACTCCATTTGATGTTCTGCTTTATACCGGCGATTGGTTTGGTGAGCTGGCTTTTGTGGAAATATATATTTGGTATGCACCTAATTGTGGTCTATTCAGGATATTTTGTGGGGCATGATTCTTCCATAGTTGGAGAGGGCGGTGAGCCATGAAGCAGCAGCTTTACAGGAAATGGAAGATTAATAAAGTCAGCACGTGAATTAATATTTAATTTTACATTAATGCAACTCTGAATGGATATGGTCCCTTTAAGCATTTACATTTATGTAAAAAAGTACAAAGTACATTTCCAGATAAGAATAGAAATTGTTTACCATATAGGAACATCTTTGACTTGTGCGGACAAAGTTCATGTTCAGTAAAAGTGTCGTACAATCACAGATTCCGATGGCACATATAGTCTGAAGCTGGGAAAACACCTGCAGATATGGGCCAGATCGATGGCGCTGTGGGCACTCTATGTGGTCCATATCATATGCATCCATCCCTGTTTTTATGCGGGATCAATCAATCCCGCTCAAAAACAGGGATATTGGACATGACCGTAAACCATGGTCGATGTCCGTTGCTTTGCATGGAGACAGCGGGGTCTCCATGAAAAGCATCAACTGAGCTGGAGACACAGGAGTGCTGTAGCTCCTCCGATATCTAAAAGCAGCGCGATGATCTAATATTGAGCCATCTGTACCCTGCTTATGTGCTGTGCATTAGTCCAGATAAGAGGGCAGCTATTTAACTGTGATCTGCCCCCCACCAAACCTGATTGGTTTATTTTCCTTCTCCAATCTGTGACCGTACAGTAATGGAGCATCAGTACATTTGATGAGGTCATCTCTCTACCTGTCTCCATAAAAGCTGTTTTAAACACAAAATAAAAAAACATATACATTAAATAGACACAATACTCACCTGTCAGCAGTTTACATCCTTGAAAACTGCTACACAAAAAAACCTTCCTCAGGTTTTCATTCCTGGCGCCAGCATCTTATGTACTGGCAAACCAAAGCCACTTATGCCCAGTGGCTTCGCCCAGATGCACACCTCTCATCACTGCAGCCAACAACCCCCCCCCCACCCCTGGAACTTCTACAGAGACGAGGCTCTGTCTCCTCTGCTGGGGGGATGTCGGCTGCAGTGATGAGAGATGTTCATCAGGGTGGGAGAGAGACGTTCCTCTCTGGAAGAGCACCTCTCATCATGCATCACCTTTCATCACCCAAGTCTAGCAGGTGTGCCGCTGATGTTACAATCCCATGGGACTGGGTAGGCGAGACTTCCTACAGCCACAAGCATACTTGGGACAGATCTCTGAAAAATCACCTCTCCTGCTGTCAGAAAAAGAATTTTTTGTTTTCACTTGCGAATCTCCGCAGCCCTTCAAGATGGTAGGTTCGCTTTAAGTTTTTTTATCCCAGTCAAGTTAACGCAACCTGCACATTTATGATGCTTTTTATACCCCCTCCCCAAAAAAAAATGATCAGTAGAATCTGCAGTTTGTACTGCACCCAAACATCGAAATAACCTGTGACCGAGGCGTTACAATAATGCTAGGCATGTTAACTTGGTTGTACTTGTGTTGTATCATGTTTCTGAAATTGCGGAAAGCAACATCCTCAAAAACAGAGCATAGTGCAAATTGAGCACGTGTGCATGGGCCCATTGAAAATAATTGGTTGTGGTCAAAAGACGCACTCTGAACACTTAAAAAAAGATGCAGTGAAGTCGAGACCTAAGTGTTTAGACTGATAATATTGTGAAATCCAATAGAAATCTAACTGGCTCAGAGCACCCTTCCTTAAGGCCCCCGTACACCATACAATCAACTTTTATTCTACCATAACCATGTAATATGAGGACCTTTCTAACCCTTCCAATCACTATGTATTCTATCAGAGAGGACCCCACACTACATAGTTGTTGGTAGATCTAAAGGAAATTGTATGGAGTGATCTAAAGGTGTATGGGAGGGGGCTTTAGTGCTTTACAGGGGAGCGAATGATCCAACCATCAAGTCATATTTAAGAGATGGTGCTAATTTAGAGTAAACAAAAAATGCAATATGTTTTTAATGAATACATACCTGATAAAATAGCAATTTGTTGGTCTGTGTATCTCCACCCTCTGCACATGGGTGTGTGTGGGGGGGGGGGCCCAAAAACTCTATCAGTGACTTCTATTAATAATTCATCACTTTGCTGCCACAACCAGACAGTCAGAGGATGTAAACACTATTGGAAAAAAAGAATGTATACAAACCCACTGTCATTTCTACTGCATCCTATATATATCTTAAAGTCGCCCATGTCTAATTACTGCATATACTCGAATATAAGTACAAATTTTTATCACATAAAATGTTTTAAAAAAAATTAAATTCAGCTTATATTCTGGTCAAGAAATATAAATCATGGCATTTTGTATGCGGACTTTATGAGTGAATTGCAAAGCCCCTATCATGCTATCATTACCAAATTTGCTGGAGATTTAGAAAATGGTTTTGGCAACAGTTTAAAAAAAATATTGCTCTAGCACAGTGGTTCCCAAACTTTGCATGCAGGGCCCCCCTTTTCTATTTAGGAACATTATCGAGCCACCCCTCCCATTCAAACAGAGGTTCAGAATGAGGGCCAGCGCCCTGGGATACCTTTGCGCCCCCCAGTTTGGGAACCACTGCTCTAGCATATGTAGTTTTTGCATAAATTAGGTCAAGTCGAAGTTTTGAAGTTGACTTAATTTGAACTTATTTAAAACTACATACTGTAAGCTACAGCAATACTTTTTTCTTTACAATGTTCCTACATCCCTTCTCTACATCGCCAGCAATTTTTGTGATAATTATTGACTTACAAATCTGCTGAATTAAATATTAACATCTGCAAACAAAATCAAATTTGCTGTGTGTTTTTCTAAGATCAGGTAGCTCGGCTTATATTCAGGTTGGCCTATACTCAAGTATATACAGTACCTCCTGAAGGATAGATACACAGCAGAAAAAAGACCCCCCCCCCCTCCCCATTTAAGTCTATTATTTTAGTTAACAATTGCATTGTCTGTGTGGGTCCACACTGGAAGTCATTTGACTGGCTTTTTCAGTTTAGAATATTCACCCATTGAATATACCATTGGCAGTAATTATTTTAAACACATTACTTATTATCAGTTACTGGAATCCCTTATTTTTGTTGTTTTGCAAGCACAAATATTTATTAATGGACACGACCTCTGGTTTTTCTATGTAAGCCTTGATAACAGCTGTAAAAAAAATATCCTCTATCTAGTAGGTTGGGAAGCTTCAATCATTGTAAAACCTAAATATCCAAATAATGGGACAATGAAAATAAAATGAAGAGTTGATTTTACTTAATAGAATGCGTGAACTTCCATTTTAAGGGGGGGGGGGGAGTGGAGGACCTGTCACTGAGTTATTTTAAACATTCTTGCTACCCCAGGATAACGTGTTGGTCACAAAATGTTTTTGTAACTTTCGGGCACACTTCATTATTGTTGACATAATGACAGTTCTTATGAAGTATTATATTTATTTCTGGGTAGTGTTGCTAAAAACTAAACTATTCTTCTTTGGTTGTATGATGGTGAATCATATGTTTTGAATGATCATAAAACCATTAGCATTTTTGTCTAGAAGTTTTTGTTCTGAAAGTGCTTTGTGCATACTGCTATGCAATTTATAAGTTTCCATCATTTTGTTCAAACTTTAAGTTCAGCTGCTCCAGATTTAGCTTAATTAATGACCAGGAAAATCTTCTCAAGATTCTGGGGTCGTCTTATATGCCGGGTGCTAGGGCCGCCCAGCATCTAGGGGGGCCCGGAGGTCTGCTGCCCAGACCTGTGTTCCCCGCACTACACGCTGGCTGGCAGCAGCCTCTGCGCATTTGAATCACATGCAGAGAGGACAGAGACTGCAGCATCCCCCTCAAACCCGTCTCTCCCCGCTGTGAAAGGAGCTGATTATGTGCTGCTACTTTGATGGCAAGTGCTCACTAGTGACATCGTGGCTGAAATTGGTATTGCAGGGAGATTGAGATTAGGAACACATGAAATATCTGTACAAAAACTTCACTTTATACACAACTGTAAAAGTTACGTTTCTTAGATTGGCAACATTCTCAGTTTTTATTGTTAAATGTATACATTTTATGTCATGGCTAACCGCAGGGCAACATTAATAACTTTGAAAGGTTGCAGATAGGGGTGTCAAATTGGGAATGTAAATTATTTATGCAAAAAAAAGATTGAACTTCTAATGCCTGCCATACACCCACAGATGGGTGCCAACAGATGCCGGTCTTGTTGTGTTGAAAGTTGAATGTGTGTTGAAAGAGGGGTTGTCTTATACGGCTAGTATATCCCATACTCTATATTTTAACTGGAAAAGTTGGGGTCGTTTTATACACCCAGTCATCTTGTACACCAGTAAAGTACGCCAGACGGTATATAGAGGCGACATTACACATCACTTTTACAAAGCATATATAGTCACTAACTGTCTCTCAGAGGAGCTCACAATGTAAGGTCCCTACCATGGTCATGTATTTGTAACGAAGGCTGAATTTACACAGTCGGTTCCTGGGCGCTTCTGTGCAGGCGCTCGCAGGTCATCTAGATAAGGACCCTATATGGGGTAACAGCCCGAAAACCGATCATTGCACGTTTACCGGGCAGTTAAAAACCTCCTGTGTAAATAAGCTCTAACACAGTCATGTATGTAACTAACATGAGAGAATCTTTCTGAGGAAAGCCAATTAACCTACCAGCATTTCTCTGGAGTGTGGGAGATAACCAGAGGACCGGAGGGAAACCCACCCAGACACGGGGAGAACTTGCCTTGGCCGGGATTTGAACTTGGGACCCTAGCGCTGCATGGCCAGACCTGAGCCACCATGCTTGATTGCACCTTCTGATGTCATTTTCCATCGTGCAAGGCCAGTAGCTCTGCGCCGTAAGTAAGGGCACTGAGGTTCTTTCTGGAGGAGGAAAAAAATCATGGCGTTCATACACCTGATCAAAAAACGAGCTCTAAAACCTTAATTGTTTTAGTAAAATACTTGTACATGTACTCATGTGTCTGTTTTCATTGCTTCCCTCTTGAAGGGTAGCCATATGCTTTTGCTGCTTTAATGTACTTTAATTGAGGTTGTAATACTGTATTAAGTGCGAGTTTAGGTTTCGCTATCCTCACAATGATACAGGCAATCATTTCACATGGCTCCATTGATGTGGTCTTCGTATTTTGCAGCATTTTGTGTGATGCTTTTCCAGCTGTGAGAAGGTGTAACGTAGATGAACGCTTTCACTGCAAATGCACAGGCTACAGTCCGTATCCTGAATTATTCATTAGGAGATTATTCTGCTCATGAATTATAAAACTGTTCTCTATTCTCCCTGTGTTACTGATGTTTCCTACTCACACTGTATGCATTCTACCCAGAGCGCATGATAAATGAAGGATATTTTCTATGATGACAGGTTAGGTTAGAACAAGCCCTAAGGGATCCTTGCAAGTGACAGGTGTTTTTTTCACATATTTATAAATCTGAAATCTTCTATAAAAAAGTCACAACTTTTATATTCTAGATTCATAGATACATAGATTTGATCAAATGATTTGAAAGCAGGAGAAAGCAACTGCACCGCAATTTATAGCAGTCTTCTTTAATCCTCTGTTCAGCAAAATTCCTATTATGAAGTCAAAGGGGCAGAGCACGATTCCCAGTCTTCAGCTGGGTTCTACTACTTATGAATGGAAATGCAAGCATCTGATTGTTCGGGCTGGACTGAAACATTTCCCCAGATTTAGGGATCAGGAAGAGTATAAAATGCTAACACACATTCCAGCATTACTGGGAGGAAAAACAATGTAATAGAGTAAAAGAGTAATAGATGAATTGGCATCAATCATAATTAATATGTCGGGTATCAGAGAAAAGTACTAAATGCTTTGGTTCAATATATTCCTCAGTGTCAGTGGGAGTAATAAATGCCTTGACATCAATGGTAGTATAAAAGCCTTGGTGTTAATGGAAGCATTAAATGCCCAAGCTTTATTGGTAATAATGAATGCCCCAAGTGTAGTGTGATAGGAGTAATAAAATACCTGGCCTTTGATAGGAGTAATAAATACTTCAGTGCCAGAGAAGTAATAGCTACTTCTACCAGAATAGGAATGAATAGCTATCGGTGGAAATATTAAGCAGCCCAAGTAAAAGAATTAGATGTATTGGCGCATTAATATGAGTAGGTGCTCACACTGTGAAGTGGTAGCACTGCAGTAAAAGAGTGTTACTCCAATGTGAATGTCCACATACAGTGGATATAAAAAGTCTACATAAATGTCAGGTTCCTGTGCTGTACAAAAATGAGACAAAGATAAATCATTTCAGAACCTTTTCCACCTTTTAATGTGACCTATAAACTGTACCACTCCAATGAAACACCTTTTGATTATTACAGTCAGTCTTTTTGGGTATGAGGAATCCGCATGGCACATTTTGACTTAACAAGATTTGCCCACTCTTCTTTGCAGAAACACTCCAAATCTGTGAGATTGCGAGGGCATCTCCTGTACACAGCCCTCTTTAAATCACCACACAGATTTTCAATCTGATACAGGTCTTGTCTCTGGCTGGGCCAAAACTTTAATCTTCTTCTGGTAAAGTCATTCCTTTTTGATTTGGATGTATGCTTTGGGTAGTTTTCATGCTGAAAGATGATGTTTCTCTTCATGTTCAGCATTATTCCCTCTATCTTAACTAAGGCCCCAGTTGAAAAAAAAAAAACAGCCCCAAAGCACGATGCTGCCACCACCATGCTTCACTGTGGGTATGGTGTTTTCTTTGGTAATTGTATAGTAGAGTATAGTGGCAAGAGTAAGAAAAAAGGGTTGAAGTTTTTGGCCATAATTCCAAAAGATATGTTTGACACAAAAACAATGCTGCAGAGCACCAAAAGAACACCATACCCACAGTGAAGCATGGTGGTAGGTATATGCCTGATTTAAATTGCTGTTGTTTTTATTTTAATATATTACATATATCCACAAATAGTTGCTGTCTTTTTTATGGTTCTTAAGCAGAAGTCTCTGTATACCTAGTACCACCTGTACTGGGATAAACATAAAACCTAGTATACATTTATGGCTGATGCATATGGCTTGAATTAAAGTCCATGTGACTAGGCCCCGTTGTCCACTTTGCAGTAGAAAAGATGTTGCAGGCCAGCACACATTTGTCTCTTTCCAGCAAAAGGCATACTAATGACCCAGTGACATTTCTCAGTCGGGCCACTTAAAGATTAATTAGACACTTGGCCTTTTTATCGTTCTCGCTATTGTGAGGGATGTTCGTGAAGTGAATAATATTTTGAATTTCCTTTAAGCATTTTGATGCTTGGATGAAATTCAGTAGCTTTAAAAAAAGTAAAACATTTATTTTAATTAAGTAGTTAGTGTTTTTATGAAAATCATAACAATGTTTACCTTTCTTAAGCTGGCCATACACCTTTTAGATCTCTCTGTCAGATATCGTTTAGATCTACCAATAATTATTTAGTGCCGGGTACTCTGCGATTGAACACAGGTAGATTGTTTAGAAAGTCTCTCATATTACATGGTTTTGGTTAAACAAAAGGAGATCTAAAGGAAATCTGACAGAGAAATCTAAAGGTGTATGGGGGCTCTTAATTTATCATGATGGAAATATAGTAGTGAAACACAGCAGTCCCTTTAAGCTACATATATATGGCCGGTCCACCGGTCGTTTTATGTGCTTTTGCCCGATAGCACTGCTATGGGGTCCTTATCTAGACGACCCGCAAGCGATCGCAAGTGTGCAGGAGCTTGCAGGCAGTTGTTTTCCATGCGGCTGTGGGAGCACCCAATCGTTTGCCGGGCTGCACTCTGTCCACAGCAGCCCGAGAAATGACCGGGTGCTCCCACAGCCATGTGGAAACACTCCATAAATACATTCTAGCACTATTGTGTATATCTATAGTTCTCATACATTGTAGTATTGTTTTCTGCTTCTGCCTATAAGAGAGTTTATATCACTTTACCGGCCTTCACATCACTTTAAATCTTTTTTTTTTTTATCAGTTAACATTTGTACGTTTTATAGTTATGCAGAAATGTACATGCTTGCTTATTTTTAACCTGCAGGTAAATGTATTGCTTGGAAGTCATGACCCCTGCCCATGGTACTGTTTAAAGTTATTTCCTGTGTGACAATGTGAACAGGTTCAAAATACAGTTATGGAGTTTAAGTACAAGTGGACTTTATTGGCAGGATATCCAGGTATCTGTGTATCGTTGCAGGGGAACTAAAACTGTGAGTGTTCTAATTTAATATTTTAGACATTTTCAAATTTTACACTAAGGGTTAGTTGACATGTACCTTAATGATGCAGTAATGCATCACAACCATATCTTAATGCTGCTGCATACAACCATATCTTCTGGTCTAAAAGGGAAAGAGCCCTCAGTGTCTTCCTAAATGATGGTCTTGCAATCATGCAATATAAAATGTTGTGTTTACCTGTTAAAGATAAGCTCACTTTAAAACAAAGTGCACGCATACTTTCCCCTTTTACTATAAACTTCCCTAACCCAGCCTCCTATTCCACAGTTTCATCTCTCCTGCTTGGGCCTGCACAATAGGGCTCTTTCACACTATACACGTTGCATTTGGCTTTTGGCGATGCATGTGTTTGGTGATCTGAATGAAGCATAGAATGCATAGTATGGTTACCATTTACACTAGCTTGTTGTGTTGTAGCCTTTTCTAAAGTACTCTGTACTATAAATGTTGGATGTGCTTGTGCTTTCAATAACCAAACCTTAAAGCGCACTGCATGCATTTTCCTTTTTGACTAAAGCAGCATTCAGAAATGCACTTTCCCATCTGCTGCCTTTCGTCCTGCCCATCCCTGTGTCCGGGGGCTTGCACACAACGTGCAAGTGTTTGGGAAGTGCCTGTCAAGTTGGATGCCCAGGCACCCCCATTTTAACTCTATTGGCAAAAGCCAGAAAAGAGACAACGTTTTTCAGTGAATGTTTTTCAGGCATGCGGGCGCTGTGTGTGATTACCTCCCTAATCTCCAAAGAGTTCTGTTAAATTCACAGGATGACAGTCTCCAGTAGAAATCTTCTTAAAGTGGAGGTTCACGGTTGAATCTTTTATATTCCCAATCTCTGATGGGAGATTTAATTGACTTTTATAATTTCAGGATCAGATACCATAGAGGCACTCTCACAGATTTGATAACCTCCATGCTGGTATTACAGTGTGGCTCGGGGTAGATTTTCATAACCTAAAACTGTAACACTCTGAATTGTTAACCTGATCCAGTCAAGTTCCAGCCATGTCTGTCCAGCTCTTGCATCCTGGATACATGTCCCAACTTCTTTGCAGGCAATCGCAAATCCCCACAACCATCAGTGTTCACCAGAAGTCGCCACCCCATGCAGTGGGAGCAAGAGCAGGCAGAAAATTTCAACCGATTATATCACTTTACAAAAATTGGAAAATGAACGAAAGAATTACAGAAAAAAAACCTTTCTGCTTGGGAGGTAAAAAAAAAAATTCCTATGGTTTTAGCGTTTTATTTTACAATTGTATTTAGTCAGGCAAGTATAAATGGTTAATGTGCTTAAAAAAATCTGTACCTTCAAAAATGTGCTATTTTGTAATGCAACTGTTATGGTATGTATGTGCTATATAATTATTTTCAGGACTGGACAGAGGTACGAAGCCTTTAATTAGAAAAGCAACAGGAAACAGAAGGTCTAATGTCGGTTTAGCCAGCGGCTAGTTATGGATTTCTAGATTCTATTATCTGTACTTTTGGAGCCTGTAGACCATGAAGGCTGGAGGGGATGCCTAAAGTATAGTAAAGTGAAGAAACCTTAAGGAATGTCTTTCCGTGGACATTTTAGAACACTGCTGACTTTCCAAATGTTCTGTTTTGCACCAAGCTGCTAGTGAGAGAATATAAAACAGACATTGTAAGCAAAAAGCTAAAGTTTTATTTAAATATTTTTCGTGACCAGCAAGTAAAACTACATTTCAAAATGTCTCCAGCCCACAGTTAGACTGCAGTCTACACCTGCCTGTTTATATTTCAATTGAGTGTACAGTTTGGGTAGGTTCTTATACATAGTCATGTATATCTAAAGAAAAGTTTACAACAGGTTACAGGCTGTAACTTGTATGATTGGCTTAAAAATGGTTTAGCACAAATTTTGATCCACAGATATAGTGGAGATGTGAGTGTTCTTTATAGAATCATTAGGGCAATGTGTCCTTTATACTATCATCAGGGCTACTTATCCTGAAAACAAGAAAATGAAAGTATCCTTCACATCTAAGGATGAGTAAACTACAGTACAACATAATCAAACTTTGTTTTGCTTTGAAGCCTGTTAAACATGAAATGTTCTGCTTACTTGTGCTATGTAACACTATAGCTGGGAACACATGGCTCGATATAGGAGCTTTTAAGGTTCCCGGCAGCAGGGCAATGACTGCTGTGTCTCCAGCTCCAACAACCCCCAGCCTGGATGCAAAGCAATGGACTTTGACTGTGATTTACGGTCATGTCCGATATCCCTGTTTTCAAGCGGGATTAATTGATCTTGCTCGAAAACAGGGATGGACGCATTAGATATGGGCCAGATAGATGGCCTTGAGCATGCACCGGTCCCGGATCTGGCTGATATCTATGCAATCACTATTCACACTAATGTGCAGTGTTGTGCAGTTTGTTTTAGATTTTTTAAAATGTCCTCCAGTAGCCATTGTGCTTCCATTTGGCCTTCCAAATGCTTTCATTAGAAATGCAAATGCAAGCTCTTCCAAAAATTACATGCTACAAAAAGAAAAATGAAGCTCCCCTCAAATTGTACCACATGCATTACAGATCACTCATAGTGCCAACAAGCCCAATTGGTTTACAGGGCTAAAATGTTTTGGCTAAAGTTCTAGTTAAGCTATCTATACAAACTAATAAGTAGTATTTTTAGTATGATGTTCGTTGGTAAAATAGCTAAAGTGTATGCAAATAGTGCATCTCCTAATTGGACTCTTTTAAATGTTCCAAGTATATCACTGAATACCCCTATACTACTTTGGTATATGTGTTCAGTAAGTGCAATACATTTAAAAAACTAAGTTCTTTGTAAGACATTAGAGATAAAGTAGGAATAATGAACACCATTGTAACAGTGCTGTCAAAAGGAAAGGTGGGAACACTATAAATTTCTGGAAAATACCATGCTTTTAAGGGGTGGAGCACCATGTGTACCACCATATGCATACCTTATAGTGACTTCCATGCACAAAAGTATCTCTTAAGAGGCTATATTTTGGTACTTAAGTTTACCATGTTGATTGTATTCTATATGAACAGTTCAGACCGACGAGCCATGAGAACACACTGCTGCTTTGTACCATGTGAAGATCTGAGCCCCCTCTCCACTATTTCCTTGGTTTTGCATCTTGGCACTGTGAATGTGGTACACGTGTAGAATAACAAATGTACCATGAATGCCAGGCTTGTCCTTGGATTTGTCATTTCTTGCTTTTGTGTTTGCGTACATAGGGGGTGCCAATTATGGACCATAACAAATAAGCTTGTTCTATTAGTACAAGAATTTTGTAAATACTTAGCCAGTTTAAAATTAGGATTTCCTCATTATTTCATCGTTGAAAACCAAAACAGATGTGTGCCTTTTTAGTGTGTTTATATTTAGTGAAGGAACATAACATTATAACATTTTCTCATTGAGAAACTCATAAAATTTTATTTGACCCCTAAACTATGTTTCATGTTTTGGTAGTGTCAGCAGTGAGGAATGACTGCAAGGAAGAGTTTCAGTATTTTTGACGGACCTAAGAGTTTACTTGTTATAACTATATTAAGTGTGTTTTCATTCTTAGGATATAGGTTGTACTTTTCTTTTGGGGTGTAAATCTATTGAAAAGACCATATTTATTGCTGCTCTTTGTTGACTATTGCTGTGGAGTTCTGAATTACTGTGGGTTTCACTTTAACCAGATCCTAATGCTGACTAGAGTTACAGCAGTGCACTCATTTTCAGTATTTAATGGTATGGAAATTCATGGCTTTCATACTGTGTACATTTCTTAATTACTAGTAGAACAGGCACATGTTTTGAGCTTTAAAATACAGTAATGTCCTGGATTGTCCCAGGTAACAGGTCTCCACCATTTTTCACAAGCTGCCTGTTAGGCAGACTTTAATGTAAGGAGTCCAATAGAGTTATGTTTGGTCCAACTTTGGGGAAGAAACATCGTTGTGGAGTATAGAAGATACTGTAGCTGTACCGAGCCCAGAGTCCTGAATGACACATGACTACTCAAACTCTATTGACCACTAGTGATGGACCAGACTGTTTGCCAGCGAACTATTCGCGAAATGTTCGCGTTCGCGCATTTTCACGAACATATGGCGAGTTCGACCCGCCCCCTATCTTTTTACATTGGTTAAACTTTGACCCTGTGAGTCACAGTCAGCAGACATAATCCAGCCAATCAGCACCCCCCACCTCACGGACCATCCCACCCCCTATAGCATAGCAAGTAGAGGACGCCATTTCACATGCTGCTGGAGAAGGAGACAGTCAGATCAGAGAGCTGCTGCGCTGCATAGGGAACCATTAGCTAGGCAGTATTGTTCTACAGTGTACTCTTCCTCGTTGCTCTTAATCTGCTGTCAGGACAGAGTCGTGAAAAGACCCCAAAAGCCCTTTTTAGGGCTATTTTTTTGCTACCCTGTTGCCTGCTGTCTGGCATGCCAGGCTGCTGCCAATGATCCTGCAAGCCACATATTGCACAATGCCTACTGACAGTGCTCATATCTGGTGGCACTTTGTTACCCCAGGGGATTTTTTCACCC
>CM070034.1:61389331-61409344 GCA_036250615.1 Ptychadena robeensis | reverse complement strand
AGGTGTCCTTAATGAGGGTGACTAATTGAGTAGAAGTGTCTAACCACTTTGTGGGAGCCAAAACTCTTAATGGTTGGTAGGGGTTCAAATACTTTCGCTCAATGAAATGCAAATCAGTTGCTATGCTTTTATTTAAAGTTATTTTTTCGATTTTCCTTTTGATGTGCTATCTGCCACTGTTACAATAAACCTACCATTGAAATGATACTGTTCTGAGACTTTTCATTTCTTTGTCATTGGACAAACTTACAAAATCAGTGAGGGGGTCAAATAATTATTTCCTCCACTGTATGTATTTGTGGGTGAGTGTGTGTTTGTAGTCTATCCTCTTCACTGGAGACAGTGCTAATTAAGTCCAACTTCAGTTTTGTTGATTGAAAATAAACCCTCTTAATTTGTGTCAGTGACGGCAATAAACCCCTCCAAAAAAAAAAAAAACGCCTCTGTGATGGAAGCTTTCTTCTTCCATCATTGTGATCCATCATTCAGTTCCCCCTTTCACTCGGCATTGTGTACCTTATGCTGCAGGAGAACCCCACAGGACACTGTTAACTGCTACAGAATCATGGGCTTCCCACAGAAGTAGCTAGGACTTTATGGACTACAGAGGATAGGTCCCTCAGGGCCAATACTTAGACAGTTCTAGGTTTAATATAGAGTTAAGCAGATCTAGTATTTTTTTTAAATATAATAAGGGATTGTTTTATTTTAAAAGCAGTTCATGAAAGGATGTGATGGATAAAGTTTGTTTTGGCAAAATGAGGAAATTCTTGAGCGTGCTGTTAGATTCTCAGCGAAATGCACATCCCGTGTGACCTAACATGTCAGTGACTTGAGAAACAGTAACCGGTCACCACTAATTTACAGAACATCCTTTGCTTCAAACTCAGAATGGGAAAAAAAGATACTTTATATATTAAATACAGTCAGCTCGATGCCTACCCTAAAACTAGATTGTTGTCTTGTTAAGCTGTGGTGTGAATATTATGCATGAATAAATTCTATCCATCATATTGAGTTACCATAATTCCGTGTACATTTTCTAATTTAATGCAGAAAATATTGTCCTTCAGTAGTGATTAGTCACTGTGATTAATACCCGGAAAAAGGGTCTGCTCTGTAAATATGGCACAGAAGAGTTATAAATAATAATATAAATCTCTTTGCATAAACTTATGAGCATTCATGTATATCATGTGTATATATTTGTTCATTTAGTAACATTGCAGGCCTCTTGATTGGGGTATTGAACTGTGTTAACATGCCCCAAATAAATTAAACGCAACCTGGAAAACTTTTTTAAAATAAAATTTTTAGAAACAACAGGAGATTTCTTTAAATTGTCACTTTCTAACGTGTTAGGTCTTATTCAAAGCATTTAACTTTACCTATTTTTTTTATTTATGATTAAAAAAGGCAAGGCATCCACCTTTTAATAATTATACCAGACCCTTTAGGCATGGAGGGTGGCTGGAAGGGGAAAGGTGGTGGTGGTAGCATACCAAACTAGGCCCTGGCTGTTTAGGAAAGACAAGCAGACTGCATGTATGTAAATATGGCACAGAAGAGTAATAATATAAATCTCTTTGCATAAACTTATGAGCATCCATGTATATCATGTGTATATATTTGTTTATTTAGTAGCATTGCAGGCCTCTTGATTGGGGTATTGGACTGTGTTAACATGCCCCAAATAAATTAAACGCAACCTGGAAAACTTTTTTTAAATTAAATTTTTTAGCACCAACAGGAGATTTATTTAAATTGTCACTTTCTAAGGTGTTAGGTCTTATTCAAGGCATTTAACTTTTTTTATGATTAAGGCAAGGAATCCACCTTTAATATTTATACCAGACCCTTTAGGCATAGAGCCTGGCTGGCAGGGGAAAGGTAGGAATGTACCATACTAGGCCCTGGCTGGTTAGGAAAAGACAAGCAGACCGCATGTGTGCCTCTCCCATACCATGTCACATAGCAGTACCTGTCTACCCATGAATTTTTGTTTTGTGCCCCCCACCCAAGTCCAAGGGTCTTGGTGTCCGTACCAAGAATCTATTTTTTACCTTAATGCAGTGGTTCCCAAACTGGGGGGCGTGAAGGTATTCCAGGGGGGTGCGGGCTGTCATTCTTAACCTGTGTTTGAATAGGGAGGGGGGGCTCAATGATGTTCCTAAATAGAAACGGGGGGCCCTGCAAGGAAAGTTTAGGAACCACTGCCTAAACGGTTTGCCATAATCTTGCTTCCCTGGTGTTGTGTTCTCCCTAGGGGTGTTGTATAGAATCTATTTAATATGAGGTACCCTCCATTATCTCATCATAGGAATTGCGTTAAAGAGTACTCATTCCTTAAAAAGATTACACTAAAAAGAGGAAATGATTCTAAAGAAAACTGAGACAGAAACTCAACAGATACCTTTAAGTGTGTCTACTGATCCCTCAAGAACAACACATGCATACCAAAATTGGTGTTGTTGTTTACATTTGTAATAGCAGAACAGTATCTGTCAATAACGCATTTTAGAAGTGTAAACTTTAGTGTAAATGCTGGCAGTGTATGCATAGCACCTGCTGGGAATCTGTCATTCTGACATAGTCTTTCAGTGTGTGTACTGGACTGGTCATCATGAACTTACATTGCAGCATGATAGAACTGATGTTGGTTTCATTTCGGTTATTAAGTTTAATTTAATTGTGTGACCCACCCTTTTTGCACATTTGAAATGTCAGCCAGTTCTCACCCCATGGTTCATACTATAGTCAAAGAGCTAAATCAATTTGTTTCTGAGCTGTCCGTGATGTTACAGTGCACTCTTAGACCACCCTGTAACACTAACAGTAGTGTTTATTCTTTTTAATTACATAGTAAATTCTTAAAAGTTTTGTTTGTTTGAAAGGGAACATGCTTGGTCTGTAATGAATAAGATAAAGATGTTGAAGCTTTTTCAAAGTGTAATTGTACCATTTTTATGGTAATGTAATTTTCAATGCAGATTGGGGATACAATCGTTTTTAAGTCATAAATATTCCAAAGAGAACCTTCCTTATCTTCTCAAACATCCTTCTGATTTACTTGTGGAAGTCAATGCAGTAAAACATGAAAAAAGGGTTTACAGTATATTTATGCTACTTAAACCTGGCCCTGTCTTGTCTTTGATGATAGTAGGTAAGTTGACTATCGATATTCGGAGCAAAGGTTGTTTATAGAGAAACGTGGAGTAAAAAGAAAAAAAGATATGGGGATTAGTTCCCCAAACCGCAGGCTGGTGGGAGCCCCACATTTTGGTCAGATAAGTGTTATCAGGTTTCTTTTACTTATATATTTGGTTGTTGGGACTTGGGCTATATGCTCACGTGCCTACAACCATGTTGATGTGAATGCCTTTAAAGGAGTAGGAATCTTTGTTGGTCTTTAGAGTCTTTGTCTTGGTTATTTTTTTATGGTCGCTCTTTGGTCCCATCGGACTACCAAGGTTGGTCAGGCTGTGGCACCAGTTCTTTCCAAGTATAAGTAGTAGATATGAAGAGTAGGTTTTTTCCAGGGGGAAAAAAGTCTTGGAAGAAGCGCCCGTTTCGGATTTTGGATTCTATTATGAACAAGTAGGAGTTAACATTGCCACGTTTCATGGCTCTTGGGCCACTTCTTCAGGATGAAATTTATTGTATAGTCTCCTTCCACTTAAAATTTATGGATAGCCAGAGACTGTTCGGCTATCCCTAAATTTAAAGTGGAAGGAGACTATACAATATATTCTATCCAGAAGAAAAGGCCCAAGACCCACAAAACGATTTTAACTCCTACTTTTTCATGATAAAATCTGAAAGTTTTTTTCAAACAATGGGCGCCTCTTCCAAGACTTTTTTTTCCCTGGAAAAAACATACTCTTCATATCGAACATCTATATTGTTTTTGGAAAGATATTTATTTGGCATTTACATTTATCTGCCTTTACTGTATTTTTAGTTAAAATAAAACCAAAAAAACTAAATTCTACTGCCCCTTTATTGTTATTTAATGGTATTGCAAGCAAATACACACTTTTACACACTTTAAGATGGTTTTTCTTTTTTCATCCACACAGAGCCCTGATGAATATGATGACGATGAAGCTGGACAAAAAGAACGCAAAAAGGAAGATTCAGTTACCCAACAAAACACAGCACAGAATGAGTCCTTGTCTATAGACCCAAGTGAATGGCAGCCGGTGAGAATTTTTTCATGAAGGAACTTTAGTATTTACATTGAACAGTGTAAATCAACAAAAATTCAATCAAAAGTCAGAATCTTTCAAAACTACGTACATACCATGATTCACCAACATATAGAACTCCATTTAGCAGAAAAAAATAATTGCAAATTATTTTTTTTTAAACAATATAATTTTATTAAGTAAAAAGATAACATGTAAATGTTTTCTGTATGACTTTAAAAATGACCTCACAATGATGGAACAATGATACTCGTTTACAACATTTTCATTAGTCAATTGAGGTTGGCAGCCTTTTGGCATCTCTTAGGTAGGGATGGACCGAACTGTTCGCCGGAGAACAGTTCGGCCGCGAACTCGGCATGTTCGCCGACCCTCACGCCGGCGGACAGTACGGGTGTTCGACCCGTCCTGTTCGCCGGCCAGAAGAAGATCTAAATTCTTCCTCCGGCAGGATCAGAACCTGCGAGATCGTGCCGGAGGAAGAATCTCTTCACTACAAGACCGGGCATGAAGCCGGTCCTGTAGTGAAGATTCCGGCTCAGAGTAGGAAGTGACGTCAGTGACGTCACATCCGGCTCCCGCAACCAGGAACGATGCGTTCCAGGATGCGTTCCATGGACCGGATGTGACATCACTGACGTCACATCCGGTTTTTCCGATTCAAATTCGAATTCGAATTTGAATGTGTCCGCGAACAGGGCGGACGGCGGACATCTTTAAAAGTTCGACCCGCCCTGTTCGCGGACACTCCGGGCTGGTGTTCGCCCATCTCTACTCTTAGGTTCCCACCACAGCATTTCAATCAGGTTGTGCTCTAGCCTTTGACTTGCCTGGGCCATTGCAATGCCTCCATTCTTCCTTTTCATCTATTTTGTTCTAGATGTGCGAGTGTCCCCAATTATTGTCTTGTTGAATTAACCAGTTTCATCCAGGCTTTAGCTGATGAGTATGATCTGCTATTTGATTCTAGAATACTTTGGTAAACAGAGGTGTGTGTGTGTGTGGTTGGCTCAGGAACTGTGAGGTCCTATGGAAGCAGGCAATCCCAAATCAACAGCATTGATGCTTTGTTAGTCATATGCATTTACTAAACCATTGCAGCAGAAGTTTGGGGTTTAAAGGAAAACCATATAACTCTTTAACCAAATAACATATTTTATTCTCAATTGTTGAAAAAAATTTTTAGTTAGGGGTAGGGAATTGTGCATTTTAAGCTGGCCAGTTAAAAAAAAAAAAAAAAACATCCACCCCCCTAAAAACACCCAAAATACGAATGTGAATTATTACTGTGTGGGTATTGCAAGGGTATCAATGTCTCTTGGAGGGCTCTGATACACAGTGTGCATTACCATTCACTTTTGCAAGTAACAAGTTAGCAAGTTAGGTTACCAGCCTGCCACAAACTCTGAAGGGCCTTGCGTTAGTTCTTCTTTATCAGTCTACCATATGCTAGTGCACAGGTACCAAATCTGAGCTGATACACAGCCTGGGGATGTCTGGGCTTTAATATTAAATGCAAGACCTGGCAAAGTATCCATGAACTGGGGCAGCCAGGCTATGGACCCACCCATACTCTTCAGCAGCCCAAGATGCTGGCCCAATAGAGGAAGATTACAGTCACACTCTGATCTGTATTCCTCAATATTATTCCAGCTGCAGTGTATAGTGACAGTGTGTCCTAGGTTTAAAGGTAGTCATACACAGGTCGATTTTACACTCGATTCCTGGCCGATCGATCACCAGGCGTGTGCATGCCGATCGATCGAATCGAGTGCAGCCCACCTTGACAGATCGACCCTGACCGATCGATATGGCCCGCAAATCGTATCGGATAGAGAACCAACCTGTCGGTGTTTTCTGGTCAATCGGGCACACATCAAGGGACATTGGTGGAGGCCCACAGATTGATCATCAGGATCATTTCCGATCGACTGACATTTGTGAATCGATCGACTCATACCAGAACCTTCCAGGAATCGGTGGCCTAAGGTGGTTGGCAGAGACTTGTATGGTTAATCGATCGACGCCTGTGACTTCACCGGAGTCGATAAGATCGTCGCTGGATCCCTCAAGAATCGACACGTGTATGGCTAGCTTTAGCCACGAATGTCTTAGATAGGTGGTATGTGGCTCCCATGTATCGGGATTGTTCAGTGTATGCTCTAGGATATAACATCTTTGCAGATGTCTTTGTGTACCCAGGAGCCGGCCAAGGAAAGAGATCGGCGGGTTCTTTGACCACATGGTCATGTCTGGCATTATCAAAGAGTTAAAAGCAGCCTAAGGAAGGCTGTAAGGGGGCAGTTTTGCTTCCAGCCAGGGGAAGGGGACCAAGCTCACTAACAAGTGTAAGTGGCCATTGTAATAATTCTGTTTTGTTAGCTAGCTAAGGGGAAACCTTTGATTTACTTAAAGAAAATGAATGGTATTGAATTTAAAATAATTTTGTGTTTGAAAGATGATTGCTTTTTACTGTCTGCATATACTTTTGAGTACCTTATTGGACCCACAGATGGTATGTTTCTACTCTTTTCCTTTAGACATGGTATGTTTAATAAAAGTTGAAACAAAGTGCAATGTATTTCTTCAAGGAAAACAAGAGCATTTTCTGAAGGTCACACTTTGTTTTTATTGGAATGCAAACCAGAGTGCCTGGCTTTGATGTTAAGACAATTACCCATATCCCATTTCTTCTCAGTTGGAAGCCTAACTGCAAATATCTGTTCAAGTTCCATAATTCATGTTATGAAACAAAATGGAAGTTTATCATTAATAAATTATAGACCTTTTATTGCTGAATAAGTAGGTGACTATTGCTACCACTTGCTCAACCTAGTAATTTTAGTAAATTCTACTATGGCCTCCCATTGTACAAAACAAATACCTGGAAACCTACAATATGACAGGATATTTTTTTATTATAGGACTATTATACATTCAGAAAATAGGTCTCACTCTTTTGTTGTTACTCAGACTCTCTTTTTTCTTAAACAGTTCTACTCTGGTCATGTGACTCAACCTATTCTTCATTAACTCCATGGATCTGGATTATAGTAATTTCATTCAAGTAAAACTCACTGATATCATTCAACTGTTTTATTTATTTTTATTTTGTTGAATATGATTAACAGGTAATGGAAACCCAATGCTCAGTATAAGCAAAATGATTGTTCATTGATGGTTTCTCATTGAACGAAGTATCCCAAAACACCCACAAAGATGCCCTGAGCCTTTAAATTTTTTATCTCAGTCAGGTTCAATAGGCCACAAATGTTGAGAAAGACCTCTGATTTGACAATTGTCCAGAAGAGAGTCTGACTGACTAGCCATACGCACATCAACTTTTATGATCGAAAGATTCAATCAGAAATATCAACTGTCAGTCTACTGACACACAGTGCATTAGATTTAAAATGCATTATCCTTTCCTAAGCCCTGTGCACATGCTCCATATTAGCATCGGATGATGAGACACACATGACAAACACATGAGATATTATTATTATTATCATTACAGCGCTGTACAAAACATTAGAGTGGAGATACAAGTACATGATAACACACAGGTACAGGTATGAAATAGGAGGAGTTGAGGACCCAGCGCCGTTTGGGCTTACAATCTAATAGGTTGGGGAACAAGGTATGCAATAGGAGGGAGGGGGGGGGGGGGATGGGTCTGGCATGGTGGTGATGTTAGGGGTGAGAAGATGGATAGGCGAAACTAAAGAGGTGGGTTTTTAGGGCTTTTTTAAAAGTGCCAAAAGTAGGAACAAGCCTAATGGGGCGAGGGAGAGCGTTCCAGAGAGTAGGAACAGCCCTAGAGAAGTCCTGAAGTCTTGCGTGTGATGAGGTTATGAGTGGGGATGTCATTAGTAGGTCACTGGAGGAGCGGAGAGGGCGGTTAGGTTGTATTTGCGTACCAGGTTGGAGATGTAAGGAGGACAGGAGGTGTAGGGTGATTTAAAAGCAAGGAAGAGTGGAGATAACAGAATTTACATAAAATTACTGAAATTAATACATTTTCCGATGATATTGTTATATATCGAGATATGTCATTATTAGCATGTCAAGTGACTTATCATGTCACCGCTGTATTCACGATTGAAACATTTAAGGTCCACCATTACCAGACAAAAAAGGTATCCATGTGGAGGTCTGAACATGCTCACATTGTTGGTGTGTAATCTGCTGTATTGTGCATATTAGCTGTGAGGGAGAACAAGGGTCCCCATCCACGTCCCGACGGAAGCTAGACAGATGACCCGTTCAAGTGCCACATAGTGACGTTACAATGAATAACCACACTGCTTTTGGCCACCTGTCGATTGGACGCGAATCAAGCAGGATTTCCGGACATGTCCATTACCTTCTTGACAGACCTGTCGGTTGATCCTGCTCAAAGAAAGCCATCCACGGAACGATTTGTTTATCGATTAGAGCACAATGAACACCCATATTGCTTGATTGTGCTCACATCTATTTAAAATCGAGCAGTGGATGAACACCTTTAGTGACTGAAGAGTCACCAGGTATTTTCTTTTCAGAGACAGATCTTTAACCTACCTGACGAGCAGACCACTAGAGGGGTTAAATAAAATACATAGTACCAGACTGACACTTTAAGTTGTAATTTCCAGAGCTGTCCAGAATATGTAACATTTATGGGAACTTTGACTATATTGCCTGGTGGGGCTGATTTAGATTCCGAGATGTGTTTTTCATTGTAAAAGAATGGTTTGCCAGGAATGCAGAGATCTGATGTTGTACATGCTCTCCGGTTAGTAAACAGAAGACTTACATGTCGCCTTCCTCTCAAGACTTTGCGCACCCAACTTTCTGCCAAAAATGTAGACAAATTAAACTGTGTCACAAACAGTTTGCATTAGGCCCTTTTTTCCTGTGTAAATTATAGAAACATGTGTTACGAAAAATGTCATCAGGCTGAAAGTATAGATATACATTCAAGTGCTGGAGCCTGCAGTAATCAGCATATTTGCAGTTATATCAACATAGCCCGGGCAGGATGTGTTTCTGTTAATATGACTAGAGGTTCTTGTGCCATTGCACTGTAAACAATGCATGCTTCAAAATGACACTTTTTACAGAACAGTTTAAAAAGTATGACGTACAAGTAGATTCCAACAGAATTAATGGAACGGAGCAGACAGATAAGAATGGTCATTTGGGATAAAATATATACTTATTATTACAAGGATACTGAGAAAAACTACATTACAAACCAGGCTCTACATTCCTTATAATGTGGCATACTCATGAATCATTCTATTACAATGGTAAAGAAAAGACCGGCCTGTAGTATAGCAACTGCAAGTCTGAAGAAAGAGAAAAAAAATGTATCTAGTTTTTGGTAGGGTAACCCAGCAGACTCAGTAGGTAATTGGGTTATGCCTAATAAGTATGGCTGTGGCTGAAACTAGTAGGACTGACTTTCATATATATTACAGTACATGCCTAAGAATATAGCTTTGTAGATTCTGTAGTCAGGACTACGGAAATACTATGGGGAAGTTTCTAATTCCATGAGTAGAACAAAATTGAAAAACAAATGGAGATTGTCCAGTACTGATTATTAATATTGAATACAAACCTTAAAAAAAAGCTGAACAAGCCATGTATATTTTTTTGCCACATTTAGTATTAAAAATATTAGCTCTTCATTCTTAGAGAATTAAAAACAAAAGTAGTGTCACATAGTGGGTTGTGGTGGTTATGACTTAAATTCTGTACTGTACAATTTTACTTCTTTGTAATTCTATTACAAAATAAGGCTTGCATTTTGTCTAATAACATGTAGTGAAAATGCTTCTTTTTAGTGTAGGTTAGGCTATGTTTCCATTATACTTTAACGTGAATTATATTTAGTGCTGTTTTTTTATGGTTATGGAAAGAAGGGTTTCATGTTTTCTTCTTCATATGTTGATACTAACATACTTGGGGTTTTGGCTGTAGAAAATGACTCTTCAGCTCTTTAAACCCACCCACCTAACTTTTAATGCATTGCTATTGATGTTTTTAAATATGCTTAGATGTCTTGCATATATGTATATGTATATATATATATATATATGTATATATACACATATATGTACATAAAAATATGTATAGCCTTATGGCTTACAGTTATTTCTGTTTTTCTTTTCTAGGATTCTGTAAGGAATGTGCCAAACAGGTATAAGAGGTAAGATTTTATACTTTAATCTAAAATAAGATCCAGGGAAAAATGTTTCCTTTCTAATGGTCTAGAGCAGGGTACAGGTGGATTGCGTTTTACCAGTAGATCATGAAGGCCTGGATTTTTTTTTCGTCTGAAAACAAGGCGCAGATGGGCAAAGTGGCCTGAAAATGGAGCTATATATATTCAGGTACACACTATATATTTTATATATAAAGTATACACAGCATGTATGTGTATATATGTATGTATGTATGTATATATGTATGTATGTATGTATGTATATATATATATATATATACATACTGGTATATATATAAAAAAAAATTCTTTGGTAAATCACTATGATCACTATGGCCAAAAAAGTGAAGGCACCTCCGTCTACAGAATTTCATACAGAACAGCAGATTCTGTTTACTTTAGAGGTTAATGAAGTTGTACATTAGTATATTTTAAATATTTAGGAAAATAATGTAATAAAGTTACCCATGTAAATATTATGGTATTGCCCACGCAGAGTGTGGTGCTCTTTTATAGGTGATTTATAAGGCCTAGCTAGGAGTGTCTTTGGGTCATTGTGAGAAAGTCCTTGTGGGAGACAGGCTCTAGGACAAGCAGTCTAAGGGACTGCAAGTTCCAGCTGACAACATGTGAGTTTTAGATATCCCCATTGAAAGATGGACTTGAGTAGATTAACTTCTGGGCAGCACCACCATTTCCCTCTTGGGCACAGACTATCCAGGCTATCTCTTTGTGGTAGTTGGGTACTGGAAAGGGACACCTGAAGATAGACTGGGCATAACTTCGTGCCAGGGATTTGGTCCAGGATTGGACTGTATGTATCAGCGAGTGGTCAGACACTATGGGTGCCTCCCTCATTGATCCTGTGCAGAACTCCACCAGAGTAGATGTGCCAATATAGTTTAGAGCACACCCATGGTTCTGTGTAGGGACAAGACATGTATTGTCATAATTCTGAGGTGTACATGCTAAAGAAAAGCCCACTTAAGAAAAGTCAGGGTCAAATGTCTATTTAGTCTACCGACCAATAGTTTACACTCTTAAATATGATTTGACACCATAGTGTTCAAACTTTAGAAATTTGGTAAAATCTGAAATCTAAGGTTTACAAAAAAAAAAACCTGTGGTTTCAGGCGCCAATATCATCTACCACAATGCAGGGTTAATAGCTTGTCAGTGAGAAGCTGCTCACAGTCCTGACTGTCACATCAAAGCAGAGAATAATGGTAACAGTTAAGTTACAATGCTGTTTATGTCCATGGGTAGAATACCATTTAAACTTTGCACTCCAGGGCTAGCCCTACTTCAAGGCAACTACTTTTGTGCTGGACCTAGAGTTCAGCTTTAAAATCCGGCTATGTCGTGAGTAATTTTATTATAGACTGTAGATTTGTTTTGCTGAAGCACGTTTTTTGATTGTGCTGTCAATACAGAGGGTTGTGAAAGTGACCTTTTACATTTTTGTATGCGATCAGTACTGTCCAATATATTGTAAAGGGAAGGCGTGAACAGTTCAATAAGCCGGAACAGAACAAATTGTATTTGATTGTATTACTTAATTCTGAGCCTGTTGTGGATAGCCTAGCAGCAGTGTACCCTATGAAATGAAGCATGTAATAGCACAGATTGAAATTTTTCCATTACTGTCTTTGTATTGTGTTGTGAGAGAATTTCTTGCTCCTGTGAAATTAGGTTGAAAGGTAATTCATGAAGAATTTGTTGAGAGCTGAGAAAAATATATTTTTTTCAGACCTGTTGCAGAATGGCACAACAAAATCTATAATTCCCATCTTTACAGTCATGTGTTTTCATAATGATATCTTTTTAATTATGTGTGATTTGTTAAATTTACCATTTCATAAGATGGTTGCAGTTTTAATTACTTATCTTTATATATTCTAAATTCCATTTGTAGAAGTTACAAGTTAACAGTTTGACTAAATAGCCATGCATACAATTTAATCCAGCATTTACATGCTTTAAAAATGTTTCCGGTACAACATAGACAATACAAGTTCTGTACAGCAGGGGATTTCAGTTATTGAAAAAGTTGAAACTAATTAGGACTTTATTAAACTACTGTACACAACGCTACACTATGGACTGAGAAAAACACATCCTTTCGGCAGTATCAATGGACTAAAACCAGATAGGCACATTTGAGGTAATGGGAGTGGTTCAGGTGCTGATAAAAAAAAACCCACAACGCATCCACTCCCAAGTGGAGCCTTACACTTAGTGGATCGCTAGTTTAAAAATACACTAAAAATGGACATGTAACGTATTTACTTTCAAGCTGTGACTGTTGCTAGTTACTTTGCACCCAGGAGCCTCTGAGCTTTCCCCCAAGTTCTTCTCAACGACCCATTCTGGATAAAAGCTTTCTAAAAAGAGGCTCCATGGTTAGCAGTTTAATTATGTACAATAGATCAGAATAAAACACCTGAATTCCAATACTTTGGCCTTATATTGTATATTAAATATGTATTCAGCCTGGATACAATCAGCACCATGGACAGTGTGGAGATGTTACACAGGTAGCTTCCAAGGTGGATCTTCATAACCTCCTGCAATTACATTACAAAAATCTATGTAAGGATTCTACATTAGTATGTAATATAATATTTTTGGACATTACAAAGCATCACAAATAGTTTTGAGTCATTTTTGTTGGTATTTTTTTATGTTCCTCCTGTTTTATTCCAATTAATTCCCCTTTTTCCCTTACTGGTGAACAAAGCAGTGGCGTAGAGATCTCGCTAACAGAAACCATTAGCTATGAGCAGAGGACAGCCATTGATTTAAGTCTCCAGCATCCATAAAAACCTACTAAATATATCATTCAGATTTTTTTACATAGAATATTTCCATTCCTTCTTATCTTTTTCTTCCATCAAAACATATATTTAATTACTCATATTCTATTTTATAGCTTTTATATAATTTTATCTTAGGACATATTCTTATAAAAAAATTCCCAGAGAGCACAAATTCTAAATATGGTAAAATGTGGTTTCCTAAATTCCTGTTCTGTTAATGTGTCTGAAAGCCACACATGTAAGAGAAGAGGAGAATTTATATGCGGAACTATCTGCCAAGCTCTGTTTTTGATTATAAGGCATCCTGCTTGCTCTTAGTTTTTGACATTGCAAGGAACAGTTCTCAGGGCTTTACTTACTTGTAAAAGTGGTAGTATAAATCTGTAGTCTGCTCATTATCACGGTCAAGACCAGAAGGAGACTGTTTGAAGAGTATTTATATAACAATGAAAAATCTATTAAGATGCCCGTTAATGTAATTTGTTGATGGTTAAATCTTTTTGGTGGAATAACGTCATATAGATGCAATACCGTAAGGGTCCATTCACATGGGTTGCTATGAACATGTAATTCTGGATATGTGTTTAATCAGTTGCCAAGTGTCAGCCACCTTGTAACATTTTAACGTTAACTAGCTGAATTTCCGAACATTCCAACTGGCTATTTCAATCTTGTGTTAGAATAATTAAGATAAGGGATGGGGAAAAGGGACCCCTATTTACTCTAGAGACGTGGTTCTCAATCTTTTTATGTCCGTTCCCAATGAAGTGATATCCCAAAGTGTCACTTCCTGTATTATTGGAATGCAGAAGCCCTGATGCATAGTGTCACTTATGCATTCCAAACACTGGAAGTAACATTCCACTACATAATTTCTGGCATGATCAGGTAAGTGCAATATTGAGATTGAGGACCACTACTCTAGAGAGTAATTTAACCTCCCTAGCGCCATTTTTTATGGCATGAAAAGCTGTTTACCGGGCAATCATGGCGGAGTACACTGATTGCCGGCTCTCCCCCCAGCCCTCTACACACCACCGATGTCAATTAGAGGCCGGTGGTGTGTGGGGAGAAAAGCGATGCCTCTCCATTAACATCATCACCGATGATGCCGAAGACACGGATCGGAAAGGCTTTGTGTGCCTGCAGCTCTGTAGAAATGCTGGAGGCGCACGGAGAGCCGGCGGTTGCGCCCGATCCCGGCACGGGCGCAGTTTGATACACGATCAAACTGCACCCGTACTGGCTTTGGGTGTAACGCCCAGGAGGTTAAGAACTAGTACCAGGGATAAACTAGTCTAGTGACTTAAGCTCTCCAGGCATGTAAAACAATATATGCTGTCTAAGTGGCCCAGAGGTACATTTTGACCTCTATTAAAGCTGGACCTGTAATATTCTGGCTACTTTCCTCTACATAAATGATGTCACAATAGGCTTCTTTCCACAAAATGCTAGTTGCCCTCCTGCGGCACGATTCTATTGCCATGGCCAAGAGTACCTTACTAGACTATGCGTCATTCTTTTATGTTTCTTTGATGACTTATGGCAGTGGTTCTCAACCTGTAGGTTGGGATCCCCTTGGGGGTTGAACAACCATTTCACAGGGGTCGCTGAGCTCGCTGAAAGCATTAGAACTGCTCTAACAAGCAGCAGCGTTGATGCCCACAAGCAGGGTGGGAAGTTAGAATGGAGAATAATGCCCCTTTGTAACACATGTGCAAATGATGTTCAGGATCACTTTGAGGGCCATGTCACACTTGCGACTGTGATGCATCTGTATCTTGTATGACATGGCCCAAATTCCTAAATCTGTGCACCTGTTGTGATCATAATATCCAGCTTCTTTTTAATTATAGTACATAGATATTACTCAATATACTTGATTACAATTATTTATTATTTAGCATGTAGTAAGCAATATTTGATAACTATAGATCCCAATCACTTCCAGATCTTGTTTTCTGGACATCTTGACACTTTCAGAGTCATGTGTATCAGACACAGTTTAAAGCAGGGGTGGGGCAAACGATGGCCTGGGGGCCATCTTTTACGGCCCTTTGTCAGCTTGTTGAAAAGATGCTCTCCTCAGTTTGTTCACTGCAACGGGTGCACATAATGCCTAGAGGTGTCCAAATGTTGCCTTGGGCACAATGCAGTGGTGTGATCATGACACCGTGGGTGCAACCTCTGGTGACATGCTTCTCTAGGAATGAGCGTTTTTTAAGTGCAGTAAAATAAAAAAGATAACAACGTCCCTGTCACACATCGCCTATTACACATCACCTCCATTATTAGTGAAGCCGGCGATGCATGGAATTGCGATCCCTTTGGCTGGTTGGCCATTACAGGCTCTTGGTCAGGCCCTTTTTATCAAATTTATAAAGCCAATGTGACCCTCGAGTCAAAATGTTTGCCCACCCCTGGTCTAAAGGCTGTGAACTAATAATTGTACTTGTAATCTTGTAAAGAGATGGAAAGCATAACTGATAAGTGCTATGTGAATATAGGTTTAGTAAAGACTGGGGTAACATATGCTTGGCTTATTGGCATTCAGTAAGGATTCAGGGATTGTGCTGTTCAGCTCTTAAGAGAGAAGTTTAGGAATCATACCACATATGTGGCCACCTGCAGCACGATTCTATTGCCATGGTCAAAAAACGCTGCCGATTGCGGCCCGGGAAAGAACCCCATCGAATAACATGGGCGCGATTAGAATCGTGCCGCAGTCGGCTGCACATGTGCCTAAAAGCCACATACTCCAGACCAGATAAAATGGCTCTATGATACCAAAACAATAGAATTGCTAAAGAATGGTTATGCCATCTTTTTTTTCCTGTGTAAAGAAAGTGAACTATATCCCCACTACTGGGTTCAAGGGTCAGGAAGACAAAATGTGAAATATATTGCCAATAAAATTTCTGGCGCCATTTATTTTTGCCCTATAAATCATCGTCTGTGAACTCTAGCCTTAGAGTTTGCCTAACAAAACAAAGATCAAGGGATTTCTCGAAGACACAAATCATTCATATTTTACATGAAATCTAATTTTTACTGTTCAAGCCCAGTTATTTTTCTGGCCAGGACCATATAAAGTGCCAAGAACTATATGTGGGAACATATTCTTTGACTATATTTCATTATCTCACCCTATCAGACATTTAACAAGCTTCGAATCCATCCAGTATGATAGAAGGTAAAAACACAATTACATTGATACTGGTATTGTGCAATGTACAGTACCAGTTGGTCTGTGATGAATAATAATTAGTATGTAAATGTTTTCCCCTGGCTGTTTCCTTATGTGTATTGTGAGCAATTTTAACATCGGCACTGTGAAGAAAACCATTGAGATACCATTGAAAGCTCCATTTGCACATTGTTTTCTTGTAGTTATGTGAGCGTTTATACGCTGGAAAAACAACAAGAACTGTTCTGCTGCTGTTTTTAAAGCTGTTCAGTTTCTTGTCATTTATTAAATATCTAATTTTGTGTTTGAAGGTGATTTGCCTTCTTTACCACCCTTGCTGACTTTAATATTAACATTTTACAATCTCCTATCAGGACTTTGCAGAGTGATTTTCGGGTGTTTTTCCAGCTGTAAGACTGGAACCACCCCTGAATGCTTTTCTACACATTCATAGTTGTTTTTTTACTGCCTAAAACAAATGACTGCATTAACAGCCTTTAAAGGGAGTGTAGAAAGAGAAGCATTTGTTCTTCTTCCACTTGTTGATGGTTACTTATGAAAATTTGTATGCTTGGCTGTCATGCTGATCTGAAATCCTTTTTGTGTCTTAGCTCTCAGCCCCCATACACCTTACAATCTAACCATGCAATTTCTGTGCAATCTACTTTTCTTCTACCAAGACCATGTATGAGGAACTTTCTAAACCTTCCAATCACAATGTATTCTGTCAGGGAGGACCTGGCACTACATAGTTGTTGGGATATCTAATGGAAACTGTATGGAGTGATCTAAAGGTGTATGGAGGGCTTAAAATGTCTCCATCCTTATTCCAGGTATTCCTGGAGATTTTTATCCTGTAGTATCCATGGTACCAATACAATGAGATTATAAGGCTCCTTGTTCATGTGTACACCAATGCTAGATTGGTTTTGGTGATATTTGTCTTTGAAAGACTTCAGAACAGAAACATTAGCAGAACTGTTTTATGACCATTTCACACTAACCGCAGCTGCAGTGTGGTTTTTAGCCAATAAGGGACATGCTATTGGCTACCACGTCAGTTACTGGCCAAAAAAAACAGCATTTTGCACTGCTCTGCGCTTGGGTCTCCCATACAAGCATAAAAACAGGGCCAGTTTGAAAGTTACCCAAGTTTTCTATGCAAACCTGACGTTAACACAAGCTGTTTTATGTTGGCCTTGGGGGCCATCAGAAATCTTTATGTATGGGTACATTGCTGGATCTTAATTGAATGTAGGGCAGACTTGATCACACTTTGTTTTTGTATATGAATAACTGAAGTACCTGCCACCTTGGTGTATCTACCACCTAACCCAGATAGGTTAAGCATATCACCAAACAAGACACAAATGCAAGAGCTGGGTTAAATATGAAACAATATTACATTTCATTTAAAATCTTTAGAGAGAATAATTAGACTTCAGTTAGCCAATAAACGGTATCACTTGAAACTCTTTATTTATCGATGGCTAACACCGTGCAACACTCTACTATTATTTAAAATTTTTCAACTGGTAAAATTCAAAAATTTGTTCTAAATAATGTTAGTTACAAAAAAAAATTATAAATGTTACCGGTGATTGTTCCCTCGGTTAAGTAATAGTCAGGGGAACCGGGGACCCTTTTTTCTGGTGTTCATGTACTTCAAACATATCATGATTCCATTGCCCTTCCTTAAGGAAGTTCACAGTGGAAGTGCATGAACAATACAGACATATAATAATAAGAAAAGTGCCTTCCTCCTCCTAATGAAGTATAGTTTCTGAAGAAATATGCAGTGATACTAGTTACTAAAAAAAGAAATCGACCATTTAAAAAATGTGATGAGTTTTGATGGAAATTTGTGGTGTCCATAAAGAGTCATAAACAATAAAATAAAACTTGACTTAATACCGGCCATTAACAAATGTGTATGAATATGGGGTTGAAAATTAACATAGATAATATTTTGTGTATGTTTCACAATTTGATGTATTATATTTTTTTATTGAATATTAATTTTATGTTTTTGAGAAGGATATGTTTAGCTCAGTATGATTAATTGACAGAAGGTCTTCTATGTGCAGTAATAATGAATACTATAAAATAAAGATTTTAACTTGTGTGGCATACACATGTGTGTTACAACTTTTTTTGTGCAGAAAACCACAATACAGTTCTGTAGTTCTATTGGGGTACCAGGGTGGCAGGTAGCATCAGGCAGCCAAATAGCACATGCCTATTGTCCCTTCTTTATAGTGAATTGATGAGTAACATTTGTTGTACATTCATAAAATGAAATGTTAGTTTTAAGAATGCAGTATTTCCTTTACAGTTAGATTGTAGAGGTTTAGTTCATTTTAAAGTACACAGGTTCACTTTAATGTATGCAATCATTTTATTGCAGCACAAATAATACTCCAGATGATGACTCTGTGAATCGTCATCCCCGTACTGAATGGGCAGCAAGTGGCCGTTACAACAAAGAACCAAATTCTGTGCATTCTGGGCAAGGAGGTTCCTTGGAGAGAAAGATTGAAGAACTTGAAAAGGTAATAGCTGTACTGGATTGCTTGTCATTTATCAATAACAACCTGTAAATATACAAATAACATTGTTTTATGAATTTGACAGGAGCTAGCAAAAGAAAGGCAAGAAAATGTAAGATTAGTCAAGTTAATGCAAGACAAAGAAGAATTAATTATGAAAATGAAGGAAGAAATCGACTTGTTAAACAGAGTAAGTAAAAGAGTAGTGCTAAATATGATGTTCCACATGAAAGGTATTATTAATGGTTATTGGCTATGAATTATGGATAAGAGTAGAGTTCCGGGCTCATCCATGGCTTGTGGGGTTCTGTGGGGGTATAGCTTTTATTTAATAGCACCACTTTGATAGTGATACTTTCTTTATATATTTGTGATATCCAACAAAATATCTCAGACTAGACGTTTTATAGATGTATCTTTAGTCCATAATGTTTTCTTCCAGTAATAAATGATTCCTTCTATTTTTATAGTTGGTATCATAACCGGAAATATTATTGTAACACAATAAATAAACAAGAGGACATAGGGACATTGGGAAAATATAATTCTCAGAAAGGGTATCCACAGTAAAATCTTCTATTAAAGTATATATATATATATAATTACATTAGCAGGCCTATATAATGTACACAATAAAATCTGCTTATCCATGCCCTGTGTATGGTGGTGGCATAATGATCCTAAGTTAAATTAAATTAAATTAAGACACTCCTTAGTAAAAAGCACAGGGTAGCCCGCCTGGAGTTTGCCAAAAGGCTCTCGGGCCATGAGAAACAAAATTCTCTGGTCTGATGAGACAAGGGTTGAACTCTTTGGTATGAATAGCAGGTTTGAAGGAAACCAGGCACCACTAATCACCAGGCCAATACCATCCCTCCAGTAAAGCATGGTGGTGGCAGCATCATACTGTGGGGGGATGTTCTCTGGTGGCAGGTAGTGATGGCGCAAACCCGGAATTTTATGTTCGCGAACGGCGAACGCGAACCTCCGCAAATGTCCGCGAACCCCATAGACTTCAATAGGCAGGCGAACATTA
>CM070034.1:61373801-61388642 GCA_036250615.1 Ptychadena robeensis | reverse complement strand
TATATATATATATATATGAATATAGTAATATAACATTTATTTGTTTGGCTTATCCTCTTTGGAGAAATGTTGTCTTATCTCCAGAACAGGAAGAGAGGTCAGTTTTCTCCAAGCTTTGTTTAGATGATCTACTAAGAATGTCCTGTGAACATATGAATCCTTTAGCTATATTTATAAAAAATTGCCATGTCTTGTGTAGTCTGTAACCTTACAACATTTTTCTGGAAGCATATTTATTATTAGAGAGTTAAATAATAAAAAAAAACATGCTTTTTGTACCAACAGATTATTTGAATTGTCTTCAGAAGTGTACATTAACTTTGTTTTACTCCATCCTGAGTATTTTTTTATTTTAAGAACTGAAGATATTTAGGTTTTGAAAGCTGATAGCATGTTCTTTTTACAGCACACTTTGCACTATGGCTCTGTAAAATTGTGTTTTTATTGGATGTCTCTTTTCATTTCTTTTTAAAGGATTTGGATGATATAGAAGATGAAAATAAACAACTAAAGCAAGAAAATAAGACCCTTCTGAAAGTTGTTGGCCAGCTAACAAGATAGAAGATAGATGGAAAGTTTGCTGTGGAACAAACACTACTGATTTTTATTTCTCTTGAGAGACGGGTGTGTAGGATAGGGGAATTTGGTTAAGGGAGTAGGGGGATTCAACCTCTTCGATGAAGGGGTACAACCAGTGCTTTTGAAACAATGGTCAAGATTGAATATTTATTACTAGAGACTGTCCAAGAAAGTATGAAATTGCACCAGATTTCAAACATATAGCTCTTTGTGATGACATGATTTTGCACTGTCATAAAAATGTTGACAGATTTAAATGTTCAGCCTCCAATTTTAAGTCATGTTGAATTTATCTTTCTGGCTGAAATTTGATTTTTTTCTCACCGTTCTTGCCCATAACATCAGAGCCTAAACATTCACCTAAATACATGACAAACTTACAAGCCCAGAATATAAACCGCGGACATACAATTGTCAACCCGGTGTCTGGAGAAATCCCCTTAGGACAAAGGGTGAAGGAAGAGGAATGTAAACTTAGTCACTGCAATGGAATGTTTTCTTGTCTGGAAAGACCTAATCTTTACATGTAGATTGAGGATCGGGGACATTTTTCATTTCTCCATTGCCTTGTACATGTCAATGAACACAATTTCATCTGTAGAGTTCATGAAAAGGGGAAATTATGCAGAATGATAAATACAGAAGATTGTGTTTCTGTATGTGCTAGCTATTAACCCCCTTCAGAGTAACATAACTGTCTGTAACATGTTCCATATTCCTAGTGCATTGATGTGTCCATTGTTCATTTTAATTTTTAATATGTTTTATTTTTATTGGTTCTGCCTACATACCATTATTATGTGGTAAAATGTGTGTCCCTATATTGCATTAGTTCTTTCTATTTGTCTGTGATCACAGACATGAGGGACAATTGGCACATTTGTAGGATTACCTCATTTATAAAATGCTTTCCAATTTATATGTGGTGACCCATGTCCTTTCAATAAGCATGCTGTTGGATTAACAAGTATTCAGATGTAATCAAATGCTAAAGAATGCTTCGGCCACAGTTAATTCCTGCTTTGGATAGACCAATCTCATTGTAAAGCAGTGTACTGCACAGAATTTTGATACAACTATAATTAGGATGCTACAAACCATGCTTACATTTAATTTTGATGTTTTCACTGACTACTATTAGATTACTTATTAGAATTGCCAGCATGGCAGTATTTCTGTCTAATGCATTCTAAGCTGATAAACGATTTAGAAAGTTATGAATTGTTTTTCTTGCATTTTAAAACCCAACCCAAAACCCTTCATGTTGCATTACATAATATGATGGGTATTGGTGAAACTAGAAACAGCATCTTCGTTCTATGCTTCCCAAAATATTTCCTGTGTGGTACAAAGCTCCGTCCTTCACTTCTACAGGGGGACTATCTTCTGTACTTGTAACTGGGTCCTGTATCACCAGCAAATGTGTATAATAGCAGGAAGGTCGGGAGCTTCATCAAAATGTGGATTTAAAAACATAATAGAAATTAATTTTTACATCAGACCTTTAGAAGTCACTGAATTTCTATTTATATAATCCTTCTATATTCTGTTGTACTTAATACAGGAACAGGGTGGGTCTCTGTTTTCACAGAGAAGACTGACAGAAAAAAAGTGATTAAGAGTAGTAGAACATGACCATCCATGTTTTCCTAATTCTTAAAATTCTATTGGGTGAGGTCTGCAGGACGGCATTGAACTTTGCACATTCCATATCATATCTTTTATTTCTTATTAACCCTTAGAGGTTTTTTAGGTTTGTGCATTTGTCATTTTGCCATCAAGTTAACAGGATGATGCAAAAAAGAATCAAAAGAATTAGAGACCAAATTACTTAAGCTAGTAATCATGGCGTGGTGATGTTACCACGCTGCTTTCGGACGTTCCACTCACACATCAATTTCCTTAAGATACTATAGCGATCGACCAGAAAAGAACTGTTAAGGTGAATCGTGGGACCGACCTGCATTGCTATTCTGGTCGATCTCTCCAGATGAGCACCTCGATTTTGCATACGATCATCTCGCAAGAGAACGGCAGTTGTTCGTCAACAAAATTGCCTGCGGAGGAATACATACATATATATCGGTGGTATGAGCATCCAGAATAATCTGTTGCCCTAAACCATTTTTTATTTTACACACTTGTAAAACAAGGGGACTTTAGCAGCCTAAATATTTTTTTTTTAAAAGTTTTTAGTGTAATTAGTGTATTTATTGTCCATAAAAAGTCCAGTATTGATACAAAGTTTGGGCTCAGTTTGAGATACCGCCGGATTGCTACGTCCGGGTCCGCCCCCGATCGCGTCACCTGTGACGCGAAGGGGGCGGGGGTAGGCGGTGCCATAGACCTCCGTGTAACTGGAAGGGCGTCACCTTTTTTCAGCATAGAGACGTTTTAGCGCGTTTCCGCGCGTTTTTACGATGCAATTTTTTTTGTATTGCAAATATGGATGCGGTTGGGGCGCGGATGCGTTTCAAAACGCTGCAGCTAGCGTTCAGAAACGCGCCCTAAACTGCATCCGCACCCGAACTCACACAACCGCACCAGTGGAAACTATATTGAAGTTTCCAATGGATGCGGTTGTGTGCGGGGGCGGACGTGCGGCGGCCGCAACCGCACGGGAACGCTACAATGGAAACAAGCCCTTACAGAGTTTATGAACAAAAAATTTTTTCAACTAGCTGATTTTGTGAGTTGATTGCAAAGCTTCTGGAAATTATATCATCACCAAAGTTCTGGAGATGTAGAGAAGGGTTGTGGGAACATTTAATTTTTTTTTTTTGCTCGAGCATATGTAGTTTTTGCATAAATTAAGTTCAAATTCAAAGTCGGAATTTCGATTTGTGCTCATGGCCATTGCAATTAACTCAAAATCATTAAAGTCTCTAATGACAAATAAGTCTGTCCATTATTAAATCACATTTTGTTCTTCCCTAAGTGGGAACACAATGATACACACTCATTTTGTGGGCATAAAAATGATTGTTAAATAGCAGCACATGTTTCGGATATGCTGGAAACTGTTTGTTATGTTTTAGAACATAGTGTGGACACTAGTTTACCCAAATATGGCATGATTGTTGCAAGAACATCTTATAAACATCTTTACATTTCTCTGTCAGATTCACTTTAGATCTCCTTTTGTTTAACCAAACCCATGTAATATGAGGGACTTTCTAAACCATCAAGTCTACCTATGTTCTACTACATAGTTATTGGTAGATCTAAAGCATATCTGACAGAGAGATCTACCAACAACTATGTAGTATAGGGTTCTCTGCGATTGAACACAAGTAGACTTGATGGTTTAGAAAGAAAGTTTTGGTAAAACAAAAGGAGATCTAAAGGAAATCTGACAGAGAAATCTAAAGGTGTATGGGGACCCTTAGTATGAGTCACTTTTCTTTCAGTTAATTGGCAAATTTAAATACTTTCATTTCTGATGTTCCCACTTTTTCAATCGCTGGCAGAATCACCTGCTAATCGCCTACACTACTTTCAATGGGCTTGTGGCCATTGATAGGATCGCTTGTGATTGGGGCCACAATCAAATTGCGGCTCCCTGTGTTCTGACGGTCGGCGGGCGAGATTATTTTCCTCTAGTCGCACCCATAGACATAAATGGAGGCGATTTGCAATTGCGCATGCAGGGGATCACAAATCGCGGCCATTCATTCTCTATGGAGGCGATTATTTTTTAAAATGGTGGTGTTTTTTTTTATACCAGCGATTCTGCAGGCGATTAATTACCTAAGTGGGAACATAGCCTGAGTAACCTCATTTGAGCAGTCTAATCCATTAGTGGACCTTTTACCACATTTTGTCAGGTTATCATTAAAAGACCAATGTTTTATAATAATAATAATAATATCATGATTCCGTAGTTATGTTTGTTTGCATGGATATTATTATTTATTAACACAAGAAGTTTGGATATACACCACACACTTTTCATTACCAGCATAACACCAAAAGGGTTCCTAAATAGGACCTACTGAAAAATATCACGTTATCGGTTGATTATTAGGTCCCTTTACATGGTGAAATAGTAAATAGTTTATTTGTGGCGCACTGATCTGAGAAGCACACACTTAACATAGCATCATGCAGTATATATTCATCTCCATGTATTCAATTTATCATAATTGTCACAATTCTAGTTCACCAAAACGTTTTCTTACAGCTCAATGTACAATATGCATGAGGTATTAACTGGGAGTGGGCCCATGGCACTCTGAGCTTAGAGAGGATGGGTTGAAAGACAAAATGGGTCATTGTAATGGTATCTGTCTTCTCAGTGTAGGAGTCTGTTGTCTAGCAGGAACCACAGGTATTTGTCAGTATTTTAAAAAATTCAAAGTATGGATTTATTTAACATGCTTTTTTATTTTCTGCAAACATTCATTTTAAACTATGTGTTGAGTGTGTATAAATTATTTGATTATTACAGATCTGGCTAGCAGTACATCACCCCCTCCTTTTTACCCAGAAACCTAGTAAGGTTCCTTGTTAGACGCCTGCTCAATTTTTATTGATCTAGCTTGAAATGTTTTTCAGCCTACATTGTTGTGCAATGTAACTCTTTTGTTTCTAAATTGGGTGCCGGAACATAGTCTCATTGTACTCTGTAAGCATGTCTTGTCCAATTTTCATGCATCATTGATTTTGTAAGTGTTCTGCAATAGATTTCTTTCAAGCCATTAATGAAAAACACACCTATGTGTGTTATCTGTGGGACATAAAAAAGTGCCAGAGGCCTTGGTTTGCAGGGAAGCCTCTCTAAAGTGGATGTTGCTATTGCTGATGGCCTATCTAAAATGCTGGTTTTATATTTGCACTTCACTAATTAAAGCAAAGTGCAAACATATTTAGGAGAAGTCTTCTTACAGCACTGAATTGAACGTGACTTGCTCAGTGAGAATTTCCGTTAGCAGCTTACCTCAGTACAGGGTTCCATGAAAGCAGTGGTTCCCAAACTTTACCTGCAAGGGCCCCCTTTTCAAGATAGAAACATTCAAACTACACCATTCAAACTACACAGGTTCAGATAAAGGGCCATTTTTACGCTAGCCGTGTTTGTGTTGCAATACTCCAACGCCAGTGCAACTCTTTATTTGCACACACCTATCATGCAGAGACGTGCATCTTATATACACATGCCAAACATGCAGAGACATTTGTCATTCACATAGACACATTCACACACAGGACACACATTACATACACTCTACTTAATGTCTGCAGCTACTTCCCCCATGGTCTTCTTCCTTCTTGTATCTCCCTAAGGCTAGTCTGAGTGGCTACCAGTGGGAAGGGAGGGTGGACTGTGTGCAATCCACAGAGGGAGAAGAGAACTGAAACTGGGGAGAGCCAATAGGCAGCTCTTCGCCCCTTTTTCTAGCTGAATTTGGGAAGACATAGTAGGAAAAGTCTGGTGTGACGAGACACAGACCACTGTTTAATAGCAGTTCGGTATGTGCAGGAAGGCTAAAGTATAATTCTAGAAATATAATAATGTGCCTAGTCAACATTAACCAAAATGTCATATGATATCATTATAAAGAGTAAGACTAAGTGCTTGTATGCATATCTCTTCACTAATTAACTATATATAGTGCACCAAACACTACTCCAAATTTGCTAAGCACTTTATTTAGCTATTGGGACAGATCTATGAAATCCCTGTGGGTTTACAATCCAGTAGATACAAGAAACAGCAAAAACGTTATTGAGAGCAATGTTGACCTATCTGGGAACACAAAATCTATGTGTCTTTGTTAATGAGAACTTTCTTTTTTGTATTACATCTTGCTGATATTTATGGAGTTTAATATTGCAGTCTGCTATATTTTATTCAGATCTTGGCTTTCCTGTTATGTATACCTCTGTAGAGATAATGGTATTGTGCAAATATAATGTTATGACAAATTTAGTTGATTTATAATGAAATTAGCATTTTCTTATGATGAAGTCCATCCACCGCTAACAAGTTTAGTTTTGCAGCTTCTGTTTGGTAATATTTGAAATAGAGTCTTCTAATAAGTATGCCTTTGATCCATATGAGCACTGGGAGACCTAGAATAATATAGAGGTACTTGATGTTTGGTTTGTGGAACATTGTATAAAGGATAAGAATACCTTGACTTCCATCAACCAGATAGTACATGTAATTACTTTAGTGCCTTAATTAAATATAGGGAATATTTTGTATCCGACAAAGCTCAGAAGATTGCTTTGAATAGGATTTTAAAGTGTAACAATTATGTACATAAAGCTATCTATCAGATATATTTAGAATATGATGTGCAGCATTCAGAAAGTCTATACATTTTTATGTCATTTTAACTTTTTACATCTGATATTCAAAATGTCTTTGTAATTGTCTGAATTCCATTATCATGAAACTTTTAATTCCTGTATATAGAATAATGTACACAAAGAGTGCATGTACAGTGTTTACCTCTCACATGTTAATAAAACAAATGTCACTATGACTATGTTCTGTTTGTCTTTTGATGAAGTATATACCTTTTGTTAAAGTTTACCTATATATAAAATAAGAACATATAAAATGCAGCCTGGCATTAAGAGTACCGTATATTCTTGTGTATAAGCCTAGTTTTTCAGCCCAAAAAATGGGCAGAAAATGCTCCCCTCTGCTTATACTTGAGTCAGCCAAGGGTCCACTCACCTCAGCTGAATTTCCATGCTGAATTTCAGGCAGGGAGAGCTTCCCTCTTCAACATCATATTTTCTCTGAGCTTGTGTTTCCCGACAGACAGCTAATATCATGTAAACAAACTCCACACTGCCACCTGGTGACCGGTTACTATTCAAATACAACACTCCATAGCCTATGATTAAAAAATGACCACATTATGTATTGGTCCCAATAATAATAATAAATGGAAATGTATTTTAATGTTTAAATCATAAGAATTGCCTTGCAAAACCCATCCTGTAATAATAATAATTAGAATCCTGTGTTCTCTTAAATTTATTGAGGTTGGGGCACTAAGATTAATCCTGTTTGATTAATTCCTAGGGGCAATGGTGCTTTCTCTATATTTTTCTCATATAGAAAACTCTACTATCTCACTTTGCATTTCCCACTGTGGGCTTATACTTGAGTCAATACGTTTTCCCAGTTTTTGTAGATAAAATTAGGTACCTAGGCTTATACTCGGGTCGGTTTATTCTTGAGTATATACAGTACTTTGTTTTTCTAATGGTGGACAAACATGGTTCGATTTTTTCATTCGATCAACCTAACAAAACAAACGTATTGATTGTTTTGAATATCTATTTTTTTTTCTTTTTTTAATAATCAGGAGTGAAATGAGTCAAGCAGCGATCCTTCATGTTGGTACATTTTAGTCAATTGTTCAATTATCCGATGGGTGTTCTAGATATTTTGATTGATTTTGTATCGGATGGTACTATAGAGCAAAAGGTGATGCATGTATGGCTAGCTTTAGTTCTGAAACTGCTCCATGATGCCATGGTTAATAAAACAAAATAACTGAAAGGCATGTTTAGATTTGAAAACAAGAGTAAAGACGCAGACTGGGCTGGTACAGACTTTCAACAATTTCCGTGACATCTATTGTTGTCTTCACTTCCTTTTGTATTCAATGAATATTTCAAAAACATTTTTACACAAGCATCTAAATACAATGGAGCCAACCGCTTAAGTGACGTTCAAGTCAGCAGTTAGTTTCAGTGGAATGCCTATAGATTTTTGTTTCCTTATTACACACAATTACACTTGAATCAGATTCAAACTCCTCTTGTAAACATACAAAACAATTGTTAACAAAGGTGTCACTAGGCCGTCAGGCCCGGTAATACTTGAACGGGTTTCTTGAAACTAGGGAACAGGTTTAAACGTTTTTGTGTTGGCTTTAAAAAAAAAGTGGACAATTTAGAGGTATTACGTAATTTAACAAGATGTTCTAAACTGAGAAAAAATAAAGATATATACATTTCAATGTAATTGAGTCACAGTGCCACATCTGCATATGACCACAACTAAAAAAAGGCTTATTTGATGTTTTTTGACCATCAACATCATTCTTTATCAGAAACCTTGTTGAGAGATCTTTGCTGTATAATGCTCTTTGGTTGCATCTTTAAAGTTTATCCCCTGAGAAAAGCTGGCCATAGACATCTCGATCCATAGCTGGCTTGTAGAAGACTTGTAGTGACGTTGTGAGGAGTCGGCTATAAGCCCCCCATACACCACATACAATTACCATGCAACTTCTGTACAACCAACTTTTCTTCTACCAAAACCATGTAATAGGAGGACCTTTCTACACCTTCCAATCACTATGTATTCTATCAGGGAGGTCACTATACTACATAGTTGTTGGTAGGTCTCATGAAAGTTGTATGGAGGAGTCTGCCCATCTATGGGGGGCTATAGAGCTGAAGGGAATCCTGTGTGCTCCACTAACACAGGGGATTCCTGGCAGATTGTAGCCAATTAACTTGGAGGGGGAGGAGACTGCCCCTCCATGTTAACTGCCTACAACAAGATCGGCCACAAATAGAACCAGCAGGATGCATCGCCTTGCGATCCGACCTGCTGGCTTTTTGGGTCAAAACCTCAAGGTGGGCACCCCTGTAGTTGTCCATTATGTGTTCAGCAGTAGCACGCACTGAGGTCAATCACCTGCAACAGTGTCCGGGAATAGGCCGTCTATGGCCAGCTTTATGAACCCAAGGGATTGACATAAATAAAGTCCCTAAATGAAAAAAACTAAAGTGTAGGTAAAGGGTGCCTTCCAGATTGGCAGTTGGAAACAGTTGGAGCGACAATAGGACAAAAGATATTCAGCTGTAGCTATGGTAATTTTAATATTTTTTGCAAAGTCAACTAGTTTGAATTTTGTAAGATGTAGAAAAGGGCGGAGAGTATACTACAAAAAAAGAAAGTATTGCTCTAACACAAAATGTTTTTGCATAAATAAAGTTCAAAGTCAGGTTAAAATTTCGATTAAAGGCCCCCATATACAATGTCACCATACAATTTCTGTACAATCAACTTTTCTTTTTCCAAAACCATGTAATATGAGGACCTTTCTAAAACTTTCAATCACTATGTATTCTGTCAGGGAGGACCTGGCACTACATAGCAGTGATATACACCTTCTATCAGGGAGGCCACTATAATACACAGCTGTTGGTATATCTAATGGTAATTTTATGGAGGGATCTAAAGCCCCCCATACACCTTTAGATTCCTCCATACAATTTTCATCAGATCTACCAACAACTATGTAGTATAGTGACCTCCCTGATAGAATACATAGTGATTGGAAGGTGTAGAAATGTCCTCATATTACATGGTTTTGGTAGAAGAAAAGTTGATTGTAAAGAAATTGTATGGGATGATTGTAAGGTGTATGGGGGCCTTAAAGGTGTATGAGGGGCTTTAGACTTTGAACTTAATTGTGAAAACTACATATGCTAGACCATATGTATTTTATAAATGCTCTCACAACCCTTCACTACATCTCCTTTTTGATAAAAATGTTCAGAGACTTTGTAAAGCACCCCATACACCTTTAGATCACACCATACAATTTAGATTTACCAACAACTATGTAGTGTAGTGGCCTCCCTGAGTTGATTGTACAGAAATTGTATGGTAAAATTGTAAGGTGTATGGGGGGCTTAATCAACTCACAAAGTAGGCTAGTGGAATAAATTCAACCATCTCTACTCAGATGAGCAATTAGATCAGATCAGATCAGATCAAAATCAAAGCAACATTGACTCCAAGGCAAGAAATGACAGACCAGTCAGTCTTTAGGACAATGAAGACAATTCGCATCAAGAATACCCTACTTGTGTTCCTTGGCAAGTTGCAGAAATATGAAGTAATGGCTTGCACCTTGATTTGTGAAATTCTATTCAAAATCTATTTAAAATGTCATAGGCTTGACATAACTTGTTAATTATGATCCTATTGCTAAACCTGTTTTGAGTGTGTGCCATTAAAACAAAAACACCTGGTGTTTTATTCACAAGCAGAAGCAGTGCTATGGAAATAAATAAAACGTATAATTATCAATGGCGTAATAAATATCATGTATAATTATCCAGGGAGCATTAGTCTTCAGTTTTCTGTCACCATGATCTTTTTATATGTTTTACTTCCTGATAGTACCTTACAACAGGAAAAGTAAGATCAAATAAAACAAAACTTTATGGTAATTTATGATAATACTCATACAATTAATTTCACATGTAGTGAAACTCCTTCAAACTCCTCCTCCAAGTTAAAAATGCAAGTGTACCAGTTACTAACTGATCAATGCCAACGATGTTACCTCAATACCCAAATGAAGAACAAAGAATTGGCTGCATTAAGTTAATTGTGAAACTGCAGAAAAAACCTTGTCACCAAATAAGACAAAACCTGTGAGTTAGGCCCCCAGTACCCATATCCATACGCAGGCGATTTGGTGGACAATCGTCTGCCATTCGTGCGATTTGCTCGGGGCGATCAACCAGAATAGCACCACAAGTGCTATTCTGGTAGATCTCCCCAAGCGATCCAAAGTATCTTACAGAATTCAATGTGTGAGTGGCACATTTGCGATTCCTGTATGTTTTGTGGATGACCAAAAGCAGGGTGGTGATGTCACTCAGCTGTGATTGCTCCCTGGCCGAATGTAGGAGAATCCATACATGTATGGGTAGCTTGAACCTAAAAAGTTCTGTGCCATGTCTTGCATATCCCCCCACTATTCCAATATTTTTGGATTGACCTACAAATGTTCATAGGGGGAAAGGAAGCTTAAAGGAAGCATTAAAAAGTGAAAGAGAAAGAAAAAAATAGGACTATGACACCTACTAGAGAACATCATTTGTAGTTAAAAAAAAAGTTTTCAGAATATTTGAAAATGACCATCTTATGTTACTGGCTATCCAGGTTTCCCTCATCCACCACAATCAATTTCTCTATTAAATTATGCCCATCTAATTCCTGTACCCATTCTAACATCTTAGTAGAGGATGTAGATCACCAGTTGTAAAGTGACTTTAGTACTGTAGGAATAAGGGCCTTGTATAAATGTATATTTATTTTGTTCCAAACCCTTACATAGCCATGGGTGTATAAAATAACCACCTAGACATGCTTAAGCCCCCCATACACCACATACAACTACCATGCAACTTCTGTACAACCAACTTTTCTTCTACCAAAACCATGTAATAGGAGGACCTTTCTACACCTTCCAATCACTATGTATTCTATCAGGGAGGTCACTATACTACATAGTTGTTGGTAGGTCTCATGAAAGTTGTATGGAGGAATCTGCCCGTCTATGGGGGGCTTTACTGCTGAGGACCAGCGTTATACCATGATAGCATGCCATCTGTGAGAAAAGTCCATCCATGGCATTCCCTTGTGATGCAGTATTCGATGCTCAACTGTTAGTGGAAGCAATGGGGAATATCAACTCTGCCACAAAGTGGTTGGCAACGTAAAATCACTGAATCGGGTGTGTATTACTCAGAAATCACCAACATTCTGCAAAGGGACCACATTTTGTGTGGGCCTCAGGTTAGCTCAAGACCATTTCGTAGATAGCTTCCTGGACTGAATGTTCATGGCCAAGCAGTTGCATCCTTAAGCCCCCCATACACCTGCAGATTCCTCCATACAACTTTCATGAGACCTACCAACAACTATGTAGTATAGTGACCTCCCTGATAGAATACATAGTGATTGGAAGGTGTAGAAAGGTCCTCCTATTACATGGTTTTGGTAGAAGAAAAGTTCGTTGTACAGAAGTTGCATGGTAATTGTATGTGGTGTATGGTGTATGGTGCTTTACACTCCTCTTTCTGACAATCCAATGGACAAGTCTGGATTTGTCAGATGCTAGTAGAACAACACTTGCATGACTGCATTGTGAAATGTGAAAATGAGCAAGGCCTTCTCATACAAAATGAGTGGATGTCCTCACAAATGCTCTTCCCATAAACACATCAATAAACCCTATGGGAATCTTTATAAAGAACACAAACATGATGCTGAACTCTGATTTAAAATAGCATAAACCATTTTAGTGGGTCCTCCATTTCACTGTGTTATATACTCATTTAGGTCTTGACTATTTGCTCCCAGCAAGGTTCTTTGTCCAGTCTGTGCCTAGGTCCTTGGCATCTTTCCTTTAGAATGCAGAATAAAAGCACTGCTTGGTAGGGGATGATGTCATTACCTATCCCTTAACAAGTAGAGAAGGAGGAGATCAGCTCTAATAACCTGAAGATTATTTTAGAATATACATGCAGACTGAAAGATACATCTAAATATATAACGGTTCTCAACAGAACCTAATACAGGTAATTTTACACACTGCTCCCATATTAAAAAGAACTTTACAATAATATGTGTTTATATGGCTGGTAATACAATAAGTACATTAGGCTTGTGTAAGACTGTCATACAAAGGTAAAATACTGTCTCATGTTGGTACAAGGAAAGAATGCCTCATTAACTCTGTTCGCTGCCAACGCCCAAGTAGCTGTATCCTGAGTGTGCTCAGCCTGCACAAACACAGCTCCACCAGACCAACTCATTATGGAAAGCTTCCTGTTCCATGGCTATCAGAATGGAGATCTATGGCACTCTATAGAAAGATGGTTTAAAGTGGCGTCTGTTCTGTAGTGCTCATGTTCTTGTTAGATAGCTAAGCTGAACCCTTGCCTCCTAGTTGTATATTGTACATTTGGAAACATTACAATTACATCATGATTTTTCTAAAAGGTTTAAAAGACTCATAGGACAACATATGACAGACACTTTGGGCCCTTTCACACTATATGCGTTTTTAAAGGCATGCATTTTTTATAGGCATGTGTTTCCGCATATTTTTGGCAATAGATATGCGTTTGTTTTATGCATTTTTGAACAAATCAGTTTTTAAAAACAAATGCGATAATGCTGCATTTTTTTAAACGCAACGCATTCAGTGTGAATGGTAACATTGGTTGTCTATGTAAAAACGAGTGCATTAAAAAAACGCACCACAACGCATATAGTGTGAAAAAAGCGCTTTCTCTTAAGGATAGTTTTCATAGTAGTGTCTTCACTATCATGCAGCATTTATACCGTAGTATAAAATCTAGTATAAAAGAACACATTTATTTGTCAAACATTGCATACTTGCTAACTGATAAAATTAAATAGAATATATTTAAAACCTTACTGTCTGTAACTAAAGACCTGAAACAGGTCTACTTTTTGAAGACCCCCCTTCCTACTAAGGCCAAACATGTCCAGAAATAAATCAAAATCAGATAAATCTGCCACATAAATCTGTGTTTGGTGGCATTTGTGGTGGAATTTGAGAAGCCAAGTTCAGTCAACACCCAGACAGTATTTTACAGGTACCATTACTTAATGAATACATAGACAAAGCCTCATCTAAAACCCATGTAACCTGCTTAAAAAAGAGCATTTCTGTATAGTCCATGAAAAAAACTTCTCTTCCTCTCAGTACATTAGTCTGATTTGGCATAGATGATGTACAGCCATGGCCATCATCAAAGGGGATCACACAGACTATTTGACTTATTTTTTAGGAAGATGTGGTGGTTTGAGTCAAGCTACTGAGTGATGGTTACAGAGTTTGTTAAGTCTGATACTGGACTACACAGTGATGTTTAAACAGTGTATTATTGAGGAGCAGCCCAAGGGCTTTTAGACCTAATGACAGTGCTATACTTTTTCATTAACTTCTATCAACTGTTAAATGTTTTTAAGTCACAGTTAAGATAATTTCAGGTCCTTTTGTACTTTACTCTTTCATCAGTATTTAATGTTGAGTGTTCTCAGATGCCTATAACCCCTTCCCAAGTTGTTCCAGTGGAAACCCACAGGTCTTGAGGAATTTTGATGTCTCATTGGCAGATCTTGCTTTATATATATATATATATATATATATATATATATGATATAGATATGTCTAGGTTTGTAGATTATTTACACGATTGACAGGGATATACTTTATGCTAAGGTCCCTATCCAAATAATGAACAGGCATTTACCAACAAGGGTTTCCACGAACTTGCACAACGATCGATCGTTTGAACATGGAACAAAGAATCGATCTGTGTGTGGGGGCAAGTGTATGCACTGCACCCAGCACCAATTCAATTTATTTGCATCTTTTTACCTCTTAATAAACATAAAGCAATCTAGTTAGGCACCTCCTCTGACGGCCGCCCCCCCCCCCC
>CM070034.1:61355613-61373406 GCA_036250615.1 Ptychadena robeensis | reverse complement strand
GGGGGGGGGTGAGTCTCCTCTACTCTCTCCCCAGGTGAGCGCGCTGATAGGGGAGAAGATATCTGGACATCGGAAAGAAAATTTCTGATGCCCACATGCCGCCCTGGGCAACCACCAGGTTGCCCATGCCTAAAACCGCCACTGAGTCTAATAGCTAATGCTTACATACTAACACAAACATTTCACCCAATACTACTGTAGTGACCAGGGTATGACCATATTTACTGTATTGTATATATTGCCCTGTGTCACCATGTTCTCTGTAAATTTGTGTATATACCTTTAAAATCTGTAGCAGGTGCAGGGATGAATAATGGCTTCTAGTTTCCCGCTCTTTTTGTATGGCCTTAAAATAGCTTTTTCTATCTGCCTGGAGACAAGCTACTACCCTCCTCCAGGCAGAGGGGATAAATATACTTCCCTATGCCCTCCTTAGCCAGAGTTGGGGTTAGCTCCTCAACAAACTGCAGCCAGTGTGTCTCACCCTGATTTGGAGTTGCAGGTCTCCTACCTTTTCCTGGGTTTTCCCGCCGGCCGTCCCATAGCAGTGCATGGGATCCAAGGACCCCCATCTGTTGTGACTGAAAGGGTCGCCCCTGGGCTAGGACCGCCTTTCCTCAAACGTGCCCCAGCAGATGGATTATGAGTTAGGCAGACGCAGGATTCCTCCCTATTCCACCTCACCTGCCCGCTTTACCTATTGCCCTGACCACTGGGACTGTACCCTGACCCCTTCTCACTGGGATGTGAAGCCATCATCCTCCTTGCAGCTGGTAGCAATCTTTACTTGAAACAGTAGATCCTAAAGTGTGTGCCCCATTCCCAGGCTTGGGTTTGGTGATGAACTGTACATAATCCCTGCTAGTAAAGCTTGTACATATCCCCCTACCAGCTTGCCTGACTACTTTTATTGGTGTGTGTGAGTGAGCCTCTGACAGTGTGCTTGAACATATAAAGAATCTGATCGTGCAGAGGAAGAAAATGCCCTCCACGACACTACACTACTGTAGTACTGTACTGTAAAGCACCTCTTGGTATTATATATTATATTCTGTTTCATGGTCTGATAGTAGCAATAATGAGTTCACTGGTCCAAATACAAAAATCTAGTATGAGCTGAAACCTCTCATATGATCTGTAGGTCAGAGAAAGGCTTCTGCACATGATCATCGGACATGGTACACCAGATTAACTTTTCATACACTCGAGAGTTAACCTGGGTAACTTTGTAGAATGTAAAAAGTTACTGGTAAAATTAGGTTATGTAGATCAAAGGAGCTTTCCTGAAAACAAATAAAACTGTCCTTCCAGCTCATGGATTAGATACTGTAAGATATGAAACTGTACGGATGTGTGTACCTAGAGACAACGTAGAAGAGTCATTCCTTTAACAAATGTTTGTCTTTCAGCTCATATTTTGTGTGAACATTCCCTGTCACACTTTCCGTTTATATTGGCTTTATTAAGTGTTCTTTAGAAGACTGTCACAGACACATGCACACCATTTTTATCCAACATTATTAGAGGAGTGGAAATATTAGTTGTTATTCTTACCCTACCTTACAGCATAACTATGCACTGAATGAAAATTGGTGCAAAATATTCTTTGTTTTTATTAACTTTTTTGCTAGCATACGTCACTTATTGACAAATAGCCAAAAATATTCAAGCAGTACAATAAACTAATGGAAAAGAACTGTTTACTTGTCAAATATTTTGTCCTTTCTACCTATGGTGGAGTGACCCTGACGGTACTAGCACTGCAGAGTAACATTATTTTCTCTGGAGGATTGGTGAAGTCCAGGCTGGTAGGAATAAAGAGTTCTCCTGCAAGAAGTTGATCTTTCCTGATCTGCTGGTCAAGATCATTTCAGCTTCCTGTGTTGGGTAAAACAGGATCAGAACTTTATGAGTTCTCTTGCAGGAGAAATTGCCATCTTTACAGGCTGGAAGTTAGATTTCGTGCATCAAGCAATCCTCTCTATATGCCTAGGACAGACCCCAACAGTACATTTGTAACAACATTTATATTTCTACATAAAGTTTTTCGGCTTCAACATAAAAAAAACTATTTCTGGTTATGCCCTTCAAGCATAAAAAGACATTGTTTCTCACCTGTTTATGTCCTTCTGCTGCGAGGTGCATGACAAAGAAATTTTTTTTGCAGAAAAGCAATACATGTAACTAGTAAGTAACTGCTCCTATAGGAAATGGTCAAGTCTGTAGAACCTTAATGGTGCAACAATGGTGATCTGACTTGTGATTTTTCCATGTCAGCAGTTAAAGCAAGTTGAATGACCTGGGCAGGACTGCGTATGTCTTCTTGCACATGGATGATTGGCTGGATTGGGTTTTTATCTCAATGAGAGAGTTCGTCCCAAAAAGTGTGTATAGAACCCAACACAGAATGGGGAAGGGAAAAAAAAGGGAAAAGAGGAAAAAAATATATTATTTGGGTATCACACAAAGACCAATGGGGAGAGAGCAAGTAATACGGTGTATTAATACTATAGGGCTGAGTCAGCATGTGTGAACCAGGGTAGAGAGGGTACTTACTGTTACGGTGCGCATAGCTATGGGTGGACCAAATATGATATAAGCATGTGATGGATCGACCATCCAACTAGCAACCGGATGTTTTGAAGTGGCAGGTGGGAGATCATTCAACTGTCCCCAACCAGTGTTGTGGAGGTCGCAATCTATTGCCTATAATGATCGATGAGTGGATGCAGGTCCCAAAAGACTTAGGAGATAAGATCCTTATAAGGTGGGTAACTAGTGGTAAACCACAAAAAATAGGCTTTTTGGAAGGCGCCCAAATGATGATAAAAAGTCCTTAATTTGCTAAAAGAGAGGGTTTTCTAAAACATCAACGCAAGCAAAAAAAAAGAGTGTTTCGTGACTGTTGCAGTCACATCTTCAGGATATAATGGTTCGATTTTTGGTTCAGTGTAGTTGGTCTCAACATGTTGGTCTCAGTTGCGAGACCAACTACACAAGGAACCAAAAGAATCGAACCATGATATCCTGAAGAAGTGACGCATGTGAAAGCTCCTGGCTTATCCCTTGCCAGGAGAGTGGTGGGGAGGCGCAAAGCAGGGGCTCGGCATTGGGAGCATAAGAAGCAGGCACTCCCCCCCCCCCCTCGATTTTGAGGGTGAAAAAGTGTGTGTTATCGTTCCGGAAAATACGATACTTACATTGTTACTTCTAGTATTGGACAAACATTACAGTTATTATGTGTGGGATTTGTTTATGGCAGTTGTTCTCAACCTTTTTTAGATCCGCGACCTCGCAAGTGACGTCTGAAAGTGTCAGTCATGTACTTGTAACAGGAAAGTGCAGATATTTAGTGTTACTTTTGCATTTTTAAATACCAGAACTGGCACTCTGCGATGTCAGATCATGTAAGTGTAATGTCCCCTCCACTGAATTGTCCCAGCCAGCTTGTGCAAATTATGAACAGGGTGGAAAGTTAGGAGGGGACAGTAATACAATGGACTAGGATGGAGGGGGCATTACTCTTTCTCCTAACTTCAGTGACCCCTGTGAAATGGTCATTTGAACCCACAGGTTGAGAACCAATGATTTATGGTTTCCAGGTGCCCTCTTGTGGCAGAAAACGTTAATGGTGCTTAAACACTGACAGCCAGTACAAACGCTATTGCCTCAGGGTTGCACTCAAGGACCCTAGAGGTGTTCACAAACTTGAATCTGAGCATACATGGAGGTGTAAGCAAGGTGTCTTTGAATTTGCCTGTGTGCTGAGGACATCAGTATATTTTCAGTGCATAATGGCCCCAAAAATGTAGGACAGATGGAAAACAAGAAGAGAGATAAGAGGGCAATTACAATAGAACAGAAAAAAGAGATGTCAACTTAAATGGTGAGTACAGTCTTAAATTGTTGTTTTTGGTAGGCTAGTAACATGTTTAACTTTAAAACATGTTAAAAATAGGAATATTATTGGTATTTATTGTATGTTACACTTATTTTACAACCTTTTTTATTATGAGAAGGTAGAGTAAGGAAATTTAGGAGGTCCGGAACTAATTATTGTCCTATTATTGTCCTGGAAAAATGGTTTTGACTTACAACCAACTTGACCAACCAACCCTTTGGATGAGTTAAGTTTGTAAGTCAAGGGTCTACTGTATATTTTACCCAAACCACTTTCATTTAAGCAGCTTCTGTAGGCGAATTTTGTTCCTTCTCATATGACTTACATATACACAGATTCCTCTTTTTGTCTGCTCAGTTTTTTGAAAATAACAGAAGGTAGCACGGTATCTGAATATTGAGATGGGCACTGTGTGTGGAAATGGCGAACTATTGTTATCTTTGGCATATACCGCTGTCAGAGCAGTCTGAGATAAGAATATATTTCACAGCTGCTGGGAGTGGTATTCATACTTGCTATGTATCAGAAAGAAAAATGATTCCAAAGAGAGCATTTAGTTGACTAAAAATGGAAAAGCTTCCTTTATTTGAATGCCGAAAGAATACACATTAAATCCTCTTAATCTTCTTTTTCTTGAGTTTAGTACAATAATCTTCCACCACTAATCACAATTAGAGTCTCATGCAGCACTGGATTATGGTGCGTTGAGCCTCTTGCTGTTTTAAATTCATAGACCCCTGCCAATTTAATGGTATTACACGCAAGGGTTTGTGTATGCAGGGGTCTTGATTTATCATACTTTTCAAGGGTTTGTGAAACTTTTCTGAAGGATCTGTAATGTAATGTTAAAAAATGTTTAATTGGATCTTATGTAATGGTTTACTTATTGCAAACTACACATACTGTGTTTGCAGATTACATTGAACAATGCTCCTTGGTACAAAGTATGCACATGGTTGTTATATATGGATGATATAATGGATTATCTTTAAAAAAAACTTTTCTCAAAGTTATATGACCTCTGTCACATATCTGAATACATGGAAAGCTGATTTATCATAAATATTATTGTGATACAGAACTTTTTTGCAAAGACTTTTTGGAGTCTTAAGTCACAAGCAGACTTCCCATATTAATATTGTAGTGATCCAAGAAAGGGCCACACACTGTATATTTTGTGCTGTGTATATACGCCTGTAAATGCTATATACTGATGTATAATGCTCTGCTTTCATTAGTTCATGTCCCTTTAAGTGCTGATATTAATGCTGACTGAGGTGCATTCCAGGAAGTTCTGCCTCCTGCTCTCCTCTAAAATGATACTTTATAGAGTTACATTCATCTTGGTGATGAGTTAGTTTACTCCCTAGACCAAGGTTATATATTCAAGCCTCATAGAAGCTTCTGAGCACTTCTGCTCTTCTGTTCTTCCATGGGCTTGTGTTAGGTTCTTTGTGGCTGGATTCCCCCTTCCTGTTGTCTGGAGGAGTTCTAGCTCCAGGTTCCTGCAGCCATAGCCAAGGGTCCCTGCGTGTCAAATGCGGTAAGAGGAAGCTGACGCAAGGCCAATTATTCCTGGTTCGTATGGTTAACCCTGGCCCTGGGTAGTCCTACACACTCTGCAGGTGGCCTACTACTGAAAGGTACCAGCAGCAATAGGGACACTGTTTGGAACTTTAGCTCCTCAAGTGTATTGCCCCATCCCTGCCAAAGGGTTTGGTGAAAGACTGTACATAATCCCTTTAGTAAAGCTTTAAATAGTAAATGCCCTATTTGCTGTCTGGACCTTCCCTTAAGAGTGTGAGCCATGTGTGAGGTGTTAGCATAGATTCCTGGAGAGAATAAACCGAACCACGCTACATTCGCTACATTACAATCCACCACTGATTACATGCTTGACCTCCTATTTGCTTGATTTTTCTGCATAAGAACAGTCACCCTTTCTCTTTTCTTAATTCACATTCTATACATTTTATTGAAGACATATCCAGAAAGCATATATATATATTTATAAGGGCATGAACAACTAAAGATTTTGTCAAATCACAGCATCTTTCAAGGTCATAGTCAAGTTGACTAGTCGTTCACACAGGCATAGCAGATCCCTATGAATAAGCCTTCCATAACGGGGTGAAACGCATCAGGGAAGGAGACCCCTGCAAGGTTGATGGTCTGACTTGCTGTTTGACTATCTATACTTTTCTTCAATAAAGATTGTGATTTTACGCTTTAATGGGGGGACACTTAATTCTTGGAGAAGATGAAGCAAGGGAACACAAGTGTCCAACAATGAACAACTTTCATTAAAGTTTTCTGTGACTTTAACAGTCAACATGACAATAAAGCAAAACATTGGCATGTACACAGAGAAGCGGAAACTATGTTTTTTTCTCCTCCCCTCCCCACCAATACTACACATCAGAGGCAGAGACTGCACGCATCCCAGTCAGTGCGCACACAGAGAATATGAGTCTTATGCCTTCACTTACCTCCCCAACCACGTGGCATGCACATAGAGAGAGATGACTAGTCGACTCTTCTATTAATCCTCTAATATATATAAATATATAGAATTTTTTTATTCGGTTGTGATCAGAAGAAAAGAAGAAAATATGTACTCTACGTTTTGCTTTAAATTGTAAGCACTTATTTTAACAAAGGCAAAAGCTTCTATGTTAGTACTTCTCCCTTCTCCGGCTGTATTTATGGAGATATTATTGTGGAACTGATGATTTACAGTGAGTGTTCTCTTTCTGGGAGTCTGAACAGTTCAGCGTTACTCTTTTTTCGTCTTCAACATCTTCCTGATCTTTTCATATAGGATTTATTTTCCATTGGCTAGACCAGCATGATTCTAATCCTAATCACACACCCAGGTTGTACAGCTGCCAATGTTCATTACTGTAATTCCTTCACACCAACTTGGCAGATAAAAGAGGCTGAAAACCTTTTGTTCCATACAGAGGTCTGCAATTTAAAACACGCATTGCTGTGCAGCAACATAATCAATGTTTATATAATGTAGCTCCCACCTATATCCATTCTGCTCATATAAACTAAACAGAGTGGAGGAGGAATATAAAGAAAACACATTGCAGATATTCAGTTACCATTCTGTTGGCTTTCTGCACTATATGAACATTTTGTGCGTTGTGTTCTCTTTTTATTGTTTGGGAGTATTGTATATTATTTAATTTTGTCTCATGCTTTTAGCATCAGATTTAATTAAAATTGTTTTTAATCTTTCCAATTAAATAAAAGCTTCATAGTTTAGGTTTTTGTTTAACATGTTTGATTACATTTTAATTTCATTTAAAATTTTATTATACCCACCTTATCAATTGCAATAAGGAAGACCTCTGCAGCTGCTCCAATGTTATTAAAATGGCAGTGTTCTTGTAAGCCAGCCTCCTGGTGCTGATGCATTCCTCAATTCCATAAAGACTGCTTAGAGGAGGTAAGGTAAGTAGAGGTTCAGGTAAGTAGAGGTCTTGTTCTACAGCCCTTGCTGTGAGATAGTGGGCAATTGCAGGGGCAAAATAAATAATATAATAGACCCTAACTTTATAACAAGGGATGGCCAGTTAAAAAAAAAGAGAGATGCACATAACTAATCTGGTCATCTGATTAATTAGTACTTCTCTAATTGGGTTGTTTTGCCTTTACAGAAAGCAGAGAAATAAACATTATCACATGATCCTGTGCACATGATCTGAGCAGTGGAACATCAACCCAATCAACTGATCAAAATTTTGCTTCTACACTAGTTTCCTTGCAGAAATGCTTTTCTTCATAACTTTATATATTTTAAAACATTGTGTATGATTAGCAATGTTTTTCCATGACAGGGTTGTAAATCTAAAAGCACACTTTCCCAAATTTCTCTGCACTTCTCTTCTGTGTTGTTTAGGCTTGGATCACACTTATTGACATGCATTTCCATGAAATATAATGTGCACTTATTGGTAGAAATGGTTTTATTCAACTAGCTTTGAGTTGATTGTAAAGACCCTGCTATCATCACCAAATCTGAGATATTGCTCTAGCACATGTAGTTTTGCATACATTAAGTTTAAAGTCAAAGTCTAAATCTTGACTTGGCTTTGATTTTTAATGTATGCAAAAACTATTTGTGTTTTTGCAATTTTTTGTAGTATATCCTCAACTTTTCTCTATATCTCCAGCTAGTTTAGTGATGATACCATGCACACGGGCTTTGCAATTAACTCACACATCAAACTAGTCCAATTTTCAAAAGAAAATTTTGACCATCTCTTGGATAAGCTTTGAAAGTGTGAACTAGGCCTTAAAACAGGTTAATGCCGCACCAGCAATAAGAAGATCAGTGAATTCTAAACTGTATCAGAAATATCTCAGATTGGTTTTTAATGCAAGCTCAAATCACCAGATTGTAGATGGTTGGTCCAGGCCCGCCATCAGGGGGGGAAAGAGGGCAATCAAATCCTTGGCCCAGCAGGCATTATCTCGGGGCCCTGGCGGCCGCATTCCAGGCTGCCCGATCAACTCTGATTGGCTGCCCAGTCTGCAATTCCCTGGATTGCAGGCAGCCTCTTATGAGCTGTCTGCTAGCACCCGCAAACCCCCCGCTCCACAAACTTTAGAGTCTGTGGCTCCGGGATTTTGGATGGCGGTCCTGGTTGTGTCACAAACCCAAAGCCCATTGATATGGCATCTAAAAATAACTTTTACATTAACAATAATGTGTTAAAGTATATATGAGATTCAAATGATTGAATGAACGGACCTCTTTCTCTGTGAACTTGCATGATCACACTCACACAACGTATTTGCAAAGCAAACAACATACTCACTACTCTCAATCTTTCTATCGGTAGTCCCTGTGATTCATTGTATATTAAGTCACTGATTTGCTTTGCTGGATATGACGTCAGCAGGCCAAAGTACACAATGCTGTCTGTGCAATATGCTCTTGGCTCAGATACAAATGTTAGCAGGGCAAGCTTTTCTCTGAAATTGTTAAAACGTTCGCTTTAGAATTATTCCAAAGAAATCTGCCTTGTAGCTTGGTTGGGTACGTGTGTTCAGCAGCAAAATACAGACCACAACTGTCATTTACATGCTGCCTAGGGGGGAGTGTGACACAAAACATAGTGCTATTTATTTTAGTAGCAGAGTAATTTCATTGAGCTGGTTTAGCAGAGTTAATATGTGTAAAACTGTTGTTTCTGATATAAAAATGGAAAACTTACTCTTTCACAAAATAAAATAATACAACCAGTTTGACATGCCTGGCTTGTTTTATGCTTCAGTAATAATCACATTTATTTATGACATGATGGGACTTTTAGTTTTTATGAAGTTGTTGCTGGAGGGGGTATCTTTATAACTTTACACCAGAATGATCATCCAAAGTTTCCTGCAGTGTGTTCCTGCCACCTAATGGACACGATGTTAAGTGCATGCAGCAGGGTGAACCTTACTGTCCTATGTAATGCATAATATTCTACACAATGAAATAACCCTAGTTATATGCAACGCACTACAAACTATTCATGCTGATGTTATATATAGGTGGCCTTATGATGTGGGGGTGATGCAAGGATTTGAAAAGTAAGCATTAGCGGTTTTGTGCCAGTAAACTGAAATAGCATGCCAACACTATAAAATGTCCATGATCCCTGCCCATAAAGTCCATAAAGCTCTGTTCACATATATCAATTTCAACACATATGACACCCCATTTATATCAGTCCATTTTACATTTCTATGCTATGTTTTCATGTAAAGTAGCCCATTGGGTATTATGTACGCTTGTTAAACATTCTGAAAAATGTTCATTACATGTAAAATAGACAGATGTGAACAGGCCTCAACTAACACATTGTATCCAATAGACTTGTTCAATTTCATCATATCATACAGTTGCAAGAAAAAAAAATATGTGAACCCTTTGGGATTACGTGGAGTTTTGCATGAATTGGTTATAAAATGTGCTCTGATCTTCATCTAAGTCACACAGCCTGCTTAAAATAATACTACACAAACATGATATGTTTTCATGTTTTTACTGAACATAACATGCAAACATTCACAGTGCAGGGTGGAAAAAATATGTGAACCCCCTAGCCTAATGACATCTCCAAGAGCTAATTGGAGCCAGGAGTGAGCCAACTTTGAGTCCAATCAGTGTGATGATATTGGATGTGTTGCTGAAAGCTGTCCTGCACTTTAAAAACACAAACCAGCTTTGGGTTTTCTGGTTTCAAGAAGCACGGTCTGATGTGAACTATGCTACGCAGAAAAGAGCTCTCAGAAGACCTATGATCAAGAATTGTTTACTTGCATGAAGGGTTACAAAAGTATCTCCAAAAGCCTTGACGTTCATGTGTCCACAGGACACATGTTTAGCACTGTTGCTACTCTCCCTAGGCGTGGTCGGCCTGTAAAGATGACTGCAAGAGCACAGCGCAGAATCCTTAATGAGGTAAAGAATCCTAGAGTGTCAGCTAAAGACTTACTAAAGAAATCTCTACAGTAAGGAAAACATTAAACAAGAATGCATTACATGGGAGGGCACCACGGAGGAAGCCATCGCTGTCCAAAAAAAAAATATTTGCTAAATATTCTGTGGACAGATGAAACCAAAATTGAGTTGTTAGGAAAAAAACACACAACACTATGTGTGGAGGAAAAAAGGCACAGCACACCAACATCAAAACCTCATCCTCTTGCAACTTTATATTATCACATCATATATAACATTGATGTTAATAGCAAGGGCTTAAAATGCATGCAAACAACATTTTGGGGATAGATGTAAAAAGGGCCTTAAACACTTTGCACTGCAACAGATAGATACAAACCAAGTGTTAGTTTTAACAAACTATATAGTGTATTGTGTGGGTTTTATGATACCAGGTTCACAGCTTGAAATGGATGCCTTAAGCCAAACATACACAGCTCTATTCCCCGGTGATTGTTGTGCAATTGATTGCAACGTGGTGACCCAAGAATCAAACAGCGATCATTTGAAGAACTGATGCGCACCACCTTGGGGAATCGATCCTTGGCTGACACTTTGAATGGGGACTGAGTGTACCAACATGTCCGTTGATATTTTGCTGGAGTGGGATCGATCGCTTAAGGTGGGCAATATTTAATTTGGTTGACAGCGTTTAAATGCAAAATAGACTTTGCATATGTTGATGTGTACATTTTAAGCCTCCATTCTGATGATATGCTGCCACATTGGTGGCATCCCCTTTCTGCTGGGTGCAGAGACACTAGGGAAAAGAGACATCATACTTTTCACTTCATTCCTAAGTGTCAGGAGATCTGTTTTCAGTGCCATCTACGGGTTACATAGTAGAAAGGGATTGTAGGTTTGTTCTTAGGTTGAATAAGCATTTTGTCCAGATGTTTTTCTCAACATTTTATTGTTGTTATTATTATATATAATATATTATATTATTATTTATGCAAGTGGTAGTTGTGGCCCTGGTCGCTATGGACCCTGAGTTACCAATTTCTGCACATTCAACCACCCACAGACAGATGAAGGAGGAGCTCTTATTATTAATATTATCATCGCGCCAACATATTATGCAGCGCTGTACAATAAAATAGAGTTGAGACACAACACAAGATAACACACAGGTACAGGTTTTGACACAGGAGGAGTAGAGGACCCTGCCCCATGGGGCTTACAATATAATTGGTTGGGGAACAGAGTATACAATAGGTGGGGGGAGCTGTTGCTTTGTTCCTAAATATGTCATTCTTAAGTCAAATGTAAATAACTGGGGGACTATCTATACAATGGCAACCTGAATCACTTGCCAGTGTTAAAATTGGAAATCGAGGGAAGAGCAGGTAAATATATGGGGTTCTCCACCATTGTGATGGCTCAGAGGCAGGTGAAAGTTTATTTCAATATAGGAACACAGATATATGTTTTAGATGCTGCTTTGCCAATTATATTTTTATGTGCAGCATACATGTGCATGATGAAGACATAATTTTTTCAAACAAACATTGATTTATCAACAGTAAAAGACCTTTGCTTCACTTGTGCACTAACTATTGGAGTTAATGTGCAATCCTAGAACTACACTCTGTGTATATGTGAGCAAATCAAACCACTTCCCACAGTAGGATAATATTCTACTCATGCTTTCAATGCATTCTTTTAAGCTAATATCCCCTGGACTATAGTTAGTAAGTGAAATTAGACTCTGGCTCTGATTCCAGTTAATTACCTCCATTGCAATTAGAAAGGGAAGGCAAGAGCAGATTTTATCACACGATCACTGTTGTGCGTTCCAGGATTTCATTCTTTCAGAAGGGAAGAAAAATAAATAAATTGTTTCATTTCTTCTGGGAAGCCACCCCTCCACCTTTTTTTCCATAATTTTCTGCATTGTCCCTGCCAAGGCAGAATGTACTCTAAATTCACACACCATTTCCTCTGCCCCAAGTAATGGGATGTCAGTGTTTACAGCTGATTTGTCAAATTTTAGTAAGAAGCAATCTACCTCAAAAGGTTGGGAATAAAGTGATCATGAACAGTTTTAAAGTTAGAGGAAAGAAGAATGTAACCAATAACAAACCTATTTGGATTTTCGAAGTAAGGAAATCTGAACTCCTATGGTTGACCCCTAAGACTAGGAAGTTAAGGGTTAAAGCTGGGATTTATATTTTTCTCCATTGGTGCAACTAGAGAGCTAGTTCTGTAAAATACGCTTCCTGACAGCTTATTTCTATAATGATTAACGTAACCTTTTATTAAAGATCATTTTTTTAATTATTTACCCTGCCCTAAGCATTGCGATCTTTAGTAAGGGCATTACCAGCGTTAACATACATGGCCACTAGATGGTGGTAGATAATAATTTCCAATGGTATAACCGTATCTCTATAGATTTGTAGAGGGAACTTGATGATGTCACTTACCTGATGTCTCTGTATCAAGCTGTCAAAGCCTTGCGGTGTTCCTGAGCTAAAGAGAAAAGCCATGGAGGACAGTCCAAATGTATTCACTACAGCCAAAGTTTTTCCTTTTTCTTTGAACAATTGTCAGTAAAATGGGTTGTTTGACAGCGAAGAAACCTTGAGTTAGCTGCTGTAAAATTATTATTATAAATCATTATTTTGTCCTTCTTTAATGCTGCTCTGCAAACTCCTTCACATCTAGAGACAATGTATTTGTCAACTAGCCTCCCAGTATGTGTATAGCTGGGGCTAAACATCATGTTTCTATGTTGATTTCTTGTCAGATCGACCATGCGTGATGATTTAATCACACACGGCCGGCCGTGCAGAGAATCGACTGCACACCCTTTGTGTGTCCATCCAAAGTAATTAAATCTAAAATTTACAGACAAGTCTGTAATTCTTTAGATCAATAGTCTGGTCGATTTTGCACCTGATTCAAGGTGGGTGCATTAGATTTGCACATTGGTCGATCTGTGGTGAAATCAGCTGCAAATCGAGACGTCTATACCCAGCTTTAGGGTTCTCACAGGAAACTTCAAATAAATAGTGTCTTGGCCTTAGATTTTTGTCTGCAAAGCAAGTATGCTAACTATCTTCAACCATGCTTCTTGCACGGTGATGCCTAGTTAAGATAAATATTGGACACTGCTTATGTGTGTATGTACACACATCATTTTCATGCAGTTCATATTATTGGAAATTCTGTACCACTAAGCAATCACACACAACACTCCCAACCTCTCTCTATGGGTAACTGTAGAATTTGTTTCTAATAAAGAGGTTGGCAAACCTGGGGGCTATAAAATAATTGTGTCAGTAGGCCCATCAAATATTGTCCCTGTTGTGTTTGGATCATTTTCAATTCTACACTTATAACAATGACAGCTGGAATCAGAATACCTGCTATCGGAATACCAGCTAAATGAAGCCATGCATGTACTCTAGCTTCCTCTCTCAGACTATAGAAGGGTCGATATTTCATGGTTTCTATATTTGTTTTTGTACCATGTAGGTTCACTAAGTGCCTCATTATAATTCCATACATTGGATCTCCTTGGAGGAATTCTAACCTGCAAATAAGCCTCTATTTTCTACTTTTACTTGTTACTTGCATGCCTGAGTTAGAATCTAGAGATAAGTCAGGGGATTATTTGGTGAGTAGAATCAGCAGTATAGCTTCTTTACAGCTTCAGGGCTTTTCCCTGACATATAAGCCCCACAACGCAAGACCGTGAAATTTCATAATCTACATTTCCCTAAGTAAAGTTTAAATGCTAACCTTTTCTTTGTTACTGCGTGCCTTCACCTGGGATGCTAGTACCTTCTGCCAGCCATACTTACGAATGTCTTGGTAAGATTGCTGTTTAATTAAAAGAAGGCATCTCCTCTGCATTACTGATTGAGGATCCTAATTTGTGTCACATCTGTATTCATTTCTTTAGGCTTAATGTAGTAACACTGGAGAAAATGTTCTGGGTTTCTGCCTTAAACCAATTTACACTCTATGCTTGCTTGAGTCTTATTAAGTTATATGAGTAAAGGTAATGCAAAGTAGGATGGGATTCAAATTCAATTTTAAACATTTATGTGCTCATATTTACTAAATATGCCTTGAATAAGGTCTTTTAAATAAGAGCATAATGGCATACTTAATATGCACTGTAGTATTGTGTGCAGGTTAAAATGGACCTACCACCAGAAATCTATGTTTTTATGAATGGCACTAGAAGTGCCAATAATAGGGAGGAATGCAGTAAAAAAACCTCAAAAACGTACCTGTAATGACCATTTTAGGAAGATTACCACACAGCTCCCCTCAGCACTTTCTGGTTCGCTGAAGGCAACACATGAAACTGGGGGTGCAATATTGCAGGTGGCCACTGGGGGGTGTTCAGTGATCTTCTATGGGAATTTTCAAAGCAGATCACTGAGAAATCTAAGCTTCCTTTGACGTCCTGCCTATTTCTGCCTAAAATGAACCAGGAAGTGGGAAGAGCTGTGGGGTTATCTTATTAAATTGGTCATTACAGGTACCTTTTTTTTCACTGCATTCCTCCCTATTATTGGCACTTCTAGTGCCATTCATAAAAACAGATTTCTGGTGGTAGGTCCGCTTTAAGTATTCCTTATATTTTAGTATGATCACACTGCATTTATTAGAGCCACATGCTCCTTCTACTGTTATATCTACATGCTTTCTTCAAAAAAACTCCAAAAAGGACATGAACTCTTGCTGTACACACACACTCACTCACATATATATACATACAGTATATGTGTAACTTTTTGCAATTTCAATCTGCATTGGGTTGACAATTTGTTTTGTTCAAATATGTCCACTCCAAAGAAGATTGGTAAGATTGATATGCAAAATATTTTCTACATAAATAATCAATTAACAATGGGCTTTGGATAGTTTGAAAACTATCGCAATATGATTTTCCTAGAGTGATGAGCAGCAACAATTTCTCTTTTACATCATTGTCTTTGCTCCTTGGCATTGTGTTAACACACACCTGAATGCACCAGACCAGCAAACTGCCAAAATGTCTACTTTTATAGACATGTACACACCTTGCTAATCAAGAACATTATCAACACCAAGCAGTGCCCTCTTAAGTTCTATTGGTAAGGATATACTTATTAATCCTAATTTCTGGATGTGATAAAAAGCATCCTTAACCTCCTGAGCGTTTCAGCCTTTGCACGTTTTTTTCAAAACTGTGCCACGGGCAATCGCGGCGGAGCACGATATGCTCCGCTGCGATTGCCTGCTCAGCTGGAGGTAGTAAACATAAGTCCGGCGTCACTGGAGACGCCGGACTTACGCTGAAAGAAAGCTACGCCCCTCCAGTTAGACGGAGGTCTATGGCGCCGCCTACCCCTGCCCCCTTCGCGTCACCGGTGACTCGATCGGGGGCGGACCCGGAAGCATCGGCATACATGCCGATGCTCCCGACCGCCGCAGAAAGCCGGCGAGACCTAGAGCGTGGCTCTAGTTAACTGGTTAACTAGTTAACATCATGAAACTCAGCCCGAGTTAACTCGGGCTAGACGCTCAGAAGGTTAAGCCACACACCTTTAGATCAATTTTACAATTACAATTTCCTTTAGATCTACCAACAACTATGTAGTGCAGTGTCCTCCTTGATAGAATACATAGTGATTGGAAGGTTTAGAAAGCTCCTCATATTACATGGTTTTGGTAGATGAAAAGTTGATTGTACAGAAATTGTATGGTAAGATTGTAAGGTGTGTGGGGGTGTATCGTAACTAAAAGTAAAGTCAAAATAGCAGAAAAACTGTTATGTCAGTTAGAAAGAAATGGGGTGGGGGGGGGGGGACTCTAATACACGAAATGAGGAGGACTCTAATACACATGCCATAGGATTAGTGCCACACCCCTATTTACATATGGATTAAATACTGAACACCCAGTATGGGGGTCCAAACTGCCCCTCCACAAGCCAGAGTGCAGTAAGGGAGTAACTGTTATATCAGTTAGTTTGAAGTACAGCATACAAACACTCCTCTAAAAATAGGCACAGCAGTAGATCCCCCCCCTTCCCTATAATGTGATCCAAGATAACTCGATATATTTTATTTGCAGCAGTGTTTAGATTAGACCTGCTGTGATACAGTACAATGGAGAACTAACAGTACGTTGATAGACCAGATAAATATTATACTAGTCTTTGACCCCTGTAGTATGCAGAGGTTGCTTTTTAAAAATATGCTTTCTTTATCTGAATTAAGTGCTTCTTGGCTTCTCGGCCCCAGAGCATTGTTCTACAGGAGGGCTTCTCTAGCTTTGACCTGTAATTCCAATGATTGATTGCTGCTCAGGTGGCCTAGATCACCACTAGTTGGCTTTATTCAGCTTGACCTGAGTCTTTGTGGCTTAGTATGTACTTTACTGGTCGGATTTCTTTGACTTTTCACTAAATTGCTGTATAAAATAGATACTATGTTTAGAACAATTTCCACTATACTCTTAAGCAGGCCATACACTCTGAGATAAAAATTAGGATCCATTAAAACCGACCAATGAATGCATTTTATCGTCCTGAAATCCGCACATGTCCACATGGTACAACCGATATATTACGATCGTAATTGCCGTTTTTTTACGATCGTAATTTATTGGACATGTTCAAAAATTTTAATTGGTCTGGCAACATCGGGAAACTTCATACTGTTTTCATAGTGTTTACCGACCAATTACTGCCGAGGCTTCCCCTTTAAAAAAAAAATACATCACAATGGCCGATATAAACGGCGATGAATTTCGATGACATCCTCGTAAAAAAAAAAAAATACGATCCTAAATTGGATTTTCAATGTGGTAGCTTTTTTGCCAAATATTACGATCCAAACCGATACCGCCGTCGGGATACATTGGTCTGTTTTAATGGATCCTAATTTTTATCTCAGAGTGTATGGCTAGCATTATGTACAGTATAGCAAACAATATTGATATCTGAAACTGCTGAGATAACATGTTTTATATATTTATATATAGAAATGTAATTTAGCCTGCTTGCTCAGTGAGTAGAAAACCTTTGCTAACTGGTTTTGGATGCAAAACAGAGCAACTGAAACCATTTGATGTTAGGGCATGGAAAACGTTAACCTGTTCAATTGGAATTTTCTGTTACTGATTTGATTATCCTTATCTAAGAGAAACAACTGAAAAACTACATTGCAACAAGGATGTTCTAAAGAGTTAAGGTGCTCATACACACATAGATATGCGCTAGATCCATGGTCGTTTTGAGTGCCGTGCACGCTTATAGCCATCCATCTAGCGCAAATCTAATGCGGCCATCCCGGTCTTCGAGCGGGATTGATTGAAACAGAGTTATCGGACATGACCGTAAATCACCGTCGATGTCCAATTGCTTTGGATGAGGACG
>CM070034.1:61331653-61344853 GCA_036250615.1 Ptychadena robeensis | reverse complement strand
AACTGTGAAGCCGGAGTGACCTTTAAACTAGCTGATCGATACGACTGTGAGGGTCTCCAAAGGGATCACCGATCCACAGGTCAGGTTGGATGCCCCAATCTCTGCTGCGGTCTTCACCTATAGACAAGCCCCCGCCTGAACGGGAGAAACGATATGCCTACCCGAATTCGGTTGCCCCCAGGACTTAACGCACAAGGTACCTCACCTGAGAACTGAGACCGGTGAAATCCTCCAAGACCCCCCTCTAGGGAGTGAGTTCAGAAACAGTGACAGATGCAAAGTCCAGGTTTGTGGCAGGGGTCATACAAAGGAGATAAGTCCAATCAAACATGGTCTAAGGGTAATCACTCATTGCACTTTATTTTCCCATTGACTATCATTGTAGAAATCCTTCGTGCGGATTTATTGCGTGAAAAAAAAAATTCTTGGGAGTTTTGCCATGGATTCCCCTGTCATGTCATTGTCCAGGTGTTAGACCCCTTGAAATAACTTTACCAACACTATTGTGGGCAGAAAGGGTCCCTTTGTTTTTTAAAGTTCGCCTGCCCATTGAAGTCAATGGCGTGTTCGCGAACTTTTGCGAACATTCGCGTTCGCCGTTCGCGAACTGCAAAATCCGGGTTCGCGCCATCACTACCCTTGAGGTGTAAAATGCAATGGAGGAGGGGAGCATCTACTTGACCCTTTGGTTGTGCTATATTTGTCCTGCTGACCAAAAGTGAGAGGGAAATTCTTAATAATAAGTTGTCTCTAAAACCATGCTAGAAAAAATATTATTTAAGTGGGGACTGCTTTTGGGGAGCAACATTCCCTCACTTTCTTTTGGATTTCTATGTCTATAGGGAGGGTGCACATAAGTGGTACTCTGGTGCTCAAAAGGGGCCAAAAACTAGCTATGCGTACCTGAATTATTGTTACAAAGCTCATATGTGTACTATCAACTTGGAGGCACTCCATGTCTGGCCAGCCGCAGCTAAATTTTAAATGTATACAATTTATGTCACTAGAATAACTGCAGGGAAATATGAATAAATATGAAAGGTTGCAGTTAGGGTTGTGAAATTGGGAATGTAAATTAATAATAAATATAAAGATCTGGGGGATGAAAGTCAGAGTAGGCATATGTAAGGGTAAAATCTGACAAGAGAAAAGCACTGTGACATCTGGATGTGACTTTGAAAGGTTGACATTTGGATTGCAGGTAGTCTCAGGGGTTAGTTTTTAAGCCATAAAATTTCAGGGTCACACTACTGAGGTATGAAATCTGGGCGTTAAAACTTCTTGTATTGTGAGAGTTACATTTGACTCAAAGCCAGCTGGTGACCTGTGGATGGAGACAGCTAATCAGAGGATCAATCAGGAACAGGGAGGTCCATCTGCAGCTGGAACTACTATGCAGGAGGCTGATGCAGAGGACAGTGAGGGAGACAGTGAGTAAGACCACCCTACATATGGGGTGAGTTCCAACCACCACTCTCTCTTGGCACTCATCTGTGGAGCTCACTAAAAAGTTATGTTTACCCCTGTCTATAGGGCAAGAAGTGAAGAAAAATCTGTAAGACCCAAAAAAACTGGATTTACTTTTACCCACTGTATATAAAATATGTACAATTTGTGATACTGGTTGACATAGCTGGAGCATGATGACAGAGAGTCTAAGAGGGCTGACTTATCTGCAGTTTGAAGATACATAAGGAAGGATCAATATATGCAACCATCATAGAGTGGTCTTCCCAAAAGACACATATTTTGCAATGTTATAAAAAGGGGAAGATAGATCTTATCCTTCTAGGTGTATGTTTAAAATGCTGCCAATGCAAAACTATTGTACATATAATGCTGAGAATTAGCTTAAGCAAAAACTTTAATGTTCATTCACAAATGACACTATAGAAAAACATTTGAAAAATGTAAAGGTTGTAATCAGAGAACATACCAACCTTTTTTTCCTTTAAATAAATGGTAGGCAATCGGTTGTTTTCTTTGGATCACTATCTGCTAAAACTAGAACTGAGAAATGTATTCAAGCTGCACTCCATAGCTCGGGCTGCCAGCAGGGACTTCTTCATTGTGACAGTTGATTTGGATTAAATGTACTGGAGAAAATAGATTGTTTCTTTTGTTATACTCTTGAATAATAATTGTGTATATTTAAAATCAGTGCAGAATGATGCTCATCGCTCCACCATAACTCTAAATGGCAGTTTGCCTTTTTTACAGCACACTGCCTGTGAATCATTGTGTAGCTCAAGTCAATAACTGGAGACAAGACTTCAAAGTCAGAGCAGAGCAGTGGCATTTAGCTGCTAGGAATGTGTAAACATGCTTGAAAATACCTAAGCTGCATGAATAAATGTGTCTTAATATGTGGTTTTGTGTGCACGATAGTAGGGCCGGCATCCTGCCTTGCATGAAATGAGCAGGATTTCAAGGATAATTTCAGCAAACCCAAATCCCTTGATTCAAGACTTTGAAAAATCAGCCATGCTACTGGCTGAGAATGTCGAGTTCCTGTTCAGAGCTGTTAAGCTTTGTAAACCCAAAATGCCTACACTAACATATGCATGTGCATTTAAAAATTAGAAAATTGGCATCTATATATTTCAACTTAGGGGAATACTTAAAGCTAAACTTCAGCAAATAATAATACAAAAATAATAGTTCAAATAAATATTTTCTTTATTATTACAGAGCTCGTTATTAAAACTCTCCTTCTGAGGGTTGGCATCAGTCACTTTATTTTATCCAAATAAATGCATTGATGGTCCTGGACCTGTACTTACATTGGTGTTAGTTTTATAAAATTACCGGACGAGGTAATAATCACTGAGCTGCATTCATTTGAGTCTAACCTACCCTATATGACCCAATAGTATTGGGACATCACTCCAAATAATTCAGATTGTCAATGTTGATGGAATTATTATAAAAATGAAGCCATTGTGAACAACAGCAACTTAGCTATGAAGTGGTGGACCACATAAAATCACAGGGTAGAGTCGGTGCGTAAAAGTTATCGACTTTCTGCATAGGCAATAGATATGGTCGAATTCTGCATAGTTATATTCTTTGAAAAATTCAAACCCCTGGTTGAGATGCATTTCTACCACAAAATTTTGTCCACCCTGGCGCAATTTTGATCTAATCCTAAATTCATTGGTACATGACATGGGAGGAGTAAAGAGGTCTCCTTATTCATTCCTAATTTCTTAAATGAAAGTCCTAGAAATAAAACAAAGAGACCGTTTAAAAAATATTTTAAAAACATTCTGCCCTTTAACTTTAACCTTCCTGCACTATAACAATGTTCCTCGCTGTAATCCGTTCTGGACAGATGTCCCTCGAAGTCTCTGGTGCTGATAAGCTACAGGTCCTGGGCCAGGGCTGAGCATTTGTGGTCAGCCCAGGCCAGGTGCCTGTCTGTAAATATCAAGATGCCCTAAAGAAACCTGTTGCCCATGAGCAGAAGTGTTAGAGAAGCAATGTGGCAAGTGCTTCTAATTAGCCATGGCTAGGACCTCTACTCCATCCAGCACAGACTTCGAAGGACATTACCGCAGAATGAATTACATCGGGGGACATTTTGTTCTTGTTGTATGTTCTTTTTTAATGAATAAATCTATTTTTATCTCTTTTATTTTAACCTCCTGGGCGTTACGCCCGAATGCAGTATGGATGCAATTTGGTCTTGGATCAAACTGCACCCATGCCGGGATCAGGCACAGTCTGCGGTTCTCTGGGAGCCTGCAGCATTTCTGCTTCGCTGCAGGCTCACAGACTTCTTCTGGCCCCCAGTTTTCAGGGTCATCGGTGGCAGTGCAGGGGGGAGGCGCCATAGACCTCCATGTTAATGGAGGGGGCGTCGCTTTTACCCGCTCACACTGCCAGTGTCTAATTGACACCAGCAGTGTGTAGAGATTAGTTAATAGTCTTTAGGAATTTTTAAATAAATAATCCACTGTAAAAATGCATATACTTCAAAATTAGATTTCCACATTTTTTGACCATCTCTCAAACGTTGAAACATTTCAAATGGTCTTCAGATTTAGATAACAATACACAGGGCGCATTGCATGCAATGAGTTTCCATGGCTGAGCAGCTGCATTCAAGCATTCCCAGCATCAGATATAGTGGTGTAAAGCCACTCTCACTGGAGCCAAGTTTGATTCTCTGTCTGTCAATCAAATTAACTCTCTTATTTTGTCTTATTGAATTGTGCCAAATGTAAGGTTTGGTGGAGGGGGTTGACCACTTTTAGCGGGTAGGGTTGTCCCCTACCCGCAGAACAGAAATGTTTTAAAATTTTATGCTCCAAACTTTGTTAGTACAGTTTGGTAATAGCCCCTTCATTTTCCAAAATGATTCTTCACTGGTAAACAGTGCAAGGCCCTTTAAGACATGAATGAGTTAGTTTGGTCTTAAGGACCTACACTATCTTGGGCAGAGCCCTGACTTCAACCCAACTCCTTTATAAAGAATTAAAATGAAGACTGCACATCGTAGCCATCTCATCACTTAAGTTCTCTTCTGGAAGAATGTTCAAAAACTGCTATAAATGCATTCCTAAACCTTGTCGAAAGAAGAGTTGAAGCTGTAATAGCTGCAAAATGTTAATTCAATAATAATAAAAAAGCCTTTAGCTTGAAGTTCATGTATGTGTAAAGGCAGGCATCTCAATAATTTTGCCAACAAAGTATTTGTTCATGGTTTATAACAGAAAAGGGGGGCCCTGAAAGGAAAGTTTGGGAACCACTGGTTTATAGTGTAAGTGTGTTGCATTGAATACATATGCCAAATTCCACCCTCAGTAAAGTTTATGAACACACCAAACCAAAATTTGGAATCCAACAGATAAACAGAGAAGAAATGCAGTCATAAAATGAATAAATGTGTGTAGGGACTAAGAAGCATTACATAGAAAGTACTAACTTCTTAACAAAACATTAAAAAAATAAAATGACAAACGACAAGTGTACAGCTTGAGGTTACATGGGAGAGCCAGCTTGCCGTTAATAACTGCAAGTTTGACTTCTCTATTAATAATGTAGTTTTATTGTGCATGTTTGAATGAATTATAAGAATAAAGCCAGTAATGATTTTGGGTAAATTGGTTCAAGCTGTGTGCAGTGTAAAGCTTCAGGTTGAAACAGAAAAAAAAAAAAGACCAATCGTTAAGCTTGCTATGCTCGGCTGAAAACCAAAATGCATCCTTTTACAAAAACTTCTAGTACTGTTGATACATTTGTGAATAAAATAAAATTTCCGCTTGTTCAGAAGTTTCCAGAAAAGCTCTATATATGCTTACTCTGTACACAATTTTGTTTTGGAATACAGATGTATTTTATCACAGAATATGCTGAACGTCTCATTCCTTTCAATGCTGGATTCAAACAAAATTCATATTAGCAGCCTTATTGAAAGAAGAATCTGTAACATGCATCAAACCATAGCAACCAATTGGCAATCAACTTTCATTGTTCTGACCTCTCTATGAAGATAAAAGGTGATGTTCGGCTGATTGCTGACTTTTGGCATTTCACGTTTCTGGCCTTAAGACCACTTAAATAAATAAGCCCACCACTACTATACATCTTTTGTTTTCTTAAAACATATTTTATTTTAAATGAGACCTTGTGAATTTAAATAGTTTTTTTCCCCTCTTTTTACATTCAATTAAATCCAAATAAACCCTCCTAACTACTAAAATGGTAGCACACATGTATCATCCTCAATATGGCTGTCAATCCCATTAAAGCTGACAAACGCCTCTAAGGCAGTAAACACATTACACATTCACTCTAATTTACTGCACATTTCTAATTAAATAATTCTGTTATGGTGTTTGGCACAGCTAGGTAATATGGCGTAGATTTCAGCCTCAGGCAACATACATTTAAGGTAGCTGAGTAAGGCCACAATTTATTTTCAGCATCAACCCAATTAACATTCTCTTTTCCAGGGAAAAATAAGATTCATCCCCCGAAGCAAATCATAAGTGCTGAAACATAAGGGGGGCTTATAAGTGGAATACATTTGCTATTTTAGGTTTCTTCGTGGGATATATTGTTTTTCATGACTAGTGATCGTGATCACTAGAGCATGACAGTTAAAAAAACAAAAATTACAAATGTGTGTGTTATTTTTTTCTACCATCCAACCAGATTTAATTTCTTTTTCCAGTATTACTTTTGGTTTATGTATTTATTTGTTATGCAACTAGTATTCATTCCTTTCCCCCTCAATTTGTATAATTTTTATGCAGTTAGTTTTCCTTGGAAAAATGTAGGTGCATGGCTAAGTTGAAGAGGGTGAGTTCAGAAAGGGTACATGGGATATAGGCAGGGGGCAGCTAGCACTCATCATTAAGGCAGCAGAGTTATTTTTGGTCAATCTCTCTCTTCAATTTTTTTGATGGACACTGGCATGATATAGTAGGGTAGTGCTTATGGCAATATTGGCCACAATTGGGAAAAAAAGTTGTGAAGAGTTTTTTTTGGAATTGCATCTGCTTGGCTAGAAGGAAAGCCCCGATGGGGCTGAAAATGAAAGGGGATGGGAATTCTAATTTTACAAATATCACCTTTGTCTATTTAGCTAAGGTATAGCATGTTATTTACAAGTTTCTGTCCACTTGTAAAATGTGTTCAATGTGCTGCCCATTGTGTTGGATTGTCAATGCAACCATCTTCTCCCACTCTTCACACACTGATAGCAACACCACAGGAGAAATGCTAGCACAGGCTTCCAGTATCCGTAGTTTCAGGTGCTGCACATCTCGTATCTTCACAGCACAGACATTGCCTTCAGATGACCACAAAGATAAAAGTCTAAGGGGGTCAAAAGATTCACAAACAAAAATCATGAGACAAAAACAGGAAATAAAATATTTTTATTGAATATTTGCTGAATATGTCAAGGTTTTTAACAACGACCTGAAAACTCTACTGTGGGAATCACTACACAAAGTGAAACTAAATTATAACCACTTCATCAAAAATGAAGGCTTACACAGCAAACTTTGTTAGCCCGCGGGTCACGGGCAGTATGGCAAGAGAAAACACCCGAACATTTCTACGAGATACAAGAGAGAAACTCACACATAGAAACACTCAAGCAGGCAGTAAGTATAGACAAAGGCAACTAGGATTTCTACAGCATCAGATTCTAATACTTTACACAGCTTTGTCTAAAAGGTAGATGTGGCTTTTGTATGGAATAAACCATATACTGATCAAATAGCAGGTTCATTAATGCAAATTACTGTCATTTGATAAGTTCGGGCAGTACAGTTGAAGCACATCGAGAGATATTAATGCATCTTGGGTGGTATGAACCTGCGCTTTGAACATACCAGTTAGACGTATAAACATAGGTTGAACAAACGAAATAAGCTGAAATAGTATGATGAATTTTGGTCAGTTGTAGTTATTTCAAATTTGTGTCACCTTACTATTTCAGATTATGCAGCATACAATTTGTCCTCTTTTAGGGTATGTACACACAATAGAGAAGGTCAGCCTGTAGCTTTTATATGGCAGGTAATTTCTTCCACTAGAATCTGCATCACATGTATATAGAAGCGATCATGTCTACAATGAGGTTATAATTTGAGGACCATGACTAAGTTGCTTTTATCAAGCTCTTCCAGTCTAGCATTACAGAGAACATTGGTGGCATTATTCTACATCAGCCATGACTTCAGTTTACTTAAATAAAAGCAAAGAAGTTTGTAGGGGTTGCCGCATTTTGCCCTTTCATCCGCAATAATTATTATCATGAAAAAGCCTACACCTATCTTATTGTTCTAGTGTGTACATATCCTAATTTGTGCCTTTCAAAAACCAATACAGCAGGATACCTACTGTTGTTACCATTCGAAGCAGCTATGGGAAACTTTTAGTCCCATGAACTGAGGAACTACATATCCCAGCGTGACCTGACAGCAAGTGGCCCGCAGTGTGTGCTTGGATTTGTAATTCATCAGTGGGCAGATATTGTCCATGAGGGGTTTAGATTAGGACTGTTTCTGACACACTATACAGTATTTAGTGAAATATTCTGTCCGGAATATATTACACATTCAACAGCACTGATATTCAACAATACCAATTGCTTAGTTGAAAAATTGTAAATGTTATCTTGGCAGTAAAAGATTTGTTATTTTTTTCATTGACAGCCCTTGAACAAACTAAATGCAAGGTACATTAAGAACATATGCTCTACTTTGTACTCATCTTCTAAGAATACAGAAAGCTTAAGTGATACCTATTGGCTAACTAAAGTCATTGAAAAAGCAAGCTTTCGGGATGTCTCAGATCCCTTCTTCAGAGTTTATACCTGATCTTAGACATCCCAAAAACGTGCTTCTTTAATGAAATCAGTCAGCCTAAGGGTATAACTTTTTCCCCACTTTCAGTATTCACCGATGGCTAACACGGTACAACACTCTACATCTTCTAAGAATAAAGACAAATCCTATTCACTTTCTGTGCAATGAGAACAAACCTATGATAAAGGTTTATCTTATGTCGCCCTCCAAGGTCTATCCACCAGATAATATGCATTAAGGATATAGTCTACGATATTCATTGATATTTATATATTATTTATAGTATATATAGATAGATCATTTATGGGTTATATTGCACAGTGCTCAGTATATTTCTGTGTGATCTACCTGTTCTATGACCAAGATCCAGCATAGCTCCCAGTTTCAAAATTGGTCCGTAGTAACCTGTTTGTGCTATGCTCTCCTGCAACAGTGCAGTAGAAAGAGATGGCAGTATCAGTACAATATCACTATAGAATTAATTGATTGCTATTCACTGAGAGAACTAAGGTTTATCTAAGCACACACGGCAGTCACAGTGATACACAGAGCAGTCGTTTAAGACTTATGGAATGACTAATAGCTTCATAATAGTGCCATTTACTACATAATAACATTGAAAACATTTAAAAACTCCTCCTGAAATGAGCATCTAGTATACACAAGAGGGTGCTCCAGTTTGCTAGCACTTGTTCTTTGTTTTATACCATTTTTAAAGGACAAATTAAAACTCATTATACAAATAGTAAATATATATATAAAAAAGGTCACTAGCTGTTTTGGCTTACTTGAAGTGCATTCAGAATTATGGCTAAATTAGTTTAGTCTTTTTATATATATATATATATATATAGAGAGAGAGAAAGAGAGAGAGAGAGTGATAGAAAGAGAGAGAGAGAAAGATAGAGCGAGAGAGAAAAAGAGATAGAGAGAAAGATAGAGCAAGAGAGAAAGAGAGAGAGAGAGGGTCACAATACTGTTTGTTAACTATGAAAACATGATGGTGTATTGATTGCACAATGCTTTCCAGCAATGTTCAGTATGCCTCACAATCTGTCATTATAACAAGATATTTTTTTTGCAACAAACACACATAAAAATGAAATACGGCATGTGTAAACACATGGATAAATCACAAGATGTACATTCTGTGTAAAGCCACATTTTTACAGAAATGAGTAAGTTTGCAAGGATATATGAGATATGAATTGTCATCTAGGACCTACATTTTAAATATATATATAAATACATATATATATTCACAAACTCTTCACTCATATCTAGCAAAATGTAAGCTTTACTTTTATTTTTTTTCCAACACAATAATATATATATATATACACTGGTAGCTTGGCATCTAGTGACCAGATCTCTTGAGGATAGTCATGTGTTTTTTTGTTTTTGTTTTTCTGATCGTTGCTCCTGACCACACACATACGAACTTGGAAATGTGGAATGTTGCCTGTTTTGTATTCAAATGTATCTGGTCAACCTTAGGTTTAAGTTGTCCTTTAAGATGTCAGTGCAACTCTACTAGTGCCTTATAAATTGGAATTTCTCCTGGAATGTGGGCGATACAATAGATAACCTGTAATATTATCAGCTCTTCTTATATTTAGTCAATTTACATTTTGTTTTAAAATAGAACATCTTATTAAAAACATTGAAGTATACACATAATAAGAAACGCTTACAACATACAAATACACAGACTAGAAATCAATGTTGGCATACTGGTATATACAAGAGTGTGTTAACAACACATTGATTCATGCTCTATCTATACATCATATTGCTTAAAAGAAGAGTAAGAGGGCAGTTTTGTGGCGCACAATGGGGTTTTTCTTTTGGAGAAGGACATTTAAATTTGTGCAAATAAAATGAATTAGGTAAAAATGACCTGAATCAGGAATGCATGGAAAGACATGAAAGGACCCATACTACTGAGGTATTTACATATACTGGCTAAAGAGCACTATGTGGGCAACAGCAGATAGTATTTGATTTATTTCTTTACTGCAAGCATTGCATCTACTTCCTCCTCGGGTGTTAAAGTGTGCCACTGTGCAATGGGTCTTCGTGGGTTGGCCAACATGTCTGACCAATGCCGGAGTTCCGCACCGGTGCTGTTGTAACCTACAAACACCTTTCCAATAGCGTCATTTTTTCCAATCTTGTCATAGTCCAAAACTGTCACAACCACCTGCACTTTCTGTAAAGAAAAAGAGATAAACAGAAATATGTAAATATTACACAAATGAAGCATTATATACGTAGGAAAAAATTCCTACAGTTGCTTTTTACTATAATGTTACAGCATATCTGTCAACAGTCAACCTTTCTGGCCTAGTCAATTCATGTGTCCTCCGATTGCTGTGATAACTTTGATATCTGAACCACATACTAGCCATATGGTAGGAAACCTTCACTAAATGGGGCTGATTTATTCAAAGACTAGAGATGGTTAGCACATGGAGGGCCGTGCGGCCCCCAAAGAAATGCCACCCCACACCATTATTGACCAACTGCCAAACCGATCATGCTGGAGGATGTTGTAGGCAGCAGAGTGTTCTCCATGGCGTCTCAAGACTCTGTCACGTCTGTTACATGTGCTCAGTGTGAACTTGCTTTCATCTGTGAAGAGCACAGGGCACCAGTAGCAAATTTGCAAATCTTGGTGTTCTCTGGAAAATGCCAAACATTCTGCATGTGTTGGGCTGTAAGCACAACCCCCACCTGTGGACGTCGGGCCTTCATACCACCCTCATGCAGTCTGTTTCTGACATTTGAGCAGACACATGCACATTTGTTGCCCACTGGAGGTCATTTTGCAATGCTCTGGAAGTGTTCCTCCAGTTCCTCCTTGCATAAAGGCAGAGGTAGCGGTCCTCATGCTGGGTTTTTGCTCTCCTATGGCCTCCTCCATGTCTCTGATGTACTGGCCTTTCTCCTGGTAGACACAGCAAACCTTCTTTGCTTTAGTCCAGGTGTGGGAGGAGATCCCTCAGGAGACCATCCCCCACCTCATGAAGAACATGCCCAGGCATTGTAGGGAGGTCATACAGGAACGTGGAGGCCACACACACTACTGTGCCTCATTTTGTCTTGTTTTAAGGAAATTACTTATCAATGGTAGATCAGCCTGTAGTGTTTTTTTCCACTTTAATTTTGAGTGTGACTCCATATCCAGACCATATCCATGGGTTGATACATTTGATTTCCATTGATAATTTTTGTGTGATTTTGTTGTCAGCACATTCAGCTATGTGCAGAACAACATATTTAATACAAATATTTAATTCATTTAGAACTAGGATGTCTTATTTTAGTGTTGCCTTTATCTTTTTGAGCATATACAATCATTCTATACATCTACAGCAATTTTCTGATGATATCTTGTTTAGGAGCTTTTTAATTAGCTCCCCAAAAATTGTCCAAATTCCACAACCATCTCTATTAAAGACTAAACATTGCATACAGGAAAAAATTAAAAGATTAGATGAGTATAACACCACCTTTCCAAGCCTTGTTTAAAATGTTAGTTCAAGCATTAGGGAACATTGTAGTGTGGTAATGCACATTTTGTGTCATATACATGACCAAAGGTTATGTGCCACAATGGTGGGAGCATAGGCACTCACCTGTCTGCGAATCCCCCGCCAACACTACAGAAGGAGAGGCGAGGGACTTACTCGGCATCTGGGTCACTGATTGGCTTTTACGTATGCCTCTTCCCACTCTAAAGCTGGCCATACACCTTCAGATTTCTCTGTCAGATTTCCTTCAGATCAGATTTTGTTTTACCAAAACCATGTAATATGAGGACCTTTCTACACCTTCCAATCACTATGTATTCTATCAGGGAGGACACTATACTACATGGTTGTTGGTAGATCTGATCTGATCTGAAGGAAATCTGACAGAGAAATCTGAAGGTGTATGGCCAGCTTAAGAAGATCCCGAGCTTCCGGTTCCGGCGCCTCATGGAGAGGTAGCATCCCACAGAGCTCCCGCGCCGTCAACGCAAATCGGCACACAGAATCCTATTCCGAGTAACTTTGGGCAGCCGTCATTACACCCAGGGTGAGAGGAGGGCTCGCTGTATGGAACGTTATCTGCTGCATCAGCGCCAGAGGTCCCGCTCCCGCTCGGTGACAAGAAAGTCCGCGGCTCAGGCATCCAAGATGGCGGACGCCCGGCGGAGACACGAGGAGGGCAGCCAGAGCTCCTCACCAGAGGACTCAGACCAGGATATGTCTGACCCGGCTCATGCCAAGATCGCGGTAGCTGTAGTTAAACTGCTCAAACCCACTATTCAATCAGCCATAGATAAGGCAATCCTGAAAGCCATGGCGAGTTTCAAACAGGAATTGGGAGACCACGCCCACAGGCTCACTGTGTTAGAAACCAGAGTGTCCGCGCTCCAAGATGGCAACGCTGCTTGTGTCACGCGCTGCCACACACTAGAACTACAAGTCTGCGAGCTGCAAGAAAAACAGGATGACTTGGAAAATAGAACCCGGAGGAACAATGTGAGGATATTGGGAGTGCCTGAATCCATTAAACCGGCGGCCCTCAGGGAGTTGTGTGCGGCCGAGATCCCGGCTCTGCTAGGCCTGGACTTCCCTCTGAAGGTGGAGAGAGCCCACAGGGTAGGACCCCCTGATCCTAACAGAACATCACCTCGTCCGATTATGGCCCGATATCTGGACTTTGCTGATAAATCTGCCATAATGCAGGCCTACAGGAAAAACAAGGAGCTGAGGTATGGGGACTGTCGCCTCTTGTTATTTGCTGACTACTCAGCTTCGGTCTCCAGTAAGCGGAAGGCCTTCAGTGCTGCGTGCACAGCGTTATTTCATGCCGGCAT
>CM070034.1:61310767-61323836 GCA_036250615.1 Ptychadena robeensis | reverse complement strand
GGCTTTAGATCGGCGTCCAATATACTACATGAGAAAAAGTCAGAAATATGGGAAGCCTTTCGAAAAAGTTGGAATTTAAAATGCAGGTTGAGTTTTTTTTTAGCAAAACGAAAACGACATTGTAAAATATATAATTCAGTGATAAATGTTAAGTATGCTAGCCAATAGCTAGTTATCTAGTCGCCAAAACCAGGTGATAAGTTGTTTGGGTTAGAAAATCAGAAGATTTCTTAAAAAGTTAAAGCCAATGTTTGGCTTCCTACTGTAATGGATAGTTCAACCTTATCATAGCTTCTATGGGAAGACTTAACACAAAAACCTTCTGTAGCTGGAACCCCAGGTGCTGGAATCCAACAACGCCACATGTCTAAAAGCCAAACTCACACACTTTTGTATAGAATTCTGCACTCCGGATAAAGGCCCAACGATACAAAAGTGTTGGCTTTTAGTTTGTGGTGTCAATCTCTCTCGGGGGGGGGGGGGGTTTAGTCATATTTGGTCTGCAAGATAGTTTTTTACATTTAATTAAAGAAATTTGTAACACATATATGTCTTTTCTTTGACATTTAAAGTTTCATGGTTTCAGATTAAGTAAAAAAGTTGCCATATGAAAATTCATTGTTATATCTGATGAGAAGGCAATTGCAGACATTTTTTTAAATATTAACCGTCTATTGAGATTTTTCACAACTTATTACAGAAGAAAAACATCTGTTTACAGAATTTTTTTTAATAAATATCAAGGTTGGCCCATGACTCAAAATGTTTAAGTTTGCCCTACTCTGTATTTGAGTTGGACACCTATGACCAACTAATGTCAGATAAGCGAGTAGAAGTGTTTCCTGACAACATGCTGTATCAAATGACCCTTGTTCTCTGTGAGGAAGCAGTGGTCTCTCTACGCACCCTTTACAATCAGCAGAAACCAAGCCTACTGCTAATTTGAGCTCTACATGTATTAGAACTATTATTAAGCAGAAACAGTCATTTTTAAACCAGGGGAAGTGGCATTGCACAAACCACTCTGTGCAGACATTCCACAGGTATGTACACATGCACACCACTAATGTACCAAGAGACAACGTAGGCCATATTTATAAAGCATTCATAGGCACGTTAGTACATCCAGCCGTTTTCTCCCTATTTCCTGGATAATGGTCACTAACATTCCCACTAATTATAACAGATCCATGTGCCCCATTGTCAGTGCATGACCAGCACAATTACAATAAGTAATACCAGCTCTTAAGGCCCCCATACACGTGTCGGATTCGCACCGGATTCCGGCACGATCGATTCCGGGCGCGTGCACGCGAAACGATCGTGCCGGAATCGCATGCAGCCCACCTTGTCCGATCGATCAGGTCCGATCGTTCAGGGGCTCAGAATCGGATCCGACGGAGAACCAACATGTTGGTCTTTCTCATCCGATTCTGCCCGGATCAGGGGGAGTTGCCATTTGTGAGGTGGAATCGGAGGTGGAATCGCACACGGAATCGTGCCGGAATCCGCTCAGACAAGGTGGTATGCTGCGATGGATACTCTTAATTGGCCGATTGATCACACCTGCGATTCCCGGCAGAATCGCCGGAATCGATCGGATGATGAATCGATTGGACATGGAATCCGACACGTGTATGGCTAGCTTTAATCTCAGTTTTCACAAGTCAGCACAGCAATGTAACTTCATAAGACACATTACTGGATATACTAAAGGGGATTTTTTTAAAATAATTACAAAAAGGCTTAATAAAATTCAAGCTGCTTAGAAATCCTTGATTTTCTGGATTGTGTTGAACATTCTCTTTAAAGGCTTTTATACTTTTTCACAGATTACATCAAATACCTGGGTCAAAATGTCATCAAAGTCCAATCAAGTCATGATTGATCTTGTTATTTAGGCTTGATATAATTGCCTTCAGACCATGCTAATAGCCAGAGAAATAAACATGAACAACAGTGAATTGTGACACCTTTTTTAATGTTGCTGAACTAAGCTCCTCTTGAGTTTATTCAGTGGACAGAAATTCTATATACCGTATTTTCCGGCGTATGAGACGACTTTTGATTACAGGAAAATGTCATCTTATACGCCAGAAAATACGGTACTTGAGTATAAGAGGGCACAAATATAAACAAGGGTATCTTAATTTACAAAACATTCTGAAAAACCGAATGAGCCTAGGGAGGGAAATGCAGCAGCTTAGGTACAGATACACACAGAAAATGCACTTTTGGGATGTCATTATTTCAACTACCCAATTTCCGAGTTAACCTTGGCGTTTGGCCCGAGTTAACTCGGGCTGAGTTTCATCCGTTGGCTGGAGAAACTAACTGGTCCACTAGATTACCCCGGCGATTCTGTTGATGCTGCCCCCGATCGCGTCACAGTGATGCGAAGGGGGTGGGGCTAGGCGGTGCCATAGACCTCCATGTAACAAAGGGGTCGTTGCCTTTTCTCAGCACAACTCCGATGTCTCCGGTGAGTTGTGCACGGGACCTCTGGGCAGGCAGGAGCCAAAAAGCGTGCCACGCGCGTAACAGTTAGAAGGTTAATTGCAAAGCCCCAGGACATGGTATCATCTCCAAAATTGCTGGAGATATAGAGACAGGTTATAGGAACCATAAATGATATTAAATAAATATTGCCCTAGCTTATAAAGTTATTGCATGAAATATGTTAGTCAACTTAAAAAATGTGGACGTGCAAAAACAACATGTGCTAGACCAATAGTTTTTTTTAAAAATGTTCTTACAACCCGTCTCTACATCTACAGCTAGTTTGGTGCTGATACCACATTCAGGAGCTTTACAATTCGCCCACAAACCTCTTGACTTGATTATTAGAATTTCTTTTTTCAGCACATTTTGGGTGCTTAAAAAATTGGCTTATATTCGAGTATATACAGATAACAATATTTTTGTGACATTCTTCCTAATAAAGGATGCTAAAAGATCTGTACAAGACATGGTGAATGTATAGTTAGTAGTAGATAAAGACCACTGCATGTGCAAATGTATAACTATAAATAAAAGAGAAGAGAAATATTTATGTTTATATCTATAGGGGCAATCTGAGAATGACCAGATGTGAAGGTAGGAATTTGGTACACATGTCATAAATATAGAATAAAAGTTATATGTTGCTTTAAAAGCCAACAGAGCAGATCTGAAAGGTAATTATCTATTTGCATGACATCTAGTGAGGTGTGCAGATAATTTGGATGATGGGGTTAATTTATTAAATCATTTTAATGTTGGTAATTTTTAATTACCATATTTTTCAGACCATAAGATGCACCCAAAGTTTTGAAGAGAAAATTAGGGGGAAAAAATAGCTATTCAGATATAAAGTGAATAGTGATGGCCGCGAATATGTACGTGTGTTCGACCTGCCATATTCCCTGGCGAGAAAAAGATTATTATTTTTCCACCGGATCAGGAGCAGCAAGATCCGGCCAGTGGAAGAATATGTTCACTAGAGACCAAATAGAAAACCCGGTCTCGTCAGTGACGTTACGTCCGGTAGTCGGAATAAGGAACTGTGCGTTTCAGATGCTGGAAGTGACGTCAGTGTCAGTTTTTCCTATTCAAGTTCCCCGTGAACAGGTGGATCCTGTTTGCGAACAGACCAGACCGATGTTTGGCAATCACTAAAAGTAAATATATAGAATGTTCCAGGAAAGTAGGCATGACTGGACCATGCATTATGCACTCTATATTTCTCCAGTCAAAAGTCCAGTGCCAGAAGGGAGGTCTTCTCTGAAGCAAAGTGTCAGAGCTGAAACTTTACCATGTGTTTATACACTAGCAGTACCTATTCTCTGAACACACTGACCAACTTATGAAGAGACACATTTTACAATCTGGCACTGAACAACTTACCCATGGGCAGCTTTTTACATATGGGAGGAGTCTTTGTCACAACATGTTTTTATTGCAATGCAGAATGTTAATGTAAATACACAACTCATGCTATCTAATTGTAAAATGTGTCTCTCCATAAGTTGGTCAGTGTGTTCAGAAAATGTGTACATATTCCGACTATAAGACGCAGGGACACTTTCCCAGGGACAATTTTAATTGTAAAAAAGTGGTAGCTGAAAAAAAGAAAAATTTACTTTGCAAAACAAAAATAATATATGGTTGCACAATCATATCTTTAAAGTAAAATAAAGCTTTTCTTTTCTCCAAAATGGAAATTAAAATGTGCTTGAACTCTATAAGTAACCCCCCACCCCTAAATATTATATTCTAAATTTTTTATATTTCAGATCAATAATGAGTAAAACTACTGTCAGCTAATGTCAACTTTATAGTTGTCAAAAGCTAATCATGTTGTTAAGTATAAAAAGCAGCTAATATGGTCTTACTAAGACAGGCTATGAAAGATGTAGTAAAGATATGTCGCCAGTACACCTTCTTCCTATAAATCATTCTGATATATATTCAGCACATCAGAGCACAGAAAATGTAATTTTTCCAAACCCCCAGGGGTTCCTTCAACAGAATGACTCGTAATGTTCCAGTGTACTTCTGTAGACCTTCCGCACTACCTTCAATTACTTAGACAATACTACAACAATAATTCAAGCTATTAGCTCTGAGAAAAATAAGCAGAGCTAAAAGGTTTTTGGGCCAGGAAATACTGAACAAAAGATCTTCTCTTTTTGTGATGAATACATTTCCTCTCAAATAGTTGAAACAATGTACAAAAAGTTAGAATACTACATGCCTCATCTCTAATAACAAACAATATAAGCTAACACGAGTAGCAGCGTTATCATGTCTCTCTATTGACATGACGGCCTTTCCCCCTTTGTTGCTTTATTCTACTAATTTTTAAGGCATAGAAAAAGCCAGATTGCCAAAGGGTATAATCGAGTATAAGCCGACCCCAATATAAGCTGAGGTACCCAATTTTAGAAAAAAAATCTGGAAAAACTGAATGTCACGAGTATAAGCCTAGAGAGGGAAATGCAGCAACTAAGGCACAGAAACACACAGCAAATGTACTTGTGTTTTTAGGTGTGATTATTTAATTCAGCAGATTTGTAAGTTAATTACAAAGCCCCTGAACATGCTATCATCACTAAAATTGCTGGAGATGTAGAGATGCGGGAACATTGTATTGTTGTTCTAGCATATCAAGTTTTTGCACATAATAGGTTCAAATTTGACTTGACGTTGAACCCAATTTATGCAAAAACTGCATATGCTAGAGAAAATATTTTTTTTTCAAATGTTCCCACAACCCTTTTCTACATCTCCAACAAATTTGGTGATGATAGCATGATTTGCCATTCACTCAAAATGTCCACCTACAAAATGCCGCAATTTCAATTTTTTGACCCGAATATAAGCTGAATTGAGCACATATATTTAGGTATATATAGTATATATTATCAGGCCAATCCTGCTGGACAGTATAGCTGGCTTGTATATCTGATTATATTCCATTATATTCATGCAATGAAGCTAGGTCACCTCCTGCCCTAAGTGCAAGCAAATTATAAGACAGAGTCAGGTATTTGAACTTTTTATATTTAAAAAAGAATTCTTGCTATTGTCATGCCTGCTTAAATTTTGATTTGTAGGCTTTGTATTAGTCATATTTTTCCTGCCTTAGCATCTTAATAAAGTGAAAGGCTTCTGATGCCTGTGATGCACTTACATTAGATGTTTCTAGCTGTGTGAATGTTGGTGGTTCAAGAACAAAGCCTTGGTACTCCAAATAGCTCAGGTTTTAGAAGCATGCATAAATCCATGGCAGCAGATAAAGAGGGCTGTATCTCCCATTAGGAGACATTAACCGTAATAAAATTATAGCCTAAAAGAGTCACTTTTTTCCATTTTGCAAAGTATGCACTTATTGCTATTACCATTATGACTCTGACTCTCTAACATTATCACAATTACTTAAGTATTGTACCATTGACACCATATGGAGTTTTAAATGCTTCTACAAAGATTAGTTCAGGGCCTGGAAGAAAGCTGTCACGCAGGATTATTAAACCCAATGTTAGCTAAGATACAGAACTGACACGTTCTACATATGGTTACCTCTCCAAGTTCTCTGTTATAGAAAACCTGTACTCTTGCCAAAAAATACATTTAGACAGTGGGCGACAAGAAAATAACTCACTGCTACAAATTATTCAGGTGAAATGAAGAAACTACAGACAAAGATAAGCCGCTACATGAAATACCCATTTCTCCTGAAGGGACTCAATATCTCAGAGGAGAGCTTGTTTGAATGCATTTGTATGTATATTGTCTGCATATGGGTGAGTTTATACATGGATTCATTCATAGAAGTAAAATTGCTTGCAAGGAATCAATTTTATCTCTGAAATATATCAGGCACCTTTCTGTTGATGATTACATTTTCCTTATTCCTCTGACTATTAATTCAAATGTATGACTTTTTTAACCCAAACTCCAGACATCCCTCTACATGAACTGTAGAAATACATATATAGGAACTTAAATTATTTGTATTTAGTTTCAGCTCAGCGTGTCATCCTGGCACCCCTGCTAAGGAATACATTGCATTCTTCATTGATTGAGACCTTTCTTTCTTGTAATAAAGACTGGACTAGGGCATGTCCCAGCCTGCTATTGGACAATAAAGGCACAGCCATACTCTGATGACAACGTCTCTTTGTTCTCTTTTTTTCTTAGGAACCTGTAAGTGTTATAGACAGTGCCATGCAATGCAGTAGAGTTTAACTTAAGCTACCCATAAATGCAGCAATCTCTGCGTGATCCCCATCATGCGTGATGTCATCATGCTGCGGCCGGCCATTCAGAGAATCGGAACGCACCATTTGTGGATGGATTTGTGATTGTGGTTTTGGGCCACATGGATTGGTCACTCTAGGTGGGCAACTACAATCTGTGATCGATTTTGCAGCCAATCAAACATTCTCCTTTCTCTATTGCTCAATTCTTGCATTGAACAAAAAGTAAAGTATCTGGTATACATACCAAATAGCTTAAATAAACACAACTAAAATAACTATTAAGTATGGTGAAATTACATATTTGAAACTTTGAAACTACAGAAATGGAATCTGTCCAATCCCTAAACTATAATATCTTGAAAATACTTGAATGAATATTTCAACCTTTTTAGATCCACGACCCCGGAAGTTACACTTCCTGTATTTGAAGCATGGAAGTGTCAGTCCTTTTTAGATCCACGACCCCGGAAGTTACACTTCCTGTATTTGAAGCATGGAAGTGTCAGTGGAGGTCCTGACCCACAGTTCTAGAGAACCACTGTTCTAGTGTGTCATATTTAGCCAAGCTATTCCCTATGTCTTCATTTGGCTAGCAGTTAAGCACTCCGGCTCACATTACTCCCTTTTCCTATATCCAGTGAAATAGTTAAGCAATTACTGGGCCTATACTTTTCTTTCCATAACAGCAGATTGTTGACTGCAGTTTCCTTTTTATCTCTTTTAATTTAAGTATTTCAGCTGGAACAAGAGTTTTTCAAAGTTTTAGTCTGTTGCTAAATTGAGAATCCTTGTTATCTTCTTTCCTGAGCACTGACAACAAGAGCAACTGGCATTTTCCTGGATAAATACGGCAGTAATTCTAACATTAGCAAAATATAAATTCTACTTAGCATTCTAACCGTGATTGCTGAATAGGTCCATAATTATGTGAAGGTACTTATTTGAAAGCCTTTATTTCACTTAGAATTAGAGCAAGATATCAGCCAATTATCTGAAGCTGAGCAATTGTCCTGCTTATCACAGGAATAAAAATAGAAATAGTATTATATAAACAGCAAATTGGCAATTCTTTCTCACATGAACTGATTCATTTAAGGATAAATAAAACAGCTCACAAGATGTGTTTAGAATTCTAAAACCACTTCAAATTTTTTTTCGACATATACTTCAAAATACTGTCTTTGGGTTCTTCCAGATAACTATCCACTGGTCATACACTAACTATGAATTAATTGCCCTTATTTAAGAATATGTCAACATACCAGAACATATTTCCTTCACCAACCAAAGTCCTCACTATGAAGATCCAAGCAATCGATAATGTTCCTGAATAGAAAAGGGGGACCCTGCAAGGAAAGCTTGGGAACCACTGGCCTAAGTAAACATAAAAAACACAGCTATTCCCATGGACATATATATTTAACACCATTTAACCTCCCTAGCGCACCGCCCGTATCGCGCCGTTTACAACGGTGCGATACGGGAGGCGGTGTACAGGTACACTGCCTGTCATTCCTTGGCTCTCGCCGGACTCTACACGCAACTGTTTGTCATGTACTGACACAGCTGCGTGAGAGAGAAAGCCGGCGCTCCTCCATTAACATGGAGGGTCTTTGGCGGCCGCCCCCCCCCGCCCCTTCCACATCACCTTGACGCTGATCGGGCGTGCCACCAACCCGGAAATGCTGCAGCGATGTAGAACAATCGCTGCGCTTTCCGGGGGCATAGGTCTCCCCGCCGCCGGTCTTCCCGTGCGGTTGAGAGGACCCTGTTCACCGAACGAACAGGTTCGTCTCAACTGCTAGGGAATTAATCAGTTACTTAAAAGTCATACTAAGTATAGTATAGGACCCTGTTTTCCCGAAAGAAGGCACCCCTAAAATACGTACTGTAACTCTGAAAGTGGGTGATCAGAGGAAGAAATCAAAATGACACAGGAGGATCAGAAGGGGTTACTAAAATGGGAATCCCCCCTCTGAGTCTCCTGTGCCATTTTGATTCGCCCCTCTGATCCCCACTGTGTCATTTTAAGTGATCTCCCAACCCTGATACCCCAGTGCCGTATTCTTCTTCATGGAAAAATAAGGCATCCCCCGAAAATAAGTCTAAGGGCATTTTTGCGAGCAAAAACTTATATAAGGCACTGTCTTAAACTGTCTGTAAAAGTATTTGCATTCAGGTTCTTACAGTCACACACATATGTATAAGAATGAAAAATTACTAAAGGTAGCCATAGACAAGGCCATTCAGATGAGGGATCGACTGCAGCGGGATGACGTCTGCCGCCCCCCTCAGCTGATCGGCGGGCAACCTTTGTGTGCCCAAAGTAATGGGATTGGCTGGGAATTTACCGTGCGATCCGACATGCAGCAGATTCTTGCTTGATCTTGCCAGCAACTGCCAGGAGATTGGCGGGAACACACACGGCAGTCGATTGGCCAAAAAGTTTCGTGAAAATAGCTACCTTAAACTGGTTCAATAAAATACTTAACATTTCTTTAAGCAACAAAAAGTGTGATGAAGTTTAGTATAGCAATTTCATTTTTACTTAATATTTTTGTATTAGTCTTTGCTTTATATTGTAAAAAAGGTTAAATTGGAAAATTGTCCTTGGCTATATAAAAGTTCACAAAACATAGTGCTGGAGATTTTCTGGCAGAAGGTTTACACCTGGAATAAGGTTTATTCTTAATACTTTTGTCTGTGTGACCTTATCATATAAAGTGGACAGAATTTAGTATCAAGACTACCTGTTAAAGCAGTGTATCAGTCTTTCTCAGACAAGGAACATTTTGACGATTTGTTCTGTTCCTTATTTCATTTTCTCCTAGCCTGTCCTTTTCTGTCCAGCTGACTAAAATGATAAACTGCCTTGTATATAACCAAAAGGCAGCATTAATGTCTCTTTCCCAGTGAAAGAAGTTCATTCTTCTGGTCAACAGAAAAGAACTGGAGGTCATGTTTTTATAAGCTTAGAGTAAGATCTCTGAGACCCTGCATTGCTCTATTTAAATCTGGCGAACTAGCAAATATAATAACTACATCACATGTAATGTAGATTGTGTAAATATAATAGTATATAAAGGAATAATGATCCTTGTGAGAACAAATGAACATCAAACTTCCTGCGTCTTGCTTTATAATATTGAAACATACTCCATGTAGCAAATTCCTTTTAGTGCAGATCACCTCAGATATAGTGAACCTAACTTCATTGTTCATTTGTTGTTCTGTGTAGGTGCATAGAACAAAAAAAATTCTTCCCTACCTATTGTATACTCTGCTTCCCAACCTCTTAGATTGTAAACCTGAATAGGAAGGGTCCTCTCCTTCTCCTATGTGACAGCTTGTACCTGCATGTTACCTTGTGTTGCCTTTCAACCCCTTATTTTATGTACCATAATAATAACTCTGTTACCTACTAATCCAGGGCCGCTGTCAGGCAGGGACAGGGGGCACTCCCATCCAAGGCCCGACCGTCTGGGGGGGGGTGGCGGTCCACTGCTCGGTCCTGTGTTCCCCATCCTGGCAGCAGTATCCGCACATCTGTGTACTAGCCAGATAGGAGAGACCTGCAGCATCCACCTCCACTCCCCCCCTCCATGATGTGTGTGAAAATATGACGTGATCATGATCTGTTAGTTGAGGACAAGTTACACTAGCAACATCTGGTGTCTGAAGTTGATATTGCAGAATGAATTGAGATTAAAGCTCAAACACATTAAATAGCCGGACAAAAAACTTCGCTCATGTATACACTACTGTAAAAGTTTTTATTGTTAAATGTATACACTTAATGTCCCTTGGATAACTGCAGGGCAACATTAAAACTATGAAAGGTTGCAGTTAGGGGTGAGAAATTGGGAATGTAAATTACTAAATTTAACATCTGGGCATCCGGGGGCTAGGTTAAAGTTAAAAAAAGTGAATAAAGTTAACATTGTGATTTTCCTGAGTCTCCTGAGCCTCAATAGATCAGCAGGGAATTGAAGAGCAGGACTGCTGCTGGACATATGGACTTAAAGCAAACTTGTTGCCTGAATAGGAAAAACAACATAGTGTCTTTCCAGGCCAAATCCTGGTTTAAATATTTTGAGATCAGGGTAATTTAGGAGGTGTTACTCTACCTCCTAAGTTTCCACCCCGCTTGTGCATATGATGTGGGGGTGGGAAGTTAGCAGGGAGAGTAACGCCCCCTCCTAAGTTAGGCAGGTACTAAAATAGGAGGAAGGGGAGGTAAAACTCCCGATACTGGAAGTGACGTTAGTGATGTAACTTCTTGTATTTGGAATGCGTGTCAGTACAAATACTGGAAGTGATGTCAGTGACGTAGCTTCCTGTCCATTTTCCCTTAATCAATAAGGGAAAACTTTACAGGTATGGTGTGGTCAGGCCCTATGGGTGCCTCCGATCACTGCCCCTCACGTTGGCAGCCAGAGTGAGTATATTGACAGATGAAGTTGGGCACATCTAGGATCCTGTATAGCTCTACCTGGCCAGGTCACTTAAGGCCAGACAAGATGGGATCTAGACATGCCACAATAGGCGCTAAGGTGTACCTGCTGAAATTAAGGTCAAGAGATTATTGAGAAAACAAAGACCTGGGTTATAGAGTTAAGAGGGGTTTCCCCTGAGGGAGGGGGCCTGTCAACCTGCCCATCACCTACCAGACACTATACTCTTATGACCTACCACTCTACATATTCCTATCAACATCTAAGCAGGCAATTTAATTTCCTCTATTTATGTTTGTTCAGTATTATAATACATCAAAATTACTCATCTATTCAATTACTAAAAAAAGGCCAGCTGCAGTAAGACCACAGACAATGCTTATATGCATTGACTTACTTTTTGCCTCTTTTTTAAGGCGCAACTCCCAAAATGTATTGAAATGCATTTCTGATGATTGCTTTACAAATTGCAATATATGCCATATTCATATGGTAAAACATAAAGTTTTAAATGTAGGTAAGAAATTAGCAATACGAAATGATCAGGAATAGTAAGCAGAAGGAATAGCAGATACAATTTTGATTTGATGAAATAATGTTTATGCGGAGCACTTCAATCAAAGAAATCAAATTTTTTTGTCTGTGAGAGAAGCAGGAGTCAAAATACAGCAATCCTTTCTTCTGATTACATTTTCACCTCTAGGATCTTCATACTGAATCTGCTAAATAATGCAGTGAAAACATCTGTAGTGATATGTGCAGAATATACAGACTGTTGCTGTCTGTATCTCATGAAATGTGTTTAGTGTGTTACTAAAATGATAATGGATTTTAATAAAACTCCACATGTCTTGTCCAAGTTTTTATCAGCAGCATGACCCTCATGCTGGCATTACATCTTCAATTAAAACGGTACTACTCACTAAGCAGACCCACAGGCCTAAATTGTACTTCATCAGTCCTTTATTAGCATATATCATCTTGCTGCTGTCTCTTTCAATAAATGTTCATCAGGAAACACAGACTGCAGTAAAGGTTTGCCAGACACTAATATGATATAAATTACTTATTCATTACTCTCTATTCACTTCTCTCCTGTTACTAGATTCCATTTTCTTACTGTTACGAGCTAGGTTTATAGGAAAGTTTTCTTGTTTTTTGCAGGTATTCGTAGTATAAATTGTATGGTAAGATTGTAAGGTGTATGAGGGCCTTAAAGCTGGGCATATACAGGTAGATTCCCGTGCAATAGAGTGGTGATCAATCACAGTGCCCGAAGTTGATCTAATCTGTTTCTCCATTGAGCCATATATGGCCAGCTTAAGTTTCCATTTAGATATATATAAAAGCATACATATACTGCACACCTAGATGGGAAATTGTAAACATTTGTAGCTCATAGGAAAACTGCCCCACCAAGAAAGAGGGGGGAAGGTTTGCAACTTATATATGGAAGATTATTCAGCCGTGACTGATGGCACCTTCGCAATCCACCCAAGCACTGAACTTGGCCAGTGGAAGCTGTAAGTGGGAAGGTCTGCCTGCAGCTACCAGCACTGGCCAGGCTGGGGATCCGGGAGGTGAGTAAGCTGTCAGAAGGAAGACCATGGATGGTTCTTTCCTCTGCCTTTCCGTCTCTTGCAAATTAAGCTCCACTGGTGGTTGCTAGAATTGCATTGGCCGAGCTTGAGTACCAGGGGACTCTGACAGAGGGATGATCCACCTGTGGGTTGTTTTTTCCTCTTTCCCAATTGTAACTCAAGCTCCACTGGTGGCTGGAAGCATGGGGCTGGTGGTTCCTCCCTCCGCCTATTTCTTCCTGTAACTTAAGCTCAGCCATTTGTAATGCCATACTTGAGGGGAGCCGAT
>CM070034.1:61284323-61310757 GCA_036250615.1 Ptychadena robeensis | reverse complement strand
GCCTGCTTCTTACGATCTGAATGTGCAACCACCCGCGATATTTTGGCCGCTAGTGATCGCAACTTGGCTCCCTGCCAGCTCTCCCGGCAGATGGGAGATCTGCACACAGCCGGTCTTATAGTCCGAAAAATACGGCATATCTATTTAAAAGGCAAAACCCTTAAAAAACATTCCTGTTGTGATTTGATGGCAAGCTTGGGTTCCTTTTTTAACAAAATCGACCATCTCTAGTGATAATCAAATCAATCAATATATCATTGGTCTGATCAGTTGAGAATCATACAGTTTAGGCAATCATAACTCTTGAATTGTATAGCTCTCTGCTCACTGAACGATCATTTGCACATATATTCAGGAAAAAGAAAATAATGAAATAAATGACAATTCACTTGATTTTCAAACCAATGCACAGATAAACATGTACCAAAAGAGGATAATAGATTCTATCTGTATCACATATAACACCTAAATCTGTGGTTATATTGTGTATTTTTCCCATCACGTGAATAACATGCTTGTGCTTTTTTCTTTTTTGCATTACTATAGCCAATGAGATATGTAATTAACATATCAACACATTTCATTTTTTCAGGGCATTCATTTATCATGCAGAGATTCAGTGACCTGAATTTTAAATGCTAGCACAAAGCCAATGTTGAATTTTCATACTGAGCTGTAAGCAGAAAACAGCACAATGTGGAAGTAAAAATAGATTTGTATGCATCAATGGAGCTGTGCATATTTCTAAACATGATGTGGGTGTAGACCAAGCTATAATTCATATGCCCAGGAAAAAAAATTCTCTAAACTATATCCCTTGCAAGACCATTTAAGTATAGAAAAAAAACATTTGATCTGCCAGAAATGCACTAAACCCTTAAGTCATGTTGTGCTATGACCACCCACCACTTTTTTTGTAAACTGCCTTCCTACTCTCAAGTGTCTCAAGTATAGGAAGGACACATTATTACCCTGAATTGCATTGCCCACAATTAATATGTTGTATATAGACAACAAAATGTTCCCACTTCTATATTAGAGATCTCCACAGAGGAGCAAATAAAATTTAAACAATGCCAGACAGTAAAATCCATTGATAACAATTTTGGAAGAGTTAATCATATTGCAAAGCAATAATCATACCCTAAGCTTACAGATAGGATATAAAGAGTAATAGGAATTTCAAGCAAAAGCACGTGAAACTCACAATGGATTATGTGTCTGATAAAAAATGTACACTTTGAAGAGTTAGATAGCCAAAGGGTAAACAGCTTCTACATACAATCTCCTAGAAAATGATCAAATAAAAACCCCAGTTAGTAGAAAATGAACAAAATTAGATTTTCCTTAGGAAGTGCCCAGTTTGCTTTTCGCCACATTTGCAGAACAAAGTAACATATTGTTGATACAAAAAACAATTATATATTATTATAGGCAAAGGTTTACATCTGTCTGGGTACCATACACTAGTTAGCCAAAGTCGGTTGGCTACAACACAATACAAAAGACTGAAAAGTTAATACAGAAACAAATTACTAATAATCTATTAATCACAGAGTTTTTCCACATGGTCTCTCCATTTTGCTTCTTTTTTGTTAAAGCAGACCTACCACCTGGTAGGTCACTCAGCAGTATTGGCTGCAGCTCAGCCGATATTGCTGAGATCCGCAATTATAAATAAAAAAACTTTTTCTGACAGCAGGAGGGGTGCTTTTTTCGAGTGTGCCCCTCCCACTGCCTTATGTCGCGCCGAGGCAGCCGCAATGGCATTCGGGACAACTCGTCTGCCTGGTCTTGTATCTCGTGAGACTTAAACTGTTATCAGCTTGTCTCTCCCATCCATTGACACATCTCATTAAGCAGCTGATTCACCCCTCCCCATCACGGAGCTCTCCAGCTCCAACAGAGAGGAGGCAGGTGGAGTGGAGGGGGGGGGGCAGTGATGGCAGAAGCTGCTTCACTTCTCCAGGATCTAAGATGCTGCCTTTAGAACTGAAGTTGAAGAAGGTGAGTATGTTTTGGGGGTTTTTGTGTAGCAGTTTTCCAGCATCTGAACAGCTGAGTATTGTGTCTATTCAATGTATGTGTGTTTTTTTAATTTGTTTTTAAAACCGCTTTAAGTAAATAATGCAATGGATTTTTTTGTGTGCTGCTTTACACATTACACAACATGTTAAAAATAAAAGAGAGTGTACTTTTTTTTTTTCACTGTATATCTAGGTACTGCATGTTTTACATTTACCAGCTGGCTTATAGAGATATTTGACAAAAAAACTCTTTGCCAATTTGCTTCTTATACTACAAAACTGTTTCTTTTGCTGGAGACAGGGGATCCTGTAAAGCTTTGCAACGTGCCAAGAAATCTGTTTACCTTGAATTTTGACCTTTTTCTGATCTGACAGAGCCAACTTTTATTTTCTGAAAAGCACAAAGCATTAAATGCATATTTTTACATCAGCCATATCCTGCCGTGATGTTATAGACATCCTATCACTTTTTAGTACAAAAATAAGTGTTCACTAGGTTAGAAGGAAAAGTATATCTATTTCCAAAATTGTTTCAAGATAAAATTAAAAGATAGAACTGAAATCTTTGTAGCTTATAGTCGACTCAAAGGAACATGAAGAGCCTTTCATATTTGTAGTCTTGGTACAAAATCTCTGTAAAGTAGGCTATATAGATGTGAATAGATCTTTCTCAGATCAAGCAGGATTTCTGCCAGCTGGATACTTATTGTACTGGATGACCTTTGTAACCTAGATCAGCATTCAAGAGTATTCATCAAACTGGAATTAAAACATGCAAGTATTTCATAGGATACAAATATGTGACTTTACCCGAATACGAAATACAAGTAGAGACTTCAGGTAATATTGATGTGCTACAAAAAGAATATTTGATGCCATATAGTAATCAACTGTCTCTCCAGACATATTTTTCTGCTGTACATGAACAAATCTGCACAACTCCTATGGGTAAAGAACTGCTGAGTTTTCACCCATGGTCATCACTAATTCATAAAGTAACTATTTTAAATACAAGTACTGAAAACATTTAAGTACATAAAATATGCCATAGACCCAACTGGTTCATGGAAAAGAGAAAATGTAAAAACCATTGTCCAACAGTAAAAAAAGGCCCAATAATATATTATTCTATAAAATGTAGTGATGCTATAATATTACAAGTAGTTAATATTTTGGAAAATTTTCAGCATTTGGAAACACATCATAGTTCTTACAGTACCAAGAATTCTGCTTTAGAGGCCCATCCCCTGAGCATGGGAACGGAAAATCTGAATCTCCCAAAAATTATGTGCTAAATATAACAGCAAAAATGTCTATTATATTGTTTTTTTCTCTTTCTCTTTATTTTTCAAAAATCTCCTCTAAACCAGGGGTGTCAAAGTCAAACACAGAGTGGGTCAAAATTAAAACATATGAATCTCTTTAGCAGGAGCCATGAGTATAGCTCAAGCAGGTAGCCTACCTGCTCTAGGTGAACATGTGCCATCCTCCAGGGTCAGCGTTATGCATGTTCGTCACTTGTCACACAAACTTCCCTTGCCACATACTTGTACTACAAGTATAGGGGTCTAGGGTCCTCACATCCCTGGGGTCACTGATGACATTCAGAATGTGCAGGGGGGAGAGGAGGCAGGAAATATGATTACAAACAGATTACATTATACCTTCAATTTTTTTTCTTGAATGAAGTTAAATGGGTTTTAACAATTTGAACATCAAATATTTAATAAATTATTTATTATAAATAAACAAGGCCTGTGTAACTCAGCAGGGAAAACAGGTGCGTAATAACTACAACTACTTAAGCACAACCAGACAAAAAGATCACAAATACAGCAAGCTATGGTGAGATTTGGGGATAAAAAGTGACTGCACACCTTGGTACCAGTTCCGGGCAACCAGGGGATACTACAATGGCTAAACCCTGGGGCTGTGAGGTGAGATGACCCACCGATGACCCACCGATACAGTCTTGAGAGAGGAGTGAGTGTAGGAAGCTGTCACACAAAGGGGGCCTCTGGTGGTTCGGGGGTTGTGAACCAACAAAAAGGGATCCCTCCAGAGCGAGGGAGACTGAAAGGGCAGCAGCAGTCAACAGCAGGCCCCTTTACTATATGAAGGGGCAGATGTAAACAAGGGGGAGGATGGTGGAGGGGGCGGTTCAAAGAGGGGGAGGTAAAAGAATAGAAGTATAGTGGTAGTGGTAGAAGGTATTGAAGCCAAAAGTGTGGGAGGGAAGTGATTCTGGGGTAGGGAGCCACCAGTGATGATTTGACACATATGAAGATGGTCTGTGGTGTTCCAGGATAGGAATGTAGAACTGGCCTCTGCAGGGGGGAAAGCCGGATTATGAAATAATGGAGTAAAGGGGCCGGGGCAGGAGGAAAGAGCGGCAGATGAGCTTATGAGCAAATCCCATCTCTAAAGTAGGCCCAAAGACACAGTACCTTCATATTTTTGGAAAAATTATTCTAGAACTGGTGATGGTTATCCTTCTCATCAGATATAAAGATGACCCTTTTCAAAAATGTAATAAAGCTAAGTGTAATACTATAACACATCAAATGTCAAATAAAAGACACAACTATGTTATTCATTTCTTAAATCAAATTTCAAAAACAATCTTGCAGGCCAAATGTAATTACACTGTGGGCTAGATTTGGAGCCCTGGTCGAATTTTGACACCCCTATCTCTAAACTTATAGATTTTATAGAGGCTAACAGACCCAAATATAAAAATGTCATAAGCAGTTCTAGGTATTGTTGGTCTACATTTTGCAGAAATGTTACGTCTATTTTTCACTGTGCAAACAAGATAACCAAAGAAGCCCATTTATCAGTTCATAGGGGCAGGAGTAACAAGCATGTTGACTTAAAAGCATAAAAATAAAATCTAACCCCCTCAACAAGACTCCTTGCCCTACAACCTTCATGCTTCATGGAACTTGCTCACTGAGTACATCGTTTAACACTTTAGTCATTGATATATCAAATACAGACTATTTCAGAGTTATTATTAATAGTCTTCCTGTTTGTAGTGATTGATGATAGAATATTTTATAACAGTTCAGTAGCTGCACATCCGCAAGTGAATTATTTTATGGTTCACATTACCATTCTGCAGTCAAAGACGATATTTTATTTTTCAGTGGTGACAAACATAAATGAAATAAACTGGTCTCATGCATTATTGACTGCCTGCATTGAAGGAAGGTGTTCAAAGAACAATAATTTTAATGGCTTTCATAACAATAAGTCAAGTGCGTGTGTGTATATACATATACTTATAACTATTATTACTATCTATGCAGCGGCATATTATGCTGAGCTTTACAGAGTACACAGTCATATCATTAGCTGTCCCTAAGATGAGCTCACAATGAGCTACTACGTTATATGTCACAGTCTAAAGCCCCCCCTACCCGCTTAGATTTCCACCCAATTTTTTCGGGCGTCTTATCGGCCGCCAGTCGGACAAAAGATTGGGTGCCAATCTAAAGCTCACAGCTGTGGTCCCAGCACCTGCTTGGGCCGCCACCAACCCGACAAACATGTGACACAAAGGGTGCCAGGCCAGTCAAGTTTTTTTGCGTCTTCCCCAGCCAAATTCAGATTTCACAAAATCCCAGATTTTGAAATCGGGGTAATTTAGGAGGGAGGGAGCATTACCTTGTGCTGATAATGTGCAGGGTGGGACATTAGCAGGGAGAGTAACGCCCTCTCTTTTCTAAATCAGCCTCCAACTAAATGCAAGGGAGGCCTCTCTATACAGCAAATGCCGTCAATGCCATGAAGAACCACAATCCTAATACCGCAAGTGATGCCAGGGATATTCCTGGGACCGTATCGCTGCATGGCCAAAGTGCTAACCACTGAACCACCATGCTGTCCACTAATATAACATATATGTACTTTATATTAATATATATACAAATATATCTAGTTATATAAGTCATATATATCAGTTTTTCTACCCCTCTTCAATTTTATAATTTCGTCATCCCACATTAATATCATTAATCCCATTAAATTAGCTGAAAGACTCCGAAAGGATGACTCTACTTCTAGAGCCTAAATTAGATATATGAAGCCATAATGCTTTTCAGCCTATAAATAAATGTTAAGTCATACTATGAAAATATTTTCAGAATAATATGTTGATGGTCTGAGCTACAGTTTCAATTTTTACCAATATCATTTTTCAACTATAAGCATTCTATATATCTTTTTACTGTGTAGGGAGGATGTGACTAATGCTCTACAAAGAATACATAGGTAGTAATTGAAGAAATATTGAGTAATTGAGTTACAATTGTATATGTGTTAGGCTTAAATCATACCATATTCCAGATGATTACCAAATAATACTCCATTATATTCATATTAGGTTAACATGAAAAAATGGAGAAAAACATAAAATTATGCATTTTTTTGTATCTTACTAAGCACCACATTTCTCTACCTAGTATAACAATCTTGTTCCAAGCAGCACAGTACAACTATTACATAAAACAATATGCGTTGTGTAGATAAAGCAAGCAAAAGCCCTATTTATGGGACATAATAACAAATAAATGAATACATATTTACACCGCTGTCTTGGGAAAGCAACACAATATTTTAATGTTGCATATAATGATGCAAACTTGCAGTTACATAATAGGAAACATCATACAAATGAACCACAATCTAATCACTCTCAGCACATTACAGAATTCTGTTCATTTACACCTTGCACATTATTTAGACAATACAATGGTTCTAAATTGAAATTTACCAGAATCTGCCTCAAGTCTTATCATTTTCAACAGCGTCTTTTAAATCCCAAGCGCCAAGTGGAGATCTATTGTCTTGATGACTTTGGAGGAAATAAAGTCTATGGTGATTTCTTTCTTTCATAGTGAATGCTAACTGTCGTTCCGAACAAAGGTTTCTAATAAGCAGGAGATTTTACATACATTATTCAAAGCTGGAAAATGAAGCATTCACATTGTAGCGGCAAAAGCTTCAGTTGTTCTTCGCATTATTCATCAACTCTCATTCTTGCTGTTATAGCTTTTGTTTTTTTAACCCTATAGCAGGCTTGCCAGGCTTTATTGTGTTCAGCGACTACTTTTGATTAGAGCTTCGAAATGATTGAAAACTGTGTCAGGGGGTTAAAATGTGTTTTGCATTTATGTATATACATTTTACATTTTATGAGTGAAAAGTGGTCATTATGTGGATTAATTTATCTATCCTGTGGCGTGTCAGCTAGAACAGAACGCTGCCTGCAAAGCAGTAAGCTGTGCAGACTCTTCAGAGCTGTGTGGTTCCCTTTCTACAGCATATATCTGTAAATATCATGAAACATTTGTATGTTGTTGTATTTCCCTTATGTAAGCGTTATGGACACCTTTGATGGTGAAAAAGTACAGCACAGCAAAAAAGACCTCATATACACATTACTTAACTCAACAAGTAGTCTTCATCTGGGCAAACCGATTCCCATACATAAAAGATATCAACTCACCTTCCTCGCTCCTGGCACGGCCATTCTTAATACGTCCTGTCCTCCGGGCCTAAAGTTGGGAGAGCAAGGCTTTTCTGATCTTGGTTCTTCCCCCAAAGAGGATCTGGTGAAGCTCCACCCCCTCCATTGACACCTTGGTTGGATGCCAGGTCAAAGAAGACTTGGATCAGAGTCTCTTGAGCGCTGGTGGATTTACTGGGTTTTTAAACAGATAATTATTTTTTTAACCTCTGATCTGCCCTATTAAAAAGTGGGTGATAGGAGTGCTTTAAATGTGAACTCCAGATATTAAATTTTTTTAACCTTTGAAGTGTGTCTTTAGGTGTAAGGGAAATATGCTTAGTTAGAACAAATATCCTGCTCTCCCTCACTGCCTCTATAGCTAAGGCTAAAGCTTTAAGGTAGCCATACATGCTACGATAATCCCTCAATAGATGAGGGACAGACTGCAGCGTGATGACATCATGCTGCAGCCGGCCCCTCAGAGGACCCTTTGTGTGCCGGACATTACTGCCGTCCCCATTCAAAGTAATGGGATCCGCCGTGAATTTACCACCATGTCGGATCACTGTGCATATATGAGGGAGATTCCTGGTGAATCTGACCAGGTGCGTGCACCTGACTTTCGGCTAAGCAATTGGTGGGAATGCGGACGACAGTCGATTGCTCGCAAAATCTAGTGAAAATCGCCCTGTGTATGGCTACCCCTGCAGTACACTATACTATACTAGTGTGGGTGAACATAACTGCTTTCTGTGACCCTTTTACTATGGTGGGGGCCTTTAAACAGGGGTAATAAACAAATTACCTGGAGTTCAGCTTAAAAATGGTTTTTATGTTGCTAAAATATAGTGATTTAGGGATTGATTCCTTTGTATTAGGCTTCTAGACCTGTATGCCAAGAAGGAGGCAGATGGGTGTCCTGACACTTTAGCTATTTACATTTCATTGACTGAATACAGTGTTTGCTTGACAGATTGGGGAATCACTGAACCTAACAGTTTTTGGACACAGTGAATTTTCTTTGTTAGCAAATATGTTTAGTGAACTATATTAGTTATGTGAACTGAAGTATTAAACTTCATACAGATTAATAGGACTATTGCTGTAGACTAGGCAAATCATTTTAATGGTTGGGCAGAAAGGGAGCACTGATTGTATTGGATATTAGCCAAGTTACAAGAAGTTGAGTTCTCCTACAGAGAAGAAATGTTTTAAGCTATTGCTTTTCTAAAAGCAGTTATAATTGAGGCCATCAACACACAGAAATGCTAGCAAGGAGCCAAAGGGAAAACTGAAACTCAGCACAGTGTGAAAAGGTACAGAAAACTGTGTACCGTGCGTTAACATAAATGCACTGCACATATAGGCGCTCAATCACATATACTGTATAGTGTGAAAGTTCCCTGAAATAGAAGCCACACAATAATAGAGAGTCTGCCCCCCACCGATTTCAAGTGGAGGCTCAATTAAAAAAAATAAAAAAAATAAAACTAAAAAAAAAAAACTGAGATTGTAATTTCTGCATAGATAAACATTTGCAACCTCATATTAAAAAGTCCAACTCAAAGTCATACCTACAAGGATATGGCTGTATGCCCCAATGAAGCCGTTAGAGAACACAAATTATCTATGTGTTTGTTAAATGTTATTAGTTCTTCTGCCCCAAGCAACAATTGAAGATTAGGGTTAATTAGACCTAGCCGCAGTGCTATGTATGGGAGTTACTGACCTGAATATTTCTGAACTAATAACTATATCTACAGTAGGCAATATGAAAGCATTTAGCTATCTTTTACTCTATGCATGTCCATCAAACACAATTTCTCTGACCATATGGAAGTACAATCAGCTCAATCAGATCAGATATTTAAGTCATATGTAGCAACTGGCAAGTTGGATTTACTAATGACCCATTTCCCTTAAGCTGGCCATAGACGTTTCGTTTTTTATTCAATTTTCCTGCAGTCATCATGCACGATTCTCCTGACGTGCAAAAGTGCAACTTTCAATCTTCTGTGAAGCCCTTCCCTTTTTCACCAGTGAAATCCCACGAGGCTAGCCACCTCTCTCCTGCCCCAGCTTTCGCTGGAAACATGTGTTTTTTCTCTACTTAATAGATCATAAAATAATAAAAGTATGTGAATCTTTGTTGTATTTTCTGTTGTTTTTTTATTCTTCATCTTCTTCTTGTTTGTCCCCCACTGCACTATATATTGACTTTCTAAAAACCACAATGGTCACATTTTATGCATTTATACCAAACAAAAAGAGTACTGAAATGATGCCAGTAAAGCTATTATTTTCATTAGATAACACAGGATGGTAATGATTTTATTTTCATTATTTCACCATTAGAAACTCATATTTTCTGCAAGCAATCACGTAACTATCTGTGGAAAAATGTCCAAGATACCACAAGACATGAAAATGCATTGCAATACACCAGAACCTGAACTTTGTGGTACAGCTGCTTGGGTATAAAAATTCTTTAATAAAAAAGAAATAAAGCAAAACAAAGAGTTCAGATTTTTGGCAAAATGTTCAGATCAGCTTTAATATAATCAAACCATAAGTAGTTATTACGTACGCCAGCAGTGCATGCCATGCTTGAGATGATCAGAAGCGTGCCACTACTAATTGTCAGAAGCCATTAACAGTGTAATCATTTATCATGGCACTTTTTCTACTTTTGATTTCAAATAAATGATTGAGCATTTTCTTTTGCCAAGAATGTGAAATACAGAAATAACGACCCTTCTGGAAAATGCATCATGCAAAAATCCTGATTATTATTTATCAGGTACGGCAATGAAAAATGAAATTAATATGTAGAAGTACCACCCACAGTGAAGATTGTGTGAGTAAGACTGAGCTTTAGTCAAGCTGTGCACTGAACACCACCTGTCACAGTTTGCAGCACATACATATTCACTTGTTAGACTGATAATATTGTAAAAGAAGCACTTATTTTATGTAGAATACCACAATGATCCATGCAAACCGTGTCTTACAGGCCTAAACACACACTTGTCCATATACATACTGTATAGCTATATTCAATGTATGGGCAGTACAGCTTTTTAACCTAGAACTGACAAAGTAAAGATCTCATCTCACACATAAACAGAAAGGTTCTTTTTGTATTTTATGCAACTGTCTACTTGGACTGTTTCCAGTCTGTTTTTGACGTGACCTAACTGTATCAGTGTCAATTGTTTTTCTAGACAGCAACTAGACAGCCTGATCTACTTGGGTGAACCCATGCAACCCAGTGGACACCATGCAGTAATCCCCAACAAACAATCATTTGTTAATTTTCATAAAACATATAGTCAGGACAATTAACTTTATTTCAGTAATGTTTTGCTTTCTTTGATTCTATCTTTTGTTCCTCATTATGAAGGAAACTATAAAATACAAACTTTCCTGTTTGTTTATACACTGAATAAAGGTCCCCTTTGGTCCAAATAACTGGAGGTAGGACTTTGATCACAGGTGTATACTGCTGTGTTTGTCCACCCTGAAGACATGCCTACTCTGGTCCACGTGACTGGAGGTAGTACAATCCCAGAAGTATACAGTTGTATGTGTCCCTACAATAGAAATGTTCCCTTTGGTCCAGCTGACTGGACATAGGACTACAACCCGAGGTGCATATTGCTTTTTGTGTCCCATCTGAAAAAAAAATTCACATCTGGTCCAGCTGACTGGATTTAGGACTACAACCCAAGCTGCATACTGCTGTTTGTGTCCCATCTGAAAAAAATGTCACCTCTGGTCCAGCTGACTGGACATAGGACTACAACCCATGGTGCTCACTGTTTGTGTCCACCCTGAAAAAATGTCTCCTCTGGTCCAGCTAACTGGAGGTCTACAATACCAGGTGAATATCCCTGATTGTTTCTACACAATAAAGAAACATCCTAGCTGACTGGAGGTTGGACTACAATGCTCATGCCACCCACCGGATGTCCCAAGATAGGAAATGGCAGGGACACAGGCAGCAATTAATATGTTCTCAGTTATAGGGAGGCGGCACATAAGCATAAACTTCCCCATAGGAAACAAACCAAGATTCTCTTCCTTTACTACTGTACTCAATAGCCAACAACAGAAAACAGGAGTTGATCACTGGTTGAGGAGTTACATGTAGCCTTTTAGATGAAAGGATATCTTGTGTAAATATCAGGTTTATTTTATCACATAAGCCTTCGTGTTTGACATTTGTGTTTCCTTAAAACTCTCTTTTGAAAGCTCTGTAGACTTAGTGCTTTCGTTTACCTAGACTTTGGGTATATCACACGTTCCACATACTGCAAAGGTTATGCCATTTAAATTCACACATTGTTACAGCGTTCAGTTTGTAAACTGCATAAAAATAAGCCATTTATGCTATGATTACTTGTGCAGTCAGTTTAGCAGGCCTGTCTGGGTCGGCTTTAAGATAATGACCTATTGTCTATGCTGTGCTTTTTGAAATTACTTTCTTTCAGTGCAACAGAACATTTCAAACTGTGTCACAGCTTTACAGAATCTGCAAGATCTATATATTCCGTTCTTGGCAAAAAAACTTAAATTATTTGCCTCCTCTCTATTTTCTGAGTCATTGGTTTCTATTCCAGTTGAAATGTTCTATACACTTGAGCGCCAATCTTAAGCCCTATCAATTTGTTGTTTTATCTAGGATTTTCCTCAGATGACCTATTCTTCAAGGAGCAATGTATGTGTTTTCTCGGAGTAGTTTTATAATTACTGATAAGTGTAACCAAGCAAAACGGAGTCATATACACAGTTGGAATTATTTACATAATACCAATACACATTGTGAAAGAAAAAATGTGCAGGGCAGTAAAATTTGAACTGAAAAATTATGAACAGTCCTTAGAGGTGGCAGCAAGATTAGCTTTCTTTTTTCAAACCCTTGTACTAGGCTGTGAGTAATAATGCTTAAGCTGAATTTTCACAGAGGCTTTACAGGCTTATGACAGTCTACTGACCGTTCCTGTGGGCAGGCGCCTGCACACTGTATGCAGAAGCTTTGGGGGCATTTATTTATGCTCCCATATTGATCCTATACTACCTGCAGAACACCTCATATCACGTTTTCCTGACAGCTTTTGTTTTGGGGTGGTAAACAGCTGATTGGCAACCACCAGTGTAGTACAGAGCTGTAGGACAGGAAGTGTATCAAGACTACAGGATTCCTACCTCTCTCCTCATATCCATTGCATGGGGGGTAAAAAAAAAAAGAACAAGGATGTATCCTTACCCATTGGGAGACTGTAGGGATTTGGGGTTACATGACCATGAAAAAAGTGAAAACTAAATAATTCTAAACTATAAAGGTAAATGGATCCTATACTAAGACAATCCGCAAGACTTTTCCACCATACCTTCCACTGCAGCAACAATGAAATTTAAATTAGCTGTACTGCCAAACACATGTCCAGATTGCTATAAACTAGGCATACACGCCTTCATTTTCGGTTTGATCAACTTAAAAACGGTCATTTTATTTGATCAGGTGAAAAACGTGATTCCTTTCCTTTCTCAGTGCACATGCTACATCAAATACAAATAGATCAAAATACCAAGAAAACCCGTCAGATATTTGAATGATCAACTGAAATTTACCTATATGTTTGATCAGCGTTCCATTGATTTTTTTGTTTGATCTCTATCACTTTTAGTTCATCAGCTAAAAAGCAACCTAAAACAATATTTTTTTCAATCAATCGAACTGAAAAATTGACCCATATATGCCCACCATTAGAAATACAAATGTAAAAGTTACTCTTATCTCTGTTATCATCTGCTAGACTACATTTTAATTAACAAATAAGATAATTACTGTTGGGGGCACTTAGAAAGGAAGACTATTTGAGGCGTAACACTTTTTTTGTGTTGCATGATTCATGATTCCTGTAAGTAAAAATCCCTAAAAATATGTAGAAAAACTTTTAGGTAACTGTACAATATGCTCACACAAAGCACTATTCTGTTTGCCATTATTGTATCAGTGTATTATTTGTGTTGCCAAGATGTTGAATAGAAATGATAATCTCAGCTGCATGAATGCAGCATAACTTTTAATTCCATGCTTACATAAAACTTTCCTATGCTGCCATGATGACCTTGGAGCTTAAATTGTCAGATAATAAGTACCAATGGGTGATTGCAGTGTACTATCTGTGTTTTGCACATAATTAACATCACACTATGTGGTTCAGATTTGGCTGACAATTTGTATAGGTCTTTCACAGAGTCTTATCAGCTACCTGGTAATTTGCATATCATTACCCTCTGTAATCCTTCATTTGAGTTATGCTTGGATTAAAAACTCTAATTAACTTTTTTTAAGTGTTTTAGTCTGGTTAAAACCTGTTTTATGAATTCTGCATTTTAATAAACTTTTGTTATGCATGACATTTTGCAACAGCCAATTAATTTTTGTAGTGTTAACAAATAGGATAAATAGAGTATAGATGCTTATTGTATCTTCTGGTGGTTGAATCTAGCAAATGGTGCTGAAAAAAGAGGTATGCTAAATATTCTACCAATAATTATTAGTCAACCCGCATCAACGAAGATTAGATATATATAACCAATTGAAAGCAGTAAATGGCCCATATCACATATCAAGATGTTCATGACTTTCTGATCAAGTAGAGTATGATAATCAGCATGTTTGATGGTTGAAGATTCTTTACATGTGTGGATGTTAGTATTATGAGAAGAATCAATTCACATGTTAATATTCCTTTCTTCAATTAACTTGTTTCTGTCCTATGAAGTGATGTATCTGCAGGACTGAATTTCAAGATATCTTTTTTTTTTATTCCTTATACAAACTACTCTTAAGGTCTCCATACACGGTTCGATATTATGTTCCATCCCGAACAATAGTTTGCCATGCACGTCGATCAATCGTGCAGGAATCAAACGCTGCCCACATTGAGCTTCAACCGAATGAAATGTCGATAGAACAGAGATCCGACATGCTGGTAAATCCCTGTTTAATCGACATTACTTTGGATGGAGACCCTTGATCCCCATCCAAAATATCAGCCAGGGATCGAGTGGTGTGTATCGGTTTGCCAAATGATCATTATATGGTTTTGGCTTGAGCATGCCACTTTTGATCGTACAATGATCAATGCGTGTTTTGCCAGCTTTAGTGTGAAACAACCGACCTTAGTCAGAGGTTGTACAGACCTGCTTTTGTGGGGTTTTCTCTAGATATGTCCTCAAGAAGCTGTTTGAGGAAATACATTTCTGAATCTATGGACTACATTTATATTTAGAAAAAAGGAGCTTGAGACCAAACAAATGGTGCAGAACTGGCAATCATCAACTCAAAACTGAATTAAGACATATAATACTTATAAACCAATTGCCTTAGATGTATCTTTAATAATTATTATAATCATGTAGTATAGACCTATCCTTGGGTTATATGTATCCATTTACTTAACCATATATATAGAACTTGATCTGCACAATCATAGGTTCACATAGAAAATGGCACAGTTGCAGTGGAAATTGAAAAATATACAATTCTTTATGCCTTTCTCTCCTGGAAGCCAGAATCACAGCAAGACTGAAATTGAAATCTTGTAATTCCAAACTAGCAGGACTTAAAAGTTCCATTTGTAATGTCTGGTCATATCTGGGGCATTTCATAGGAATGGTGCCCAACTGATCAATATCTGATGTCAATTACTTACTAGTAAAACCAACATGAAGCTAATAGAATAACTAATGTTTAGAGGAGAGCAAACAGGCCTTTATTGTTATAGTAAATGCGAAGAGATATTCATCTAAGCTAGCGGTTTCCAGGTAGCGATACTGGAAGAATGTCCATAGTCCAAAGAATGGACAATTTATATTTTTTTATAAATATTTAAATAAATATTGTTTACAAATGCCCTGATTTTCACAACTGTGTACTCGTATAACTCATATAACTCTAGTGGAACACCAAGTTTAAGTTGTATATGCACAGTATCTCATTCAATTTATTTGATTATCTATTAATTTTTTTTTTTTTTTTTTTTGCAATCTTTGAAGCACATTTGTGAACATTTAGTTAAATAAATTCCATGGCCTATGCATTCTTTAATGCCCTGTGGAATTAATCAGTGTTACATAAATTAATTTAATAAGTAAATAAATGCATACAATTCCATTAAAAAACATTCAGGGAAAACATCCATAATGAATGTACATCTAAATATGGCTCAGACATCAGAGAATTGCAGGGTGTTCATCAACTTCATCAATAACAGAGGTCATGACCACTATATCTCAGGTGTCTTGGGGCAGAATGCCAACCATCTGCTCTCCAGTATACTGACATCCAATTTACTTTGACTTGTTACTAAGTACAGGAGATTAATATTAGGCAGAGTGTACCGGCACTCTTTATTTGCATAAAACATGTCATATTTCAACTGTTTATGTCAGCTTAATGTTCCATAAAACATAACCGCATACATCTTCCCAAATGTGTAGTTAAATTAAAGCAGACTTTGTGGCAATGCTGTTGATATTATGCTCTCAGACAAAATGTCTCCTACACGAGCTGAGACAAAAATGGAGACATGTCAGAAGAATCTGAAAACGGGCCTGGGGGTATTCTGAGAAGAGATGTGTAGTGGGGATCTCAGGTAAGCGCACAGCAGATCAGAGTATTCCAGTACATTTCTTTGCAGACTCAGATATGCCAGTACAGTAAATAATGAAGGAAGAGATGACTGTAAACATAGAAAGCTGTACATGAATGCCCAGGAGCAAGCACACTCTTGTGTAAATAGCAAACATTCTGGCCTCCTGTCAGAAGTATTGTTTTCAATTGAAAAGCTTCTATAATCTGTCGAAACTTTTTCTAAAAACCCTGATAATTTGTAAGATATAGGCCAACCAATTCTGTATGCCTTTCTCTCCTGGAAGCCAGAATCACAGCAAGACTGAAATAGAAATCTCTAAGACCGAATTAGCAGGACTTGGAGTATTTCTTTCATGAAAAAAGCCAGCTTTCATGTGAGCGTGTAGCTACACAGCAGCGCTTATTAAACAAAACGTTAAAACTCCATTTGCCATGTCTGACGGTATCTGGGGCTTTTCATATCTGATAATTTGGCCACTCAAGAGACTACAATAAAACATTTTTATCAACTAAGTTTATCAGTGTATAATTGTTTTTAGTTATTATTTCCTAGAAAACCATTTACAAATGCTGACGCCACTTGCCAAGCCTAAGCTGTTTATATTTATATTTAATACAAGATGAAACTTGATGGGTGATATTCTTAGTACACAGATCGAAAACATAAGAGAACTAAACAAAACAAAAACAAAACATTTTTTTTTTCATCTACACCCTAGATCCTTATGCATAACGTCATGAGAACGAAAAATTAAAGGGGAAGCAGCACATTGATAGGTTACATTTTCATTCACTCAACTACCACCTACAATCAATATGTTCCTTGCATTGCAGCAAACTGTTAACTCTTTGCGCTTCTTCTCCTTGTTTGTCCCTGGTTAAATTCAGTATATCATACTGCTCACAAAAAAAAAAATTATGCGAAAAAAGTGATGTTTAAGTATGTATGTACAGGGTTGCACATAAGTAGTAGGCTGGTACGCAAAATGGACTAAACACAAGCCATGCGTACCTTTATTATCCTTACTAAGGGCATCTTTGTACTAGAGCAGGGAGACACACACACAGCTTTCTTCCTCCTCCCCAATGTGTGTGAAGGAAGTTGTGCTTGTGTTGTGCTTTAACAGCAAGTGCTCACTAGTGATATCTTGTGGCTGAAGTTGATATTGCAGATTGAGTTCAGATTAAAGCTTGAACACATTACATAACTTTACTAACAACTTAACTTTTACTACTGTAAAAGTAAAATGTTTTCAATTGCCAAAATTCTTTCAGTTTTAACTGTTAAATGTATACAATTTATGTCACTTGAATAACTGCAGAGAAACATTAATCACTATAAAAGGTTGAAGTTAGGGGGTGTCAAAAATGTAAATTACTAATGCAAATAAAAAAAGATTGGGTGTTGGAGATCTGGGGGGCGAAAGTCAGATAAGGCACATGTAGGGGTAAGTTACATTTGACCCAAAGCCAGCTGTTGATCTGTGGATGGAGACAGCTAATTGGAGGCTCAATCAGGAACAGGGAGGTCCATCTGCAGCAGAATCTACCATGCAGGACAGTGAGCAAGACAGTGAGGACTTATTAATACCACACAACATATGGGGTGAGTACCAAACACCATCTCCTGGTACTCATCTAAAGAGCTCACTAAAAAAGCACCTCTGTGTATGTATATAAGTAAAGAAAAAGTAGGTGTTCTTTCCACATATTTCTAAATGAATGTTTCTACCTATATCTCATCTCATCATTCACCTTTACTGCAGCTAATTGATAATTATTGTAGCAGGATCAGAAAGCAAAACAAGACACACCCCCTGTATATAGTATGTATACAGGGGCTGCATGATTGTTTCTCCTCTCTGCTCTCATCACTCCCTGCTCTACCCACTCCCTCCTCTTAAGTATTGATAGATGGCGAGAGCGAGTACACACAGAACTGCAACTTTCAGGAGCCAGTCTTTCTCAGACAATACCAAGACAATGTCCATGCATTCGCATTTTGGGGGGAATAAAAATAAGTCTGATAGGGCAAAAAATACAGTAATATTAATTGTAGTAGCACCATACACATCCAAATACATGTCTGTTTACAGTATTCAGGCTTAAGACACCTTTACAATACACCTTTTTTTTTTACGTTAGAGGTTGCTTTAAGATTTTACATGAATGTTAGATGCGTGTCATTTAATAAAAGTTAATATATACATCTTTGAATACTAACTAATTATTTTTTCTAGTTTTATTTTACAACAAAGGCCAATAAAAGCAAAAAAAAAATGTATGGTAATTTGCATGCTAATGTTAGGCATTTAAAAGTATTCCCTGAAGCAGAATCATTTTACCAGCAGATGGGAAAGCATATTTCTGCAGTTGTTATCCCAGAAGAAGTTTGTTAAAAAACCTTTAAATTAAATGCAAAATATCTTGTTATAAGACAAACATAGGTTATTTATAGATGATTTTTACTAATGTGTTATTCCATATAAAAGTATAAATTCTACAATCTCTTCGCAGATTACACGTTTTGCTCTTCTTAACAGTGTCGGTTATTGTAGACTGTAATTTGCTTTATAGTTTTTGCAGTTATATGTATCTATCTAGTTGTTTTTATAGGTGTCTGAGCCCAAACTAAGTACATTATTAGCATCTCCAATTGCCATACCTGTCAACCCTCTAATTTTGGCCATTTTTTTTGTGGCTTTCCCGGCCAAATCCCGATTTCACAAAATCCTGAATTTTTCACAGGATTTTGAAATTGGCCGATTAAGGAGGGAGGGGGCCCCGCTTGTGCAGATGATGTGTGATCACCAAAAGAGGTAAAGGCAGATATTCCATTGGTTTATCTGTTCTTAACATGCATGCCTAAGAAACCAAAAAATTAGTTGTAACCAACTACTTGTCAGAATAAATTACTTTTAAGCATTACAACCTGTATATGAAGGGTATTTACCATACATATACCCTTATCAAAGCATGTTGGTTCAATGACAATTTTTTATATATGTTTCCCCAATGACTGCACCATGTGGAAATACAAGAATGTACTATGGGTTCGTTGCATGTGAAAAAGCATGAATTTGCAGGCCAGTTGCAAAAACAGAATTTGTATGTAATGGAAGAAATCCCTGTATCCCTTTATAACTACAAAAAGGTTTATAAAATTGCTATTCTGGTTTTAAATGTTGACAATGTATCTGTAATAAACAAAACATGCATTTAAAGGTATATCAACTTTTCGTATTTGAATGATTTTATTGCATGCATATACCTTCAAAATAAATGTATATGATTCCACAAAACTAACTTTAGCTATGTTTTACAATGAAGATAACCATCAAATAATAATACCCATAAGATATTAGTATTCAGATCTAATTTCAGATTTAATTGCAAACACATTTATTCACATGTAGCTAGGTGTCACTTACCAGATAAACCACCAACATCCATCTTCTTGAGGTTCTTTGCTTCCAGAATAACAACTGTGAGCTTGCCAGCCGTGGGTACATAGCGGAGAGAGAAGCAGATGTCCCCAAGTTTCTCTTGCTGTAAAACAATTCAACCAGTAAATCAGCCAAAATGTTTGCAAACCTACGATGTTTCCAGAAACATATCTTCTTATTATATGTGCAGAATACAGTGACAATCCCAAAGCCTAGCAAAGCAACACAATTGCAAAATATAATATACGGTAGTACAGTGTAGTAAAGTATAGTATAATCATCCTACAGGTAATAATAGGTTATTTGAGAATGGCAATGCTTTTAGTATTTATAATTAGCCACTTCAGTAGAAACGCAAGATACATAATCTCCTTAACTCCCATGTTGTTATTTAAATGGATCAGAATAATAAATGTGAAATAAAGAAAAAACACCAATGGGATCTATTGATGCTTAACCTCCTGGGCACTTTTCATCCATCATGAAACTCAGCCCAAGTTAACTCAGGAGAAGCTTACCTGTCCATCGGTTTCCCCCGCCAATCGGGAGCATCGGCATGAATGCCAATGCTTCCTTGTCCGCCCCTGATCCCGTCATCGGTGACACAAGGGGGGCGGGGGTAGGCGGCTCCATAGATGTACATAGATGTGCAACTTGTGCACGGGACCTCTGGCGGGGAGAAAATCGTAGCAGAGAATATTGTTCTCCACCACAATCACCCATGGCACACTTTTGAAAAAAGCGTGCCATGTGCGTAACGCCCAGGAGGTTAATCATACCTGTCAACCTTCCCATTTCGACTGGGAAAGTCATGTTTTTAATGTGTCTTTTCTGGCAAATGATGTACGGGGTGGAAAGTTACAAGGGAAAGTAAAGCCCTCTCCCTCCTATGTAAGCCAGCCAGCAACTAGCAGAGAGGGAACATTATACTGCCGGTGTCACGGTATTTGGAATGTGGAAGTGACAATCCACGGGGACGCTCCGCTAAATCACTCTAATAAGTTTTCCCTTATTAGATTAGATTAGATTAGATAAGGGAACACTTGACAGGTATGTGCTGGAGATGCAACGGTAACCCAAATTGGTTACATATTAAGCTCAGGTGTTCCCAAATCCCTAGATATGATTTTTATTTCTGTAAATTTCAATTACCAGTACATAAACTTTAAGCCAATCAATGCTATATTATGCTAAAGATCAGAATGGTGTCTACATTTTGACGAATGTTAGTAGTTATAGAATTTACCAAGAGTTGTAGAAATAAAAGCTTCAGGTCTCTTCGGACTAAAAAGTGTTATGCTGAGCAAAAAGGGTCTCCTGTGGCCTAATTATCTTCTATGGGTACTGTTTGGATTAAGTAGTAGAAACTTTATTCTGCCCTGAAAATAAATTATTTATGTAAGTAAATGACTTTGATCATTACATGCATCTGCAAGGTACTGTAAGAGGGATCTTACTGTGTGGCTTGCAGATACAGCATTCACCTTCTATCTTGGAACACTAAATTGATAACAAGTAAAGTTCTTCTATCATCTTGTCGTGAATAAGTTATGTTTGTTTTAGTTTAAAGTAATGTTTTGAATCGGATGTTTTAACCGCCCTAGATTAGGGACGGCACCATTTCGCCTGAGATTAAGTACATAGCAGCATAGCTTTGTGCCCTGATTTTTGTGTTTTTTCATTAATTTTATGAAACATTTTTATTTTATTTTACATAATTGTTAATTATATTCAGGATGTCTATTAGACCCTTGTACGGACATATTTTGGGAAGTTACATGCCTACACCATAAAGAAAAATGTACCATTGAAGTTTTTTTCTAGAATAAAAGGTTTTGAGGAATATAGTAATAGGTTGCTTTTATAAACAAGAATGGAGGAGGATTTGTAAGGATTCAGACTATACAAAGACAAGCATCTGACAGTATTTTGGGTCTGCTTTAGTTTTAAGTAATAGAAAGCTAAATAGATGTGAGTAGCTTCTGTTAACCTCCCTAGCGCACTGCTGAGGTCCAGATTTCTGTACCAAAAGTGCACCATAGACTTCAATGGTAAATGTTGTAGGCCTGTAACTTCCCAAAATATTTCCGTACAAGGGTCTAATAGACATCCTGACGATAATAATGTTTGAAACAAACAATTATGTAAAATAAAAAAATAAAATTTTTAATAAAAATAATGAAAAAAAACACAAAAATTAGGACACAAAACTATGCTGCTATATACTAAATATTGCCAAAATAAAAAGTCTCTGGTGCCCCAGATGTTCCGATTTGCACTTAACCCTCTCTAACCTGGTGTGATAAAATCACACCAGGAAAGAAAGGGTTACTGCAAATGGGCACATCTGGGGCATCAGGGACTTTATTCTGGCGATATTAAGTACATAGGGGGAGTTTGAAAGCAGTTTTCTACATAGAAAACTGCTTTCATTCTATTTACAGTACAAATCTCCGCCGCCGGGGGGGGGGGGGGGGGGGGGGGGGGGGGGGGGAAGACACGAGCAGCCGAGCAGCATGTCGCCAGCATGTCACAGGGATAGCGTGAGTATGCTCTCCCACAGCCGTGATTTGTACTGGACGGCAGCACCTCGTCCAGTGCGATAGTACCAGTTGGAGCGCTGGACGAGGTGCTGCCATCCATAACGCTAGGGCGGTTAAAGAATGTCCTATCTGATATATCGTTATCGCCTAAACATTCTTCAGTGGGGACAAGAGAGAGGAAAAGCGACAGGGGAAATATACAAATGTCTCCTTACAAGTAAGGATTTATTAATAAATTTTTTCTAAAATAGGGGGATGGCCAGTGAGGGACAAATGTTTATCTGGTGGGTTTAGGTGCAACTGCAAAACTACATGTACTAAAGCTAAACCACGTTAATCTAAAATTTTACACTACTCTAATTTTCAACACTACTGTTTCTATCATTATATGGAAAGAACATTCTAGCCTCAATTCTTCATGTTTTATTTTAAAGGAATTTTGTAGTAGAAACTTAATATTATGGCTTACTTGACTCTGAACATAGTAGACCAACAATTCATCACAAGAGCTGGAGAGAGTGGAATTCATTGGTGGGGCTAATGAGATGCTTTGCTGGGTGACAGACATTTAAATTGACTATTGACTTACTACCAACAGCTTTACAATTCAGCAAAGTATCACCACCAGTAAAGAAGTAAAACTCTATTAGATTTCATGCAGGTTTAAATAGATTTAGTTTACTTTATTAAGAAATGTGTAATTTTGTTTGTGTTTTGCAATAATTAATTTGCAAGAATGTATTTATTCTATCCTCGAGACATCAGCTTTCTAACATTTTAGAAATTCAGATATTCTCACATTTAAATGCAGATCACATGCTGGTTAGCAGAGCTTGCACTATTTTTGGTTTGTTCTTTGATTTATATGCTACAAACCCAAGACAATATGCATAAAACAAGACAGGATATACATGATTTTTTCTTGAGCAGGTCACAAATGAAATACTAATTGAGTTCATCAACTAGCTAATCCAAATGTACTTAATCATGCAAATTAAATTGGCGCTTTAGAAATGTCACTATAAAAACTTCGTAGCAATGAATGTCACTCATTGAGGTAAGCTGTGTTGCATGAGAAAAACCTATTTAAACATATTTTTCATATGAAACATACAATATTCTGTCTAAAGCTATTCAGATTTTCGGGGTTTAACTGCTATTCATTTTTAATGTAACACAGATTTTATTAGAGTATCCTGTTTTAGTATTCTTAAGTATCCTTAGCCCCAAAGCAAGCAGTGGACTGATGCTTCAATGAAAATTATAAATCCTTAAAGGGTGAATGTCGGCCTGAAGAAGGATGGATTGCCAGGTAGACTCACATTTTGATGCAAACTGTCCACATGTAAAACTGAGAATTCATTATTAGAGACATTAGCACCCCTCTATGGGGTAATATGTTGCCCAACCAATATATAAAAACTTGTTAACCTGTTCCTATAGCTTTCAATGTTATAGGGTTTGAGGCTTCAGTTATGTAGAATTATTGTTGTGTCAATAAGTCATAAAAGAATCTCAGTACATGTGGGTTGCAGCAGCCTAATGTAACTCAGACGATGCCATTAACTGGTCATGCCATCTTTTCTCCACACATTCCGGGACCCTCTGTCTTTTCTTCAGAAGAGTTGTTTAAGGTGTTGTATAATAGAGAAATATATCATAACTCAGCTCTCAAAAGGTGTTACCCATGTAGCTCAACGGTATTGGGTCCACCCAGCAGGCTCTAATGGAACTGGGTCTACCCAGACAGACTTCTTTTTTAAGTGAGTGGGCTGGGTGCAGGGGAGGTCCTAGACTGTCTTGGTGATCATGGTGACCATGGTTGAATGAGGGGAGATGATGGTATCGGTGTTGGACTGGGTGGTGGTGGTTGCGGTATTTGACGGGAGGTGTGGTAGCGCTGTTGAACTGGACACGGTCATCTGTATCTGACGGTATGTCTGTAGTGGTGTCGGACAGGGCACCTGGATTTAGAATTTTGTGATATGGGTGAGGATATATCTAACCTGTGTGAATACATATGTACACTCATATAGCTTAAATACCTTTTTAAAAGTGCTTTCTCATTTAATCTTTTTATACAATATAAAAATAATAACTGTTTGGTATTTAAGGCGTAAGGTGCAAGAAAGGGGGGATAACAATGTATATCATAGGACATGTTTCAGTAAGTTTTAAATATCTCTGGAATTAAGCATTTGCTTTTCCAATATATATTAAGATATTATATGTAAAAGTGCAACAGAGTAGACTGTAAACAATGTACTATGTACCATTGAAACGCTTCTTTTGATCGCCTTTCTATTTTAAGTTTGTGCTTTAAATTTTAGGAAAACTGGCATACTTAAATTTTTTATGGTTAGCCATCTAAAATAAACCTAGCCATTACTGTTGTTTTTCTTGTCTTTTAGAGGAGAGTATGTCTTTGTGTGGCTGTAAACAACCCAGACACTTCCACTGACAAGCTACAAAACTCCTTCCTGAATCCTCAGCACTTCAATATATTTTTTTAAACTATCTACAAGGACTATGTTGCCATTTGACAGAAAGTTATATGTGCTTCACAAACAAACACTATAATTTGGGTTTTATGAAAATGCTGCTTGATTGTCATTACTAGGTGAAAAGCCTATGCAATCATCTGTTCTTCACACATCTCAAAAGGCTATGGTTGAAAACATTAAATCACTGCTTAGACACTGAAAAATGCTCTTTCATTTCAAAATGGGGGTCATGATGTCAACCATCACGTGCACTGGTTCAAGGGAAATGTTAGAACTAAAGGAGAAAGAAAATAAGAAAAAGGTATGGAGAATTTCTTTGAAATGAAACCAAAAAGGAAAATCACTCAGGAATGACATTTGAGTGCACTTTGCCTCTTACCACTAATGCCTACAGCTGGCTTGCAACGCTTTAATGATTGCATCTCATTCCATTTTGCAACTTGGCTTTCCCTAAGCTTCTGCCTGATCATATTTCCAAATGTCACTCACGTTTATGTGGGCCATTGCACAAAACAAAATTAATTTAACTCAGAACAGAATCTTAATATTATTACTTTTGACAGCATGGAAAACTTATTAACTATAGCTTGTCAAAAAGCTTTTCCATGAATGAATTAAACATTGAGCGGAAACATAATATATGCTGGTGCTGTTTTCCTTTATAGATTACGAGAAGTTAAACTGCACAGCTCTTCTATAATTATGGTGCAATGATGTGCCCATTGTATGGTGCGGAGAGGTAATCGTTGTTCTATTATAATGGCTAATCAGAATTCACAATACAATTGCTTGCACGGCAAATAAGCTGGATGGACGAGGCAGGCAGTGGCATTTACATAGGGAATCAACAGATGAACGCCTTTTTGTGAACCTGCCTGGAATCTATACTCTGTTATATCTCATGTTTGCATTCCACAGTCTCTATAATTGTCTCATAGTTACTTCAAATAATTCTAATGATATGGAAATCACCAGCCTAAGGGTCAGTTCTTAGTAAGCAAAATACTATTACTTGCCTGCTTGCAGATCTGATAATACATTTGCTCAGCTAATACAACATTTAAGGCTGAAATAGTCATAGCACAGCTGCCGCAGCGTCTTACCGTAGCATGTTACAGCCCTTATCAATTATTCCTGTCAAAACTGTTTTTTTCTTAACTGAATAATATTTTTCCTTCCCTTTACCTCCTATCAACATGCTAGTTATATTTTTTAAATATAATATTGAAAATGTTCTTCTCTAAAATTAGACCCAAAGACAGCATTGTCTGTCAGGAGTAAAGGAAATTCAAAGTGGGTTGGAAGGACAGGAGAAGGGTTGTATGTGCTTGCTCTAAGGGTTCTCTGGGAGATCACCAGTCTTTTTTCAGGTATGAAACTTCAATTTGACTGCTGTCTTTACCTTCAGCCAAGCCCATGCTTGAACTGAACACACATTGTGTTGGTCTGACTTCAGTTGCCACCAGGACTTATGTGTACAAGGTGTCAGACCTGAAGCAAGGACAGAAATAACAGTGAACCAAAGATAGCAAGTCCTAGATCATAGCCAAGTTCATACATGGGATATCAGTTATATAATCAGATCAGCCAGAGGATGAGATAGGCGAGTGCGAAAAGACATACAGAGGTCAGCAGGCATGGGAGGTCAAAGCAATCCAAGCAGGGCCGGGCCGACACAGAGGCTCCAGCCTCTGAGCGCTGGTGAGGTGTGGGCGCTGCTCAGGGGGTTAA
>CM070034.1:61267004-61278303 GCA_036250615.1 Ptychadena robeensis | reverse complement strand
ACAGCGTAACGCTTTTAGTACAGAAATCTGGACCTCGGCGAAACGCTCAGGAGGTTAATATCAGGACACCAAGTAAATCAGTTAAGTTTAGGGACTCTTATGTTACAAGGATATTTCTATAAAAGGTGTCACTGGAAAGTGTACTATAAAAATACTGTGAAACATGGTCCTCAGACTCATTTGAGTCATCTGTACCATCTGATGCCGTTTTTGTAGTAATTTATTTAATATAATAAATCTATGTAATATATAAATCTATTTCTATTGATTGGCCCTAGTAAATGGTATGTCATATTTGTCTTTATTTTTAGGTGACTTTTGATCCTTGAAATAGCACTTACTTTAAAAGCACTTACACATATAGTGTATTTGATTATTATTGAATGCTCAGAATTTAGGTTTTATAAAGTAGTATAAAGAAAAAAACATGATGGTTGTTGTCAGTCTGACTGTTAAGGCCCCCATACACGTGTCGGATTCGCACCGGATTCCGGCACGATCGATTCCGGCCGCGTGCACGCCAAACGATCGTGCCGGAATCGCATGCAGCCCACCTGGTCCGATCGTTCGCGTCCGATTGATCAGGGGCTCAGAATCGGATCCGACGGAGAACCAACATGTTGGTCTTTCTCATGCGATTCTGTCCGGATCAGGGGGAGTTGCCATTTGTGAGGTGGACAATCGGACACGGATCCGTCCCGGAATCCGTTGGACAAGGTGGTATGCTGCGATGGATACTCTTAATTGGCAGATTGATCACACCTGCGATTCCCGGCAGAATTGCCGGAATCGATCGGATGATGAATCGATTGGACATGGAATCCGACACGTGTATGGCTAGCTTTAATCCTTAACAGCCGGGAGGAAACCCAGAATGGGACAGTTGCAGAGAGAGAGGAATGAAATTTCACGAATATGGTGGCAGAGGAGCGGGGCAGGAGGCTGCTTTGTCTTCTCTACTCTGCTCTCCCTCTCCTCTCTGGCTGTGCCTGTGTCTGTGGAAGCTGCAGTGATTGCAGTTCCCACAGACACGGAGAGAGGGATAGATGGCAGTTCCTCTATCTCTCTCTTCATTGCTTATACGAGCAGGGCTCTGGGCTCTGTTGGCATAAGCAATTATACAGTTCAGATGGGAGATCCAGTCCGAAAAATACAGTAGTTGTTTGTGTTATTTTAACACAACAGTAGCAGGTCTAACGGGCGACAATCGATCAGCTGAAAAATCGCCAGCGGATTGCGGGTGCCCACATTGAGCGACCGATGCATGTGGGCAAAAATCTTAACCACCCAGAGAACAGACATGTCTGTTTTTCCTTGGCCAATCACATTACGTTGGATGGGGTGATGACACCCAGTCGGTCCCTCAAGAATCAAGTGATATCAGCGTGTATGGGGGGCTTTAATCATTTAGGTATTGAACAAATATGGTCCATTAAAATCATCATTGTAAAGAGTTCGCAAACTTAAAAGACAATATTATAACACTAAACTAAAATCCAGTTAATCACTGGGTCCTTCAAGAATCAAGTGATAGCAGCATGTATGGGGGGCTTTAATCATTTAGGTATTGAACAAATATGGTCCATTAAAACTAAAACATTAACACTAAACTAAAATCCAGTTAATCCGTTTTTTTTTTAATTCTGTTTGTAAAGATTTTCTTTGTGTAAAAGTAAGCTTTTTGATGTGTCACACGACCCTCTTCCTATTGAAATAACAAAAGTTGGGTTCAATATGGCAGACTTCAAAATGGCTGCCATGGTCACCACCCATCTTGAAAGGTTTCCCTCCTCACATATACTAATGTGACACAAACATGAAGTTAATATCACCAACCATTCCCGTTTTATTAAAGTGTATCCATATAAATGCCCCACCCTGTAGTATGCATCCAAATCTAACTGTGACCCCCATGATTCTTGAAGTGTGTTAAGACAAATGCATTTTCTGTGAAATAGATTAGGCAAGGTATACATTTCCGTATGCTATGTAATATGAGGTGAAAGTTACAAGTAGTTATATCTTAAGGGATAATGTGGGGGTCTGCTGTATAATATGGTGTTCTGGTGATGCAAATTCAACTGTTGGATCTTTACATCTTCACTCCGTTTAAAGATTCTGAGGGGAAAAAACTAGGAGCTCCTGGTCCTGCATCACAGTAAACAGTTATTCATTCATAATGCACAGTTATAATGCACAACAGGTATAACTATAACCATTATAAATGCCTCTATAATCATATCTAACTATATTTTACACAAAGAAACAAAGTTTTTACTAATCTGCATAGTTTTCTTGTGCCTAAAATAAATCATTTACAGTATGGGCTAATATTATTCAATTCAGTATTATTATTCATTATTAGTATTCAGTATAATACATTTATTTGCAATGCTTTTATTGAAATATGCTCATTCTGTTCATCTGCAGTGGTTTGCACAGCAAGGAAATGGGAGCTGATTTAACAAAGTAAACAGAGGGTGACTGATAGCTTGGCTTCTTGACTTTCAAAAATAAGCCAAGAATATTAGCCAGCTGAGGACTCCCAATCACTCTCATCAAATTATATGGCTCTCGGTGGATGTGGCTGCATTCATTGTGTAGTGTCTGTATTGGGAACTAATGTATCTGTACTTGTTTATAAATCAATATTGAGTTTGAATAAGTCAACTGATATACTTTTGCAAAAACACAATGTATAGTCTCTTGTGGTTATGTAGTCAATAAAAAAAATAGAGAAGTTAATGAGTAAAAAACACTATTTGTCAATGTTGTGGTGTTGATGTTTGATATTTTTTTATGGACTGAACCAAATATGTATTACTATGTAACAGTAACATTATTATTACAATTATTATAATTTATAAAAAATTATAATTATTACAACAGTATATTTCAAACTGCATATGAAACAATCAGCTGTGCAGTATACCATTTATTTTGTAACTGATGTCTAACTTAAAAAGTTTTTTTTTTGGTAAATATATTTAAATTCATATAACTATACACGGAGACGCTCATTCATTTACAGTCCGTTCACTAACAGTACACATTTTCCTTACCTCTTCTTTTTCAGCGCTAATCAGATCCCGCCACTCTTCAGTCACATGGCCAAAATCTACAGTGTTCATAGGTACCTTCACCTCTCCAATTACATCATGCTTAGAGAATCGATCAAAGTCATAAACAGTCAACACCAGAGTCTTGCCTCCCAGCTCAGCGTAGGGCACCTATAACAAAATAAAAAAATATTATATATAGTATCATTTTGCATTAAATATAAACCACGCCAGACTAGCCTATCAAATGTAAACTCAAGGAAAACAGGTATAGATATTATGTAGCTGGTTTACTTACTAATGGAGAGTTAGGGCTTGTTTCTACTTAAGCGGAAGCCTGCGGTTGTCCACGGCGCGGATACATCTGCGCCTATTCTGTTCAATGGGCTAGTCCCCGGCAGTGGTCAGGGGGCGGCCACCGCCTAAAAACTCGGCCGACCAAGTCCTTAGGGGGGCGGCTGCTGCCTAAAAACTCGGTCGACCGAGTTTTTAGGCGGCGGTCCGCGTTGTTCTGCAGCCATAGAGGTCTTAGTGGCGGTGGTTCTTAGCGGCGGTGGTTCTTAGAGGCGGTGGTTCTTAGCGGCGGTGGTTCTTAGTGGCGGCAATCGCGCCGCCGGCTTCCACTCAAGTGGAAACAAGCCCTTACACAGTGCTGTTAGGGAGCACAGCCAGCCTTAATGCATAACATTTTAATATATAAGAAACTACAATATGCATTGCCCTTTCGCCCACCCTCTGAATGGGTTATGAAGTCTTTGGCAGTTTCCTGCTTGCTCTATCCAATTATGAGAATATTATTTTCTAGCGCTAAAGGGCTGCATCATAACTGATTGGCTTATTGCACAGATTCCCATTTTTCCATATTAAGCTTTGTTGTGCAGTGACTGCAAGGTGTCGATCCCAGGTAGGGTTCAGATACATACCCTAGTAGCATTAAAACCAAATGACAAAGAAAGTCTAATAATAATAATTTCAATGAATGAATGATTGTTTGTTTTAGGCAAAACACCTAAAAAAGCCAATTATATGATTGGTAAACAGAATTTCAACTAAGTGAGCCCCTCATGGTCCCCCTGAGACCGCTTTGCAGTCCCCGCGAGGACCACATACCCCAGTTTAAGAACTGCTGACTAAACTAAATACTTGTCAAAGTAAGAAGAATATATGATTTTTCACAATAAAAGTTGTACAGTTCCCTCAATTCTTGTATAAACAACTGTAGGAATATAATCTTTTTCTATCAGAGACATTTATTAAGCTCTGTTTTTTTTTACCAGCCATGGGATCGGGGTAAAAATGCACATTTTTACCAGCTATGAGACCGAGGTAAACATGAAATAATTAAAACGCTTTGTTTACTTTACACTAATTAATCAATCTAGTCAAAGTTAAATGGAAATTAAAGGGCCAAATGTTTCTCTGAAAAGCTACGACAATATAATATCTCCATTAATATTTATAACAGTATAAATTATAATGGACATTTAGGCAAATACACAATGGTAAAGCATATTGATCTCACTCCACCTGTTAATGCATTGTTTATAGGCAGGCAAAACAGAAGGGCTGCCATGGGTTTTGTTTAATAATTTGGCATTAAAAACAATAATGTTCAGCGAGCTGTTACAATTAAGGAAAATCATCTTTTATTAGACTGGCAATATTCATCATTTAAAAACTAGGTTTCAAAGGGTACTGTGTTGTTTGGTTGGAATGCTTAGATTACATGCCAAATATCACAAAACAAGTTGCTTCATTTTCTATTCTCTAACAATTACAATTTCCAAGTGACCAAAAACAGGATTGGAAATTATGGCAAACTGATCTGACTGGTGGATCACCTGACTGTTGCGATCTAACTAAACTACCATTTTGTTGTGTTTGTTGCAATTTATCATTTAGTATACATTTATATTCTATACTGGTACAAAATGTATGATGAACACACATCAAGTTGTCACAGAATGTCATATGTTAATATTAAAAGTGTATGAAAGGTAAGTAAAGCAACTCTTTCTCAAGCATACTATAAAACACAAAAACGCAAACATTTAACCTTAGTTAATCATAACTCAACTATGTAGATGTCTTAACCCTAACTCTAATTTCCTGCCAGACCTTATGAGGATCTACACTGCCTGGCCAAAAAAAAGTCTCCATCTGAATGTAACTAAGCAAATACCGGTAGGTACAGTACAGTATAGGTTCAGTATCTTTTCCAAGAATTAGGTCAGCTGACTACCTGGATATACTGAATGACCAGGTTATTCCATCAATTGATATTGGGCTCAAGTTGTCAAAGAGTGGATCAGGGAGCATGATACATCATTTTTACACATGGATTGGCCACCACAGAGTCCAGACCTTAACCCCACTGAAAATCTTTGGGATGTGCTGGAGAAGGCTTTGCACAACGGTCAGTCTCTATCATCATCAATGCAAGATATTGGTGGAAAATTAATGCAACACTGGTTGGAAATAAATCTTGTGACATTGCAGAAGCTTATAGAAACCATGCCTCAGAGAATGTGTGTCGTAATCGATTGTAAAGATGGTCCAACAAAATATTTTTGGTGGCAACTTTTTTAACCTTATACTGTGTCAAAGAAGCCAAAAAGTCAATACCGCATCCATGCCATATAAAAATCTTTAGTCTTGATTTGTCATGGTCTCTTCATGGTTGTGTTGTGAATCCTGAACCTCATAAACAGAGTATTTCAGGTCAGAGTCAGATTTTTTTTGTAGGAGAGATCTGTAATAATGTTCTCTAACAAGTTGGGATTTACAAAAAAAAGTAGTATTGTCAAGGAAACATTGCATGGTATTCAATGCATTATTTATATTATGTTTTGTGTTACTAATTACAAAAGTAATTAGATAAGGAAAAGATAAATGACTAATAATTAGTTCAATGAAGACAATGCATTATTTAGACAAGTCACGATCAGCTCATTCTAGTTTATCTTTAAAATGTGCATTTTAGTTTGAAATGTTGTTAATGTTGATTATACCATATGTTATGATATCATTGCAGCTAAAGGGATTACTCATCTGGGATGACTCATTCACATGCTGAGTAACTAATAATAGTCTTTTATTATTTGTATTTATGTTGGTTGAATTTTGGCTGTCATCCATGTTCCATTTCCAAGAGACTTTGTAACTTTGTCTCAATGAATAACTGCCGAATGAACAGCGAAATGACTGCAGACTTTGAAGAACAAGACACTCTCTATGGAAAAAATGTTTTAAAGAGATGAGCCATAGGACTTGTCCCCTGGCAATTGCAGGCAAATGTGGCCATGCATTTGATGGGGCTCATCTCCACAGCTGCGATCGGCCACAAACGATCGGCTTACTGCGTTTTTTATTACGTGCTGCGGCCGTTCACCCCTGATCGCACCCGTAGACATGAATTGAGAGACAATTTTTAAACAGGCCCACATTCTCTATGGGTGGGATCAGAGGTAATCGGGTGCAGTTGGGCAAGATGACCTGTCCCACCCCCCACTTCCTGTCTGCCCAAATCACATCCAGAAAAAGGTGTCTAAAAACAGGGCCAAACATGGCCCAATCATTAACAAGAAAAATCACTAGCAATCACCGCACCGTGATTAGAATTGCGGGTGATCGCCTTAGTGGGGTTATAGTCATAGAAACACATATAATCCATATAACCACCCATCTTTATTTGTTTGTTATTACTTTTCTTTAAAGTGGACCTGCCTCCTCCAAGGTAAAAAATGTGAAAAAAAATACTTACCTGGTAAAGCTTTACCAATCGAGTAAATCTCCACCTCCTCAGTTACTTGCACCGTGGTGGCCCCTAGGGTACATTGGAAATTAAACATCACTTCTGAAGTCTCCTTTCTCATGTTGCCATGCACCCGCAGCCAGCAGCATCTGAATCAGGTGATGTGGAGGGGCGGAGCAACACCTGATTCAGATGCGGATAGGTGGATAGCGTGAGACTGAAAGAGTCCCGCTCCTTCTTCTTGAAGCCTGGAGGTTTAGGACCCTCCAGGCATGGCAGCGCAGTAGCGAGCTGCCAGGAAAGGTAAGTATTTTTTTTTTCATTTTAGCGGTTGCTGTCCCTGGACGAAGACCCGAAGTAGGTGAGTAATGTTTGTATGTTTATTTTTTTATGTTTTTTTTTTTGTTTCAATCCACTTTAAGGTGGTTTGGGGATCAACAGGTTAGTAGTGAGAAAGGTGAGCAAAAAAATCATAATTTCTAAAAACTGCTTATCTGCAGCAGCCTGTGCTTAGATTAAAATGAATAACTACCCCAGGAGTCTATTAGCACAGCAGTACTGATTTTTATCAGGACTAAGTAATTTATGGAGGGTTGTTTGCTTCTTATAAATGTCTATATGCATTATAAATCTATAGAATAAAGCCCCCATACACGTCTAGATTTTCTGTTTAATCAACTGAAAAAGATAAATTTTTGGGGTCAGGGAAATCTGTGATTGATTGTATGTTTGCCAACTGTAGTAACATATATTTGATCAACTTTTTTGGGATCGACTGAAAGTGTAATACAACCAATTAAAATTTACCAGCATTTTCCAATCATTTTTTTATACATTTTTTCCCCAATTTTAATTGTTTTAGGTTGATCTAACCATGTGGGCTGCCATAGATTTTCAACCAATCAATAAAGAAATTGATTGAATTAAAAAAGTTGATTGGATGAAAAATCTAGACATGTATGGTACTAATACAATGCAAGAAACCACTTGTTATTTATGGGGTTATGATAGTTGCCGATAAGCCTGGAATCCAATCACATCTGCCAGGATTTGTCTTGTTCACAAAGTGTATTGCAAAAATTACAAAAATAAAATGATCCAAAAGCTCTCCTGAGTAAAACAGTCAGTGTAAGGGATTGATATTTTGTTTTATCAAATTTGTAATCTAGAGAAAAAAGTAACATGTCTAGATGATGACAGCTGGAAGCACGAACAGAACATTTGCTATATTGTACACACTGTACACTACTTTGAACACGTGTAAAAGTCAAAGAGCAAAAGCAGACACACTTTTCTTGGTTGATACTTAACCTTCATAAACTGTTTGAGTCTCTGCGGATGATGGAGAGTTCTGTGTGTTATTTATAGATTAAGAATTATTACAATTTGCCAAAAAAGGTTTTTTTCCTTTTTTTCCCTCAATCTAATCCTCAAAATGCTACAGGCGAAGAAGATAGAGGAAAGTTCCCTGCTCTTTGCAGTACTGCTATTTTGAAACTACTCTGATGTACGCAGCCAGAGAACATCAAACATGGCTGCATCTTGCACATAAAATCTTAATAGACGTTATATTTTGTGCTAAACATAGTCACACCATGAGCAGGATTCTATCACAAGTTACTTGCGGGCACCAGAAAGGCTTAGTTCCCAGTATGGTTTATGAGTTACACATTTTTATATTTTAAATTTGAATTGTATACTATATATATATATCCACACACACACTAAATGCGTTGCCATTACCACAAAAGCATTAACGCATGGTAGACAGGTTTTCATAGAAAACCTGCTCTACCATTTACACTTCCAAGTGTTAAGTTATGCATGAACATGGAATGCAGTGCCTTAATGCATAGCACCCTGCATGTGATTACTGCAATGGGAGCATTTTCTATAAACAGGAAACAATAATGCAGTTGTGAGGACCCCGGCTGTACCAGGTACTGCCTGCTGGTGGCACTGTGCTTGCCTGGGTTGTTTCCACAGTCACCAGCAGGTGGTTTCCTGCAAGCGTGGGCTGGGTTGAGGTCATCTGTCTCGTTAGCCGGATGCCTACCCATGCTAGATGAGCTTTTCCTGAGCTACTCCTCTGATTCTGAATTCTGAACCCTGAACAACTGAATCTGAACACTGGACTATTATTGAACCTGTTTGGTTTGTTCCTGTTTCTTTGCACAATAAACCCTTTTGGTTCACCCAATCCCCATCTGATGGTCAGTGTGTGCTGCCTGTCTGGTCGCTCCTTCTGCTCTGGATCCTGACAGCAGTGCATGTGGTAACATGTTGTGTACTGGCAACTTGTACATAAGTGTTACCTCTAACATGTGTGTTGCTGGTACACATGAAGGGCCCTCAGTTAGATGGTCTGCAAGTTGCAAGCCTAACCTTTTTTACATATATTTTTTAGTACAAGGTGTCTGATTTGCAGAAGTAAATGATAACAAAAGTAGTTCTTTTTATGGGTAACCTTGACATTAACTACCATTCCGCCTTTGTAGTATCTTTTTTATTTCTCTGGCGTTAGAAAAGGTTCAGAAAGCATAGAATAGGGTATAACATCAGTGTGGCACATTTAACTCATTTAACTTTGTCATGGGATTCTTATTTCATGATCCGTTCATTGGTTACACAATTTCATGATGGGCTGCAGAGATTCCAGCATTTTGTTCAATAGTTCAATAGTTCATTTCACTAGTTCATTTACGATTTGTTTGTTACAATAGTTCATAAAAACAAAACAGACTGAGGGAACTGGCTAAGCAATCTGAAAAATGTGCTTGTTTCTTGCTCCAACACAAAATGGACTATCATTCTTAAATATGAAGCAAATAATAGATAATAAAAACATAGACGGAGCTACTTTTTCTGAGCAGTGTTGGTAATGAAATAGCTCAGGCAGACTTTAAACTTTCCCAATGGGTACTCACAAATGCCTTTGATCCTGTTTAATAGCTGAAACTACAATGTCAGGCCTGCAAATTCACATTATAAAAAGCTATATGTGCGATGTGAGAATTCGTTTTTAATGTGATTCTTAAATATATTTGTTTCTACACATCTCTTGCATTACAATGTTATTATAAATAGGGATGAAAATTTACATGACCTGGAGAACCACATAATTATATTCTGTACCAGCATCTTTGGTGATTCAACAGTAACATGTTTATCTGAAATGGTGTAATCCTTTTGCAAACTGCAATCCAGAGACACATCTGTTATTTCCCTTACACAGCAGAACTAGAATAAAAGAACATTTTGCTCACAAACTGTTGGCTTATTGGTATGTTAAAGAAAACATAGCCTTCGGGGGAACTGCTGAAATTAAATGTTCAATTATGTTGAAAATAGCTTTTTTCCTAGCCTTATTACTCTATGGAATTAGCCATTTTCCTGTTTCTCCAATCTAATCTGAATATTCTTAATGCACTTCTTCCTGAAAGTCCTGGAGTGGCATTTCATTATTGCAGCAAAGGTATTTAAAATGCAATCTAAAATGTAGCATGATGCACGCAAACATACAATTTCAATATTTCATACAAATTTTTTAATTGGTATACTTAAATTAAATGTAAAGCAAAAGACTATTTTCAGAGGTGAATAGAACAGTGAGGGGTTAGTTGGGTATCGCCTAAGGTCCTAATTAAGGGAGATTTAAGGTGGGCATACATGGTTTGATTGTTCCACTTAAAAACAATTGTTTTAAGTTGATTGTTTTGAAATTGGTTCCTTTGTGCCTAAATAGATGCACTGTGATCTGACATGTTGGTAAATTTCAGGTAAGTGTTTTGATTGATTTGTATATAATGGTACTATGGGGCATGAGTGCAGGTCTTTAGAAAGGAATCAGTAACATTATGTAGATTTAAAAAGAAATCATTGTCAAAAGTTGCCACTTAAAATGATGATTTTTAGTCAATTGAATAGAAAAATGGAACCGTGCATTCTCAACTTTAGTCTCCACTTATTAGTGCAGATGATGTCCCTATTAGTGCAGTGCCGTTACTACAATAAGGGAAATCAAACATGTTCCACTGAGGAAATTTTTCTTGTTTCTGTTCTTCCTGTTTATCTACGGAACAAATGTAAAAGCAAAATCTTCCCAGATGCTAAGAGAAAAAATATGATGCTTACTACTTTGGCCAAATATAAAAAGTAGGGTTTAGGTTTGTTTTTTTCTCTACAGTTACAAAACCTGTAGAGTAATAACAAATTTGCAAAATGAACATTCAAATGGTACACTATCAAAACAGACAATATAATTTACATGTAGAAATACCTGATTTCAAATGTCAATTATAATAAATTTGCTTTGGATGTCAGATGCCTGTGCAGATCAATCAAGAGTCCTTGATCCAATACTAGATTATAACATGCATTTTAGTATTTCATGATAATATCCAACAGAAAAATAATGCAGGACAGGCAAATACAGGAAATATTTAAAAAAGCAGCTTGGGGTCATACTAAATAATAGAAACTAAGG
>CM070034.1:61231961-61258979 GCA_036250615.1 Ptychadena robeensis | reverse complement strand
TTCAACAATTGCTCATATTTAAACTCTACGTTGAAGTTCAGAAGTGTTTGTACTGATTCCCTGAAGTATTTTGTCATATGCTTCCTGTGTGCTTAGCTACAGTTACCATATTAGTTTGTCTCTTATTATTTCTAAGCATAGTATAACCCAGCATGAGCAGCTCTTTAATGTACATACATCAGCCTGCTTTCTCAGTAAATGGAGAAGGTTGTTGGTTGGCGGTGCATTGTGTTTAAAGCTTTCTTGGTTCTAGAAACCAGTCTGTCTTTGCCAGGCCAGATTTGCAATAACAACTGCTGGACACCCACCACATCCAGGGTGATACTGATAAAATAAAATCTTTGTCTGGCAGATCCCTTGAAACATCTTGTGCATTTAATAGGGTAAGCTAGGTTATTTTCAGTTACTTTGATATCAGTGATTCACAAAGTCACACAATTTACAGTCACTTAGCAGTTCTAGTCCAAAAATTGTAAGGTTCAGTGACTTTCATCTCTTTTAACTTGAGATGTCTGTATACATATTAGATGTCCTATCTCATAGAAGGAAAGGTACATACTAATGTACACCAAGGTAGAAAATGTAAATTATAATTTAGTATAATTTATTTTATTCTGATGCTATTATCATTCGAGAGCTAGACCCAAACAACAGCTATAACTTTACATGAAAGGCAGAGAAACGCAGCTATGATTTTTACCCAGTGGAGTGGAAAAATAATTCACTTCCTCTTCTGAAATATTTGCTTGAAATAAGCTATCATGCTCCTACAGAGTTCTTTGGTCATGCCTCCCTTTGAAGCCCAGTGCAATGCTCTGCGCAAGGTGAATGACAATTAGGCTTTCAACAACCTGAACCGCTGGGTCGCTGCACATTGCTGCAGTCTATTTCATTTAGAGGTTATTTTATCATTATCATACTGATCTCATATTTTTAATATATAATAATGTTACCGAAAATCATTTATCACTCTAGGCAATTGTTAGAAGGCTTAGCAAATGATAAGTTGCCTAAACAGTTATTTCATTGATAAGAATACATTATACAGGTTTATCATTAAAATGCTTTATTTAAAGATAACTAGTAAGTACTTTTTATTAAACGTGAGGGTTTATTGACTGGTAAAATAAATAGAATTATTGAATGCTATGATGACAAGAAATTAAATACATTATCTGAATTATTACTTTGAAATATTATTATTAGGAAACTTGTTACATATTAGAAGGTCTTGGTGCCCTGGTCATTATTTGAGTTGGACATAGACACTATAGTTTCCAATATCTCTTACATGGAAGAACTATCTTTCTCTGTTGTTCCTTGGCTAAATTGCTATTTAAAATCTGTTATTGAAGTAAATGCATGCATACATACTATTTTTAACAAATAAAGTTGTTGCATGTGTCTAGAAGGGAATCTATCATCAATCAGGATGTCAGAAAAATCTGATTTGACATCTCATGTCAGTCATGTTTGGTTTTTCTCCCATTTTGCATGTGCTGAACTCAAAGTTTTGAAACATTTTCTACATAAGACCCATTACTCTTAAATATTGTTCACAAATCTGTGTTAGTGAGCACATGTCGTTTGCTGAGATAATCCATCCCACCTCACAGGTGTGGCATATCAAGGGGCTTATTAGACAGCATGAATATTGCACAGGTGTGGCAACCTTTGAGGGAGTGTGCATTTGGCATACTGACTACAGGAATGTCTACATCTGTGGCATTGTCATGGGTGATCAAACTGCATGTTTCAGAGTGGCCTTTTATTGTGGGCAGTCTAAGGCACACCTGTGCAATATTCATGGTGTCTAATCAGCACCTTGATATGCCACACCTGTGAGGTGGGATGGATTATCTGGGCAAAGGGGAAGCGCTCACTAACACAGATTTAGACAGATCTGTGAACAATATGAGTTAAGCACATGCAAAATGGGAAAAACAAACAAACATGACTGACATGAGATGTCAAATCTGAATTGCCGGACATCCTGGTTGATGGTAGATTCCCTTCTAGAGACATGCAACAACTTTATTTGTTAAAACTAGTATGTATGCATGCATTTACTTCAATAACAGATTTTAAATAGCAATATTTGTTCAAATAAAGTTCCCCAATCCCCATTAAAATAAATATATTTATATCAGTATTGGATTATGGGTTATGAGTAGATGGTACAAACCATTTTAAGTAAGTTATATAAAAAGATATTCACAGTCACAGACTAGGTTTGCTCATATTGATTGCCCATACCACATACCTTTCGCCACAGTTATATGTGTATACCCAGTACTATTGAATCTCCTATTTGAAGCTCAGGGTCACTGAAAACAGTTTCAGTGTTTTACTGGCACAAGCCTGTATATTTACAATACAGCTCTTAAATGCAGTTCGATTGTTCTGCACACACTTTACCCAGTAGGGGAGTTCAATGACTTTTTATTTGACTTTGTAGCAACAAGAACCTGAACTGCTTTCTTTCAATAAAGTTCACAAGTTTGTTTTCATCTGCAGAGAAAGTGAAATGTGTTTCTAAGGACCAATTTCTTCCACATATTATTCTTTGGCAGGAATAAGCTGTTTGAGGTTTATAAAGGCCCCCATTGATTTAATGATATTCTCAGAGTATTGAGTGGTCAGTCACAATGGAAGGCAACAGAGGAATTGTGCTCCTGCATTGGCACAGAAAATTAAGACAAGGTCTCTTTGATCTGCAGGCTCCTACATTTGCTTTGTTTGAAATGTGCTCATGTTAAATCAAAATTGTCTTTTCAAATAATCTAAAAGAAAGAAACAAGGCTGGTCAACCATAAAAAACATTTGCAAATCTTATAAAACTATGTTTTTCACCATTTAAAATTATTAAAGTATGTAAATATAGCTAGTTAATAATCTTATTTAATTTAATGTTTAGGAACTGTTTGTCAAAAAGATCACTTCACTTTGCAGTTTTATGTAATTTTGCTTTATAATTGGGTACAACAGAATCCCCAGTAAATGTTTTCAAAGCTAAATTTGATATCTGATGAGCCATGGGGAATACATTAAATCTTTCAGATCTGATCATTGGAAATACCTTCTAAAGGGATGAGATCCTGGAGATAACACTAGAAAATTAAAAAAGAAGTTGGTCCATTGGTTGCTTGACAAAGGCATAACGAACAGTCACTGTTTTCAGCAGCATACATTTTCATGTGTTCTGCTTCATCACAACTGGTTGTATGTTTACACCATTGCTTGGAATGCTCTATTGCTAACACCATGCATTTGGGGTACCATTCGGACTGAATGGGGATGCAATACATGTATAGAGCACGTATAGAGTAGAACTGCTCTGCACAAATGGCCTAAAGTTTATCACAAAGTATATTAATGGAAAGCATTGTACTTAGGAAGCCACAAGAAGTTACAATTGATCATCTTGTTTACAATTGATCCTTTGAATAAGGGCCAAACATTAATAGGAACATTCATGATTCATGGATATGATAAAGACAACTGGGCTAGTTATATATGACAAGAATACTAAGTAGGCACACCAAAATGTAAGCTACCGGTGCTTTCCAGTAAAATGAAGCAAAATAGCAAGGACATATGCCTATATGGAGCTATGAAATGATGAATTTAATTTTAAAGACTTGCCTGATTCTTTGCCCATATATATTTTAATAATAACTGCTGTAATACAGCTACACCATAAAAATGGCAGCTGTGGGGACAAATGCTGTTGCAATGAATTTATGATATACAGTGTTTTAGGACTAAAAACATACGTAGTTTTTAGACCAGGAAAACCAGAAAAAAATACTTGAAGTGTTCAAATCAATTGGATCTAGTATCAAGGCACGTCATGTCATCTTCCTCACACATCTTCTTCATACATGGGAGGAGAAGAGGGGGGCTCTGGGGGAAAGATGTCTCTCCTCTACGGCTGTGTCTATGGAAGCTGCAGCGTGAGGGCAGCTTTCCAACGCACAGGCAGAGATAGATTGCAGTTCATCTATCTTTTTCTCCATTGCTTATATTAGCAGGGCTCTGCTGATTTAAACAATACAGCTCAGATGGGGGCAAAAGTGTGACTTATAGTCCGAAAAATACGGTATGTGTTAACCCATTTTTCTTACCTGATTATTCTGGAAGTCATAGTCCAAAGAATACTGAAGTTTTCCAAGCTTTTCTTCTTCTTTCGGTTTTTCCTTGTCTTCTCCATCTGTTAAGCCTGTCTCAGCATCATCATCATCGTCATCGTCATCCTTCAAAGCCTGGGAAGAAAATGCATGGCATTGCTAAGCTTCTTGAAAACAAGAACATTAAAACAACATAAAGTGGGAAATCCCTCTTTTTTGTTGTACCTGTCTAGTAAATACTTTATATGTTTAGCAAGCAGCAAAAGTTATTTTATGAAAAAGAGCAGGCATATCAAAATGGTTGTCTAACACGTATGTACATGTTTTATTAGAACAGATCTATACATACTGTATAAATGCTTTGTGAACATGCTGATAGAGGTATAACAAGAAAAGTTCCTATTGCAAAAAAACATTCCCATTTTATAACATCACCGCATGCAATTTATCACGCTCATTCAAAAAAACATTTCGCTGCCAGTTTCTTGTGTCTGTATGATATCTATCAGTATGAAAGTGCCAACCATGGATATGTATGCAGTTCAAGAATACAACATGCTATTATATAGAATGGAAGCTCACAAAATAAACGTTTCACTATACTAATTAGTAAACTTTAGGTAAAGCCAGGCTGATCTAAATTTATTGTATGTTGAAAATAGTTCAGTAAATATTTCAGGTCTTGTTTGCTTTGATAATTATGTTTTCAGTTTGCAATTTCATTAACTGGAGATTTAGTTTTGCATTCAACTAGTAATAGACGGCTTATGTGTTCTTGCTGCATTATAACAACATTTAGATGGATGTTTGTTTCTCCTCTTTAGTAGGTCATAGCAATCTTTTTGAACCTGTATGCTTTTGTTTTCCATCATTACCAGTAAGACATTTATATTTGCATTTCCTTTTTCAGAACTGACCCCCATGCCCCCCCTCCCAATCTAATTATTGTTGTATTCTTCAAGTCCATAGACATGTGGATACAACTCAGACACTGGAGTGCATAGATTGCTGTTTAATATTCTAGTCCTTATATGTACTCTGTGATTGTCAGGAATAAAGTCGGGCGCGGGTTTAGTGAGCACAGACTGTGTTCATGTTTATGTGATGTACGGACCTGTCCAAAAAGACCTAGCTTTTATCTAAGGCTTTAGTAAATCTACATAATACGCACAAAGTCAACCATTTGCAAAAAACACTATGTATTAAATCTATTCTATTGATTGGCTGATAAGAGGAGTGCATTTTAGCATAATATTTTTGCTGGAATGAACAACCGGATTTGGCTACAGAACTACAAATATTTGCCAAGAAGCTATTCAGCAAACGGAACAACAACAAAAAAAGTTCATGATAAATGTTAACTAAGGAATATATCTGGCAGAACACTGTCCTACAACTGCCAGCATGTTAAATGCTTTTTCATTCTTTAGGCAAAACTGCAGTTTTATAGCATTCAAATCACTTGGAAACCATTTGGTCCCCAACAGAGGTTTCAGTTAATAGTTTGCCGTTTTCCTATCTTTATCTAAGCGACCAACAGCATGTGAAAATCCTCTATAGTATGACATGCAATGAAAGTTTTTATGATACAAAGGTCTGCAATCATCATAGGAACACCTCAAAAACATTTTATAAGAAAGGGAATGTTGCTGCAGAACCTATGACCGCTACGAATTTATTCTACAGTTGATAAATTATATAAAACAAATATTGTATTATATAGCTCAGTGACCTTTCAATGTCTGTTTGTCACCTACTTTTGCTAGATATACAGTAATTTTAGCTGATTGGCTACCATTTTTTTTTTACTTTTGGCTTGTGGGCTGGTAGGTCCTTGCTATATAAGTTCCATGATGATAGCCCTGTTAGTATAAGGGACAATACTTTCCAGAGTGATGGTGCACCAGTGAGGCATTACATATCTTTAAAAATGAATAAAACCAAAAAGTAATGTTTTTCATGTTATACAAGTTAGATGTTTTTGAATATTATTGTTCTAGTATTGAACTGTCCTGCCTATACGCACCATACTTTTTTAAGTAAAACTTGATAGTGGTAGCTACAACCTAAAGTAGAGTGAGCTATGTTTGGGCAAAATGAAATGAGAGTTTGTACTGTTTATACATATTGTCAAATATTCTTCATGTGCATGTGTTTCAGCTTTACTTTTTCCACCAGAATGCCCAAACATTTCTTTCTACTTCTCTACTGAAGGCTCTACTGATTTGTATAGATATCACCAAAAGTAACTTTTTGGCTTTAAACAATCTTAGCACCATTTGAATCTGTAGAATTTTATACAGGTTTTTTTGTCCTATAAGACACTCAACCAGAGCGTCTTATGTCAAACTGACATACAAAGCTCAAGCTGCATATTTCTGTCCCACTTAGCCGGGACAGATATACACACAATCCAAGATTGCCAGTTGGGTGGATTACTGCCCTGTTTAATGGGTGGCTGATAGCATGGAGCTATCAGCCATTGGGCGAGAGTAGGGGGAGATTCGTAAAATAGACCCGCCTGTGGGCAGATCTTCCTTCTGAGAGCTTCCCCACCTGTGCCTCCGCAGCCAAGCTCAGTGCTTGGCTGGGGAGGCAAAGGGGGTGCATATAATGTTCAAGCACCCACGGTTGAATAGTTTATCGGCCGCATGGGGTCATGTATTCGCCATATAAGACACAATGGACTACGGTAATACTTTCATTTATTGGTTTTTAAGGTGCCTCTTAAACCTCTAAACCCATACTTCCCTAAGGAACTTCCCCAACTATATTATGTTATATGCCACATTTAAAAAGGTTATTGTGATGTTTTTATACATTTTAAAGGGCATATTGCCTTTATATTTCCATATATATGTTTTGGTTGTGCATTGTGTACAGTTGACACACTCTACCTGCTACCATGAAATTTTTTTGTGATTTTGTTTTATTTGTTAACCATTGCTTATATAATATAATATGAGTGCATATATACATGTCTGAATGCTATCTGTCTATCTAATAATAAAAAGCTGTCCTTAGTTAGCTGTAATCTCATCAACTAATATCAATAGCAGGCCTTAGTTTAAATAATATTAGGAAGAAATGTTACATGAACTACATGATTGATTTGTAATTTTTATATCATAAATGTTAATTATTTGCAGCAATTACACAATTTTAGCCTTCTAATGCAATTCTGTTTGCATTTGTGGGGATAACTCTGTTTGAATGAAATCAATTTAGTTCAGCCTCTTGATGTATTAAGCAGTGTTAAGCAGTGGATTAGTCTCAATTGAGAAGCCCCAGCTGTCAAGACATCTAATCACAAAATGTTTTCACTGTCTATGGTTTATCCAAACAGGAAAAAAAAAACCTACCGCAAGTGACAATCCAGAACAGTCATGAGATACAACACAGAGAGGGAGGACACAGAAGGAAGAAATCAAATTAAGACAGCCACACATAACCATTGTAAGAGCCATGGAGAAATGACCATTAGATATGCATTTCATCAGAATTTCATTTTATTTACAGGGGAAATTGCCATGTAGGTCAATACTGTTGTGCAAAAAGAAGTTGTCCCTAAATGTATTTATGTTTGTATTAAAAGATGCACAAAACTAGATTTTACTTGGTCCGAGTCAAACACAAATGGGCTTCCTGAAAAGTGACCTTCTTACTTTCAGGTCACCTATAAATGTGTGCCTTTGGTTTCAAGAGCAATGTGTATAATAACAGAAGAGAGTAGTTGATATGTTAAAGGCATATAGTATGATCACCTAGCAATAGTGATGTTCGGACTTCCTCTAGTGGGAGAGCAGTACGGTTGTTCGACCGCCGGCGAGAAGGAGCTTACTATTCTTTAAGATCCTGCTGGAGGAAGAATCTATTCACTAAAGACCGGGTAGAGAACCCGGTCTCCCAGTGAAAAACTGGCTCCGAAAACCAGAAGTGACGCCAGTGACGTCACATCCAGCAATCGGAATCAGGAACTATGCGTACCAGGTACCGGATGTGACGTCACTGACATCACTTCCAGGTTTTCCAGATTCAAACTCCCCACGAACAGGTGAGAAATTTGAATCTGCCCGCAAACAGGCAGACGTCCGACTTTTTTAAAAGTCCAATCCACCTGTTCGCGAACGGACCTGGCCAAAGTTCGCCCATCATTACCAAGCAAACTGCAAAGCAAGGTATATAGTATGCAATGGTTACAGAGTATATAGCTGATTAATAGTAGGGGTAGTTGTGCTTGGACTCTTTATCTTATGACTCTTGGTTACAGGGTACTCTTTACATTCTACAAACTGATGAACTTAATTTGCTATATCATCTCATTCTTTTATATTCAAATTGATTCAATATACAGAAATTCTTTGTGCCTTTGTCTGAAATTTTATGCAAACATAAAAAAAATTGCAATCAGCATAAATTCCTTAAATGCATTGTTTAAACAAGGTAACCAAGCTTACCCAGCTTTAATAAAAGATTAATGCTATAACCATTGACTTCAGAGCACAGATTTTCCTAATTTTATCCCATCTTATTAGGCACAAAAAAATTAAGAAGGGTTGAAAATGTAACACTGACCTGGTCTTTTTTAAATCATAATGTCTGCATAATTAAAATATAAATAGCACATTTAAAGAAAGCTCTTAGCACTAAAAACATTGCTGTAAAACCATTAAGAAATGACCATTGACCTGCCATATGACAGATGAATTCCATTTACACAGCAGTAACCACAAAGAAATTTGCCCATAAAAGAGATTTCTTTTTAATGATACAGTGACAAAGGAAATGTCATATTTAAGTAATGTGTAATTTTTAAAAATATAATAAGTGTTCAGTTTGCATTTAGAGATATTAATTCCCAAACAGGTCATTTTTCCAATTAGCAACAAAGATAATACATTGTACAAAAACTGACATATTGCAAAATAAAAAATTAAACAGAAAACAAGTAAGCATTTACAATGTACATTGTTAGTAAAACACCAATACGATGTGGACCATTTACATGGAAAATATGGAAATAACCTCTGCAAAATGATACCACAGTTAAAAATGATAATCAAATTTAGTCAAACAGTTCAGGTTTAATGTCTACCTTTAGTTGGGATCAGCTATGTTTCTAATTTTTAGGTTCATTGTCTTGTTTATTGCGGCCCATTTGTGAGAAAACACATTGCTTTTCCAAGCTCGCTGCATCCCATTTGTTAGACAATAAACTGTTTACTCATTTAACAATAGTAAATAATTAATGTAAATTAAGACATTGCTTTAGTTTGTTGTGTTGGATAGAATTTGTAAGATAAGCACCCAACAAGGTTTTACTGCTATCATGGATTTATTATAGATATACTGTCTAACTAGGAGTACATTCACAAGGGCTGCTGCCAGGCAGGAGCGCTGCAAACTTGTGAGCGTTTAGGTAATGCTCCTATGTTGGGCCCTATGCAGCCCCATACTTCTCATAGCAGGAGAAGCTGCCCTGATCCCATGACAAGTCATTAATGGTAATTGCACATGTAAATGCTCCCTTAACCTCTCTAGCATCCCCTTCCCCTCCTCTGTCCAAGTTGCCAGAATCATCAATGACACCAGTGACGTGGGCTGGGAGACCGACTGCCCTCAATTAACATGGAGGTCTATGGCGCACCCACCCCTTCGCCGCCATCGTGATGTCATTGGGGCGGTGAAGAAACCTGCAAATGCTGCGACGATATAGAGAATCGTCACAGCTTTCCGGGGGGTATATTGGGTTCTCCCCGATCCACGCTCCTTCAGCGTTTGAGATGAACCCAAACAGCGAACGAACTGATCAACATATGAGTTAAAAAGAATGTACTGTCTGCTCTGGAGCCATTTGCTAGGTAAAGTGGTACCATTTCAAAACACTTCAATGTCAATATGTGATTGAAAATTTTAGATTTATTTTTCATGATTGATATTTTTTTTTACAAAAATGTGCGAACATTTAAAAATGCCCTATTTGAGAAATTCAAAGCCTGATTTGTTTCCATGGAGGTGTGTCCCTTTTTCAAAGTGTTCCATTGGCCTCAGTTTGGCATCTATGGGGAAAGTGTTAAGTCTGTGATTGCCAGATGACATTAAATACAGTGGTCCAGAGCAGCAGGCATTAAATAACCCAACAAAGATGTGAGACTTTAATTGAAGTAAATAGAGCTTTGTATGCCAAACAATAAATCCAAAATATCATCCTTTCAATATGACTCCTGGTTCAAAAATAAAGCATGATGTATATTAATGAGAAAAAATATTGCATTCCAGTTATAATAGATATATTGTGACATTGTTCTTCAAATAAAAAGAGTTATACACAAAATCTTATTGAGGTTATTATGTCTTAAGCTCAAAAAAAAAAAAGAAATAACATATTAATTAGAGGAAACATAATCCCTAAAAGAAAGATAATGGTCAATATAAATAATATATATATATTGCTTTCTCCCTAAAGTATAAGATACATATTATAAAATATTAACTAAAACTAAAACAAATTAAAAAGCATACCCATTTACTTGATTTAAGTCAGTGGTTCCCGAACTTTCCTTGCAGGCCCCCCCTTTTCTATTTAGGAACTATACCGAGCCCGCCTCCCTTTTCAAACACAGGTTAAGAATGAGGGCATGCGCACCCCTGGAATACCTTCACGCTCACCCCCCAGTTTGGGAACCACTGATTTAAATATTACAATACATTTTTCTTTACTTTTAAATGCCAGTCCTTTACCAATTAATTAAAAAAGAATTTGCTGCTCTGACTACAGCAATGAGACTTCTAATTGGATCTGCAATTAATATTTAGTACTAAAGGATTAAACATTTTTTTTATCTCTCTGTTGAATAAGGCCAAATATTCTATTTGGCAGGTGGCCTTATTACTGCTTAAATGAAGATTTAAGTAGCTTTTGATTTCATCGCCTTTATGAAGAATTTGTTCTGAGAAAAATGCTTGGGTTGGCTTTGCTGTCTTCTATCAGAAAATCATACTGATCCTTAACATTCAACACTTTATGAGTCAAAACATTTTTGGAAAAATTTTAATTTCTCAAAATTAACTACAGCAATTTGAAAACATTAATCTGAGATTCACAAAAATGAAAATCAGCTAAACCTTCCTCTTAGAACATATACAACTGGATTTAATATACATAAATAGCTAAGTCTATGTGATTGAAATACAAATAAGTGTATACATTACAAAGGAAAAGTTTTTGTCATCTTTGGCAATATATTATTTTCCAATGTCTTTGAATTACTTGTATTTAGAAATTAACCTACCCGGCGTTACACACTGCCGTATGGGCAAACTGTGCCCGGGATCGGGCATAATCACTGGTGCTCTGTGAGCCTGCAGCGCTGCACTTACACTGCACCCCGCCATGATTCTCCACCCTCCACCTGCCTTTCTACACAACACTGGTGTCAATTAGAGGCTAAAGCTGGGCATACATGTACCAATTCCTGCACGACTCGATCCCCGATCCGATGCCGTGCGTGCTCCCGCATCCCTCAGGGATCGGGTCGTGCAGCAATTGGTGCCATCCGATTCTTGGCACTAGCAGGCGGGCGTGATGACGTCATCACGCTGCCTGCTAATGCATAGAATCGCATAAGAAATAGATGGTAAATCGTACAATCTATTCCCAGCTTAGGAGTGTGTGTGGGGAAAAGCAACACCTCCTCCATTAACATGGAAGTCTATGGAGGGGGCTAAGGAAAAGGAAGGAGCACTGGCGATTATGCCCGATCCCAGCATGGGCACAGTTTGATCCAAGATCAAATTATGAACGTACTGATTTCGGGCATAATTGCCAGGGAGGTTAATAAGAAATATTTTTAACAGATGGACTTTTGTATGTACTTTATATGTGTTTTGTGTGTGATCAATTCTAACCATAACAGGCAGAAGATAAGAAACAGGTCTTCTTCAAATTAGTTAATTTACATCAAAAGATACTTAAAAAAGACATATTGGTTTAGACCAAAGAATTGGGATCATACCATCCCATACATCTATTGGATATATTTAGAGCTTTAAGGGACTTAAAGGTATACTCTTTTTGATGGATATCTGATACAACATGGTATTGATATTTTCACTATAAACTAAATATATCCAAGCATTTTCTTTTTACAAACTAACTGAGGTCACACCAGGAAAACAGCCATTTTGCATGATAGGTCTTAGGGTATAAGTAATATTACTTTACAAGGCAGAAACTCCTCCACTACATGGACCCCTCCCTAACCTATGCACTTTATTATATATCTATATCATCTATATCTATCTATTAAACATATAAATACATATATTAATTTGTCAATAACAAAAATTAACACAGTACCATTTATCATGTAAAATGAATTGAGCAAAACGTATAAGTATAAATGCTGAATGTTATTTTCATGGAAAATATCACAGTTAAATATCCTGGAAATATAATATGTTAATCCATATTCAAATTTATGAACTGAATCCATGTAAATTCATTATTGTTTTTTACAGTGATAATGACTGGAAGCCAAGAAAGAAAGAAAGATGTTTTTAGAACATTAATTGAGCAGAACATGAATGCAACATGGATGGAAACAACAGCACTATCTGCTGATAACGACACAAAGTCTCTAGTGCAAATTCTGTTGTAGGTAAACAATTTAGCAGACCAATAACCAGTAGGTCATTGTTATAGCTAAGACATTTAGCATCTCCAGAAATGCCTAAAGCTAGCCATACATGGGTTGACTTTTGCACGATCTAACATAGATCGATCATATCATCACACAGTGTGATCGAGTTACAATTATACTGTGGAGTACATTTGTAGTACAAACCTAAGCAAATTGTTTGAAATACCTAGAAAATATATCTGTTTGATCTAGCAAAATTAGCCAACATGCCCGATCATTTTCAATAGACTTTTTATTTGATTTAGATCACTTTTAGTCAAAGGCACCAGGTGTGCAAAAATCGATTTCTGTACAATCTTAACTTATCGATTAACTTAAGTCGATCAAACAGAAATATGCAACCGTGTATGGCCTCCTTAAATCAGCTAAATCCTTAAAAGTATTGAAATGGTCTATAGTATTTTAAATATTCATTTTGGGTAACTAAACTTAGTTTTTGCAGATAGTTACTGTAATTATCTGTAAACATATTTTAGGAAAGGAAAGACAACATCCCATTTTAAAATATTAACATAATATAAACACATGAATAAATAAATAACTGAAATTAATATTTACAAAACACAAGATCATATACTGTATATTGAGGGAAAAGGTCACCTAGTTGAGATGCAGCTGTTGAGATGTGCGATGAAAAGGTAAAGGTTACTACTATACTACTATAGTTTTTTTTTAACATTTGATGCAATGTGTTGATGCTGACAAGCTATACAATTCCATAAGACATAAGTGGAACAAATTTGAATACTGGTCAATTCACTATAACTGTACTGCATACAACTACAGGGTAGGCTCTACAATATAAAATTAGTAATAATTATCTAATCATCCCAAAAAACTAAATTATTTGGACAGTTTACTGCTTGCAGACAGAAGGTGTATCTTATTTGTAACATCAGATTTTGTCACAATGCACCCTGTTTTTTTTACATTTTTTACGAGATACTGCACTATGAAGCAACTTTTTCCCTCCAAACAGAAAAAGGCGCTCTTCTGTTAACAGAGAATGCACTAAATACTTACCTCTAATGGGTCTGAACTTTTTCGACTTCAAGCTAATTTTTCTTCTTTTGACAAATGTAGTAGTTTTTAATGTTTGCCCCACACAGTGGTTCCTTCTACCAGTTCCTACATATAGGCTTTGTCTGGGTGTAGAGACCAATGGGAGGAACCACTGACTGCACTAAGGGGTACATACATTATACTTCTAGAAGTGTCAACTATAAGTTTATGTAAGGTTTTCACAGCAAACTAGATAAAAACCGCAAAACATATGGATTTATTGGTCTATGACACTTCAATAAATAAAATGCTTTTGAGAAAATTAGTGCATGAAAAGTTCATACAATATGGCTTTGTTCTACTTAACATCACCGACTAAAAAAATAAATAAATTGCTTTTACCTGGTCTTTCATGTTCTTGCCTAAATCTTTAACATCTTTCATGTTAATAGCATTCTTTCCACCCTTTTCCTTGCCCTTCTTCTTGTTCTTCTTCTTGAGCAAACATTTTTTGCACACGCAGAAACAGCAAGTAAGAATCAAGAGAACGGCAACTATGGCTATTGCGATTAAGGCCCATGGTGGCACTGAAAAACAAAAGCAAATATCTGCATGTAAAATCTAAAGTTGGGGGAAAAAAATTACAAACATATAATGAATGAATAAAAAATATTTATGCTATATTGTTGCATACAGCTAGCATTGTAGCAATATTACCCTAAAGTAAAAGTTGCTAGGCTGTAGAGATGTATATATTTTCATTCAAGGAAGGGATGGAGTTTGCAAATAACTACAGATGTCAGGAAGGTCTGTTGTAAAGTCTATTTATTGTTGATTAAGAATACATCCCCCATATGATGCGTACCTGTCAAATTTTCAAACTGATTAGGGGAAAAATTACAGGAAGCTACGTAACTGACGTCACTTCCGGTATTTTGACCGACACTCATTCCAAATACAGACAGTGACATCACCCTTCCCCCTATTTAGTACCTGCCTAACTTAGGAGGGAGGGGGCGTTACTCTCCCTGCTAACTTCCCACCCTGTACATCATATGCACAAGTGGGGTTGGGAACTTAAGAGGAAGAGCAACGCCCCCTCCCTCCTAGATTATAAAGTTTTCAAAATCCGGGAAAAATCCTAGGAATTATTGAAATCAGAATTTGGCTGTGGAAGTCACATACAAATTTAACTTTCCCGGCCAAAACGGTATACTTGACAGATATGATAATTTGGTTTGAAATACCTCTATTACATCACAAGCAAGATTTTATGATCATCACTGGAAAGACCTGTGTACTAGGACAATGTCTGAAAAATCAAAAAAGACCCTTCTCAGATAAGGCTACTTACCCATCTAACCTCACAACCGTTCGATGGCAATAAAGTAGATGTGATGTTAGATGGGTTGGGTTAGATGATCTTGCCTTATCTTAGAAGTTTTTTTGCATTCTCTGCCATGGTGTGGTGACACACTGAAAAATTTAGACTAGGCGCTGATACTGGTAATAATTCTCTGGATATGTCTAAATAATAACTTTACTTTTTGTTTAAACATTTCTATACAGTTCTATACAGGCCAAAAATACAGTGAGATGCTACAATAATCTTTTCTTATTAACAACTGGATGCTACCTGTAAAATGAATCACTGATACATCCAAAGTTGAACAATTCAATCATATAAAGAATAAGCAACATAACATTTTGGAGAAGTCACAACCCTTCCTTGAGGTTAATTATGTATTTGACCAGATATTGACCTTAAGGCCCTTTGGCAAATAACATATGAGGGAATGCTATATTACACTGTGTTACTGTGTTACAGCAGCTTTTTTTGCTCCTTCCATTTTCCAGCTGTCATGCATGTCTTTTTAGTTACTCACCAGTATTTTTAAAACTCTAAATAGTGTTTCAGATCAGATAATTAGACGGGAAAATGTTTGAATCTCAAACTCTATAATTGATTCTTTAGTTTAAATCTATTTATGTAAGAAGTTATTGCTTCTTGTCTTCAGTATTACTGCAATCCTATCAATATCATAGAGTTCCAGTTTGAATGTTTATTATTGCATGCTGAATAGCTCAAAGACAGCATGAGTCATTGAAACGGCATACTTTTCTATAGGCATTGCTACCCAAGGTCACCCTTGTTGTGTATCTTCTATTCAGATATTAATCTATATTCAACACTGCCAAAGAAAGCAGTACATGTGTGGAAATAATACAAAATGTTACTGAAGCAGTACAACATACTTAGAACAATTATACTATCCCATGCCCTTGCTACTATGGATACTGGAAAGCAGGGCTTGCAGATGAAAGAAAATGAGAAATCCATAGAAAAAAAGATCCTTTGTATAATCTTTCAACAACTGAAAACATTTCTAAAAAAAAAAAAAAATTAAAGGCAAATTAACAGCATAAGCGTGGTTGGTATTAGCTAGACACTTAGCTAGACATTTTTCTCTCCCTTGGTGGTGTCTTCTCTACCTGCTCCTGCTGCACCTCCCCAGGATCCCTGCCAATATATATCTATGTTTTGGTGGCTTTCCTTTAGAAGTGGATGCTCTAGGCTCACAGGGAAATATTGAATTTTACAGGATGCCCAAGGCACAGCAGCAGAGCCCCCCAAAAACCAAAAAAGTTTAGGCCAATAGTATGTGATTGGCATGTAAATCTGTAGAAATTGAATTATAAAATGTTCTTCAGTTAGCATACATTAATAATGTGTGGTAATTTCCTGTATTGTGTATGTGTTGGCTGTTCACCATCTGTAGTATGTCTGTGCTTTTTGACCATCTCTTGCAGCATTCCCACAGTAACTGACCATGATGTGGGGGCCAATTGCAATCGGCCAACCATTCGTTATTCCTTTATGCCTTTTACTTTTGTTGTTGTGCTATATAAATGTTATATACCCATTCTGTATCCAGCAGCCTGTCTGCTTGCGTATTATGTTTCCTCAAAATTATATCTCAGATACTACCACAGCTTGCTTCCATTATAACATGAAAACAGCTGCTTCATGGCCACATTGCAAGGCCTTTGGCAGAAGAGACAGTCTGAAGAAAACAACCATTAACCCAAAAATTGTCTTTACAAACAAACTATGTTCTAACTAACCCAGCAACCCCTCCCCCTCTTTCGTAGTGAATGATTTCATGTATATCTGTATGCGCAGTTTGCATTAAAGTTCAGAATACTTTCATAGACTCAGGAGAGCGTCCATGTTCCTTCTCTGTCCATGCTGCATGGTTGATATCTAATGGTTAATTTGTAAGCAGCGAGATAGACTCAGAGGGCTTTTTATAGCCCACCACAACAACCATCTCCTGCCGTCATCCTGCTTCATTCTTGCAGAGCATATTTTATCCCTTAAAGCCCCTATCATTGGTATCCCAATTTCATATTATTCAAAACACGCCATAAATGCCAATATGCATATGCCACTGTGTGGGTGACACTATGGGTTTCCCACAGTGGGTGACACCAAACCTAGTGATGCCACTATTCTAGGGTAATTCTTTTACCCCACTTCCCCTTGTCAGCCAGGTGTTGATGGCAAGATCTCTTAGTAGGAAACTGCAAAATATTTAATTTGAAAAAAGTTGTTTAAAAAACATTATAGACTGAGGCATCATGCCAAACACACTGGAAATTGAAGCTTAGATTTACATACATGTTAAAGGTCTAGCTGTAGAATATTGAAAGTATTCAGTAATTTGTGATCCACAAAGACATCACCAATTACGCTATCACTTTCTAATGTAATGTAAAAAGAGTAATGGCCATTTCAACATGGAAAGGTTTTTAAAACCCATTAAAGTAGTTACTTAAGAAGAAACAATGTGCAGTAGGATGTTTTGACACATAAAGCTCTTCATCATGCATCCCTTCACTGCATAACAAACTGTCATCAATTTCTGCTTGTGTGATTACACGCTAGAATAATGATGAAAGTAAATCCAAGAACCATCTGCTGTCTGAGGCCCTAATAACAATGCCTGCCATCGGCGGACTGATCATTTTCCTTTCCTGTCCTACCTTACCAGTGGAACTCAATACTTTTCTTAGCATATATATGGAAAAACTAAAAGAACAACAGTTGTAATTTAGTCAAAGAGAACAGAGGCTGAAAACAGGAAAATTGCTCACTCAAAGTAGCCAAATGGAGTGGAAATTATGATTGCAAGACCCTGGACAGGATATTGCTACTTGAAGTGATAATTTATGTCTTTGGTGAGAAAATGAACACCTTCCATGGATGGTCACAGCGTTCCTTCTTCACAAAATAGCAGCACTGTTCATACACGTCAAGATAGAAAAGGCTTCCTCCCAGCTATTTCAACATTTGCATAATTTTTTTTCATGAAAGCAAATTCCTATAGTAATTTTCTTAAATCAAGACCACTTTTAAGCAAATTAATAATCCATTCATTATCCCTCCATGATATTGGCAAGAATAAAATACAAAAAAGCTTCCTTTAAATGTATCCCTGAGGTTCAAAAGCATTTTGAGACATTTAAATGTAATTTTTGTATTATAACCCAGTCTATAGGTTTAAGTGGTCATCGTATAATGTCTTTTATCATTTATGCTGCACTATTCAACTTGAACCAAATGGGTTTTTGCTAACCAAAATTGGTTTTTACTTACCAAAATTTTTTTTTATAATAACTCTGTTATTATAGAATTATTAAAGGTTACGTTTAATTGGTGTTGCTCACCATTGCATAGTGTTAAGTTACCCATACATTCTGCAAGTGAACATTCACAGTGCGGTGAAGTCACCACACTGCGTTCGGCCGTCCGCCGAACGTACGGGAATCGCGATGTGTGCCACTCAAACACCATGTACTGTAAGATAGTTTACAAGATACTGTACAAAGTATAGCAATCGACCAGAAAAGAACCATCAAGGCGGATCGCCGTGCGACCAACTTGTGGTGCTATTCTGGTCAATCCCTCCAGGTGGTCACCTCCGTTTTGCGGATGATTAACCCCCGTTTGAGCAGCGCGAATGGAAGTCGATAGTACGCAAAATCGGCCGCCGATAGATACGTGTAAGGGGGCCCTTAATGTTAAAGTTTTACCCTACAAGAACTGAAAATTTTTCATTCCTTAACCCAAATCTATGGTCATTATGTTTTAGTTAATTTCATCTCAAGCTACATTTGTCAGTCTGGAATTCAAATGCACCATTTTAATTTCAATGTAACCACCAGATAGCCCTGATGCTTACAATGAATACATCTGATAAAACTAGCTGTAAATTGCAATATAAAAAATATATTAAAGCAGGTTTTATAAAGATTTTTACCATGTTCATAAGTTAATTGTCACTTAGATATTGTATTATTTTCCTTTCCATTGCTTAATGTTGGTGGCAAAAATAGACTTTTCAAAGAATCTTGTGCTCGTAAAATACAAGGTGGTGCTTGCACACTGTTGTAAATTTGCACAACATTGTGCATTGATTTGCATATGACATAAATTACTTGTAAATGTTTGAGTGTACTGTATGTAGCAAAAGCAATACCTAGTAGAATAATTGGGTTTAGATTTTAACCTGTATTCCTAACATGACTTTTAAAAATACAAACTGTTTCTGATATTTCAGTATGTTTCTGAAGGTTGTAACAATCCATATCTACATCAGGTGTGATAGGCATGCAAGGAGTGCTAAAGGTTTGTTTGCCAAAAAGCCTCCATTAGTGGACACAGCCCAAACAGTGCTTCAGAACAATGGCAAACAATAGCCAAAAATGGTCTGGGGATGGACTAGTGATAAGCAGCATAGACAATATTCTAATTTGTGACATTTCGCTAATTATTCTCCAAATATTCTAAGCAAATATGTAAAGTAAATGTAGATTCCTTGTCATTATGTAATGCAAAAATCAGCACTTTTACATGCAAATATTGGGAGCGCAACGTGTTGTCACAAGGAAATTTGGTGGCAGAAAGTGAAATAGCAGCTGCATAGAAGTAATTTCTGCGAAAATCTGTAAAATATGGGAAAAATTGCGAACGGTGCTTTACCCAGAATCTAAAATTTTCGAGATTATGAAGAAATAGCATTATATTTGAGATCTTCACAAATTCTGCTGACATTCACAATAAAAATTCATGATTCAAATATTCGCGCTCAACATTAGAATGGACAGCTTGCATGTTGGGAGTATGGCCACACATAAATACATTACAATTTAAATTGCTGAGGCGGTGAACTTGGTTATAGCACTATCTCAAGTGGCAGGTTTCAATGCCTCCTGAGGTGCTGCCTCCCAAAGAGCACTGTGTGTGAGTCTGAAAATTGGTCTCTCGGCACTAGAGATGGTTGATTTTTTTTTTCAAAAATGCTACCATTTCAACGGTTTCGAGTTAATTGCAAAGCCCCTGAGCATGGTGTCATCACCAAACTTGCTGGAGATGTAGAGAAGGGTTAGGGGTTTCCCTGCAAAAGAAAATTATGATTTTCAACTTAATTTATGCAAAAACTACACGTGCTAGAGCAATTTTTTTTTCAAATGTTCCCACAACCCTTCTCTACATCTCCAGCAATTTTGGTGATGATACCATTTTCAGAGGCTTTGCAATCAATTTACAAAGTCAGCTAGTCGAAAAATTTGACCATCTCTACTTGGCACCTCCTTCATGCTATTAAGAATGGGCCGATAAATATTGGGTGACACAGGATAGTGGCAAAATAGTGTCTAAGCTTTACTGTACAACTGGAACAGGGAAAACATAGCTTTGCTGCTTTATGGTAATGTGTTATGCACAGAACAGTATTGGTAAAAAAACAAAAAATATCTTGACTGTGTATTAAAAGTTTTGTAATAAAAATGTTGCTGCAATTTCCATTTTCAACATAGCTTGCAGAAAAAAAAATTGGCAGAACTGCAAAAATGAATGTTCAAATACGAGTTTTGACATGATCATGATAAAAAAAAAATAAGTAAAAAAAAAATAATGGAAGCGTTTCTATTTTGCGAATATGCATAATTATATGCCACTTGATTCATCCTCGAAATGCCTTTACTGCATTTGTGGTTTATGTATGAAGTTCTGCAGTGACTTTTATAATGACTAAAGGACTTGAATTAAAATTTTAAATTAAAAGTGTCAGATGAAGCATGACTGGCAATTCAAAGCTGTCGAGTAAAGTGTGTAATCAGAAAAAGTACATAGTTATTTCATAATGCGAACAATACATTAGAAAATTTAGTGTTGCAATTTCGACATGTCAGATTTTGTGATTTCATTAAAATGAGTAACAAATTAAATTTGCTCTGTAAAAAATATTTAACCTATCACGCACCAAATATAAGGTCTATCTAGATGAACAGGCAGGATTGTCATGATTGAAAAAGCCAGTGTAAGAAGCCTCAGATGGCAGACTAATGCTAGCCATACACTCTGAGATAAAAATTACGATCCATTAAAACAGACCAATGTATCCCGACGGCGGTATCGGTTTGGATCTTAATATTCGGCAAAAAAGCTACCACATTCAAAATCCAATTTAGGATCGTATTTTTTTTTTTTTTACGAGGATGTCATTGAAATTCATCGCTGTTTATATCGCCCATTGTGATGTATTTTTTTTTGAAAGGGGAAGCCTTGGCAGTAATTGGTCGGTAAACACTATGAAAACAGTATGAAGTTTCCCGATGTTGCCAGACCAATAAAATTTTTTGAACATGTCCAATAAATTACGACCGTAAAAAAGCGGCAATTACGATCGTAATATATCGGTTGTACCATGTGGACATGTGCGGATTTCAGGACGATAAAATGCATTCATTGGTCAGTTTTAATGGATCCTAATTTTTATCTCAGAGTGTATGGCCTGCTTAAGTATTCAAAGTATTAGATGCAGATATACACTTGGTTCTAAAAGGGTGAAACAGATAAATAGTTGAACTTCTGTTTGGGAGTTCCCCTCTCTGTTTTTTTGTTGCTTTCCCACTGTGCAGTGGAGTATTGGAAATATGTCAGGGTGGTTGATTTTTTCACTTTGGTTGTATGTTGTAATCTACTTTCAATTTACCCCCAAAAGTTTATTACATGATACTAAGCAATGTGGGTTCATGGCTAAATAATAATTATTATTCAGTACAACTGTATGTCCTCCTCCAGCTCATGTCAGTTTCACTCCCTACAGTGGCTTGCAAAAGTATTCGCCCCCTTGAACTTTTCCACTTTTCGTCACATTACAGCCACAAACATGAATCAATTTTGAATGAATCAATTGCAGTTATTTATTTGTAAAAAATGTTTGGAATCATGTATGATTTTCATTCCACTTCTCACGTGTACACCACTTTTGTATTGGTCTTTCATGTGGAATTCCATTAAAATTGATTCATGTTTGTGGCTGTAATGTGACAAAATGTGGAAAAGTTCAAGGAGGCCGAATTATTTTTCAAGCCACTGTTTTAACAGAAAACTTTCCCTGCTTAGATATTAGGGGGCTTCCAACTACCATATTATTACGATTTTTGTCAGGAAAGATACAAAATGGCTGAAAACGCAAGATGGCTGAATGTTTGCTTACACTTTCCAAACAGCAATCCATTTAAATCTTGGTACTTAAATTTTTTTGATGACTTAACATATTAAACTAGCTGTCAAACATTATTTGAGTAGCACTATTCTTCTACGTGCTGTTCCCATAAAGTGTAGGCCAAGTATATGCCTGTATTTGGACACAAGTCTTTATTACAGAAACACGTAATGTAAAGAGCGTGCAATGATATGCCGAGCTACTTAACTCAAACAGAAAATACCATGAGCGTATGAAAATATATGCTTTCATGTCTTAAGCCAAACCCTAGACCCAGGTCTTGCTATACATTTTTACAAATATGCACCTAAAATGTAAACTATTAGCTTTCTTTATTTCCAAATATATTAACTATAGGTAGGTTGTCTGTGGACATATTATATTGTCTGTATAAATTTTAAAAATATTTATAAAAAATGAGAATGTTTTTTTTGAGTATATGTAATGGATTTGGAACCTCAATGGAATGGATGTTCCTTGGTGAATCATCTCACCATTTTCTGGAACAATCCTTGCCAGCAGCAAAATGTAATGAAAATGGATATTTACTGGTGCAGCATTGTGACTTTCATAGAACAGCACAATTTATTATACAACATCAGGGTTATGCCATTAATTTTGCTTTTGTTTAACATTGCATAGTCTATCTTGGCTTAATTAATTGTTAGGGGAGATAAAGAAATAGTAGACAGTAGACACTGACAGTTTGTTAGCTTAAATGATCTAAAGTAGGCGTTGAGAAATAAACACTTAATAAAGCAAATCCAGCAATATAAGTTTGTTTTGTTCACAAGTTTCAGCAGGGTGGCAATATGTTAATGAAATGCTAGTGGTGTGCTGTCCTTGTTGGTCACTGCTCATGTCTTTTTAATGACATGCAGACTAAAGCCATAATAACACCTCTCTCCTGGCGAAGGGGAATTTTATGTGACACAGAAAATATGCTTGTTATCAATTCTGCAAACACGGCATCTGCCAGATTGCCAAGATCCATCTCAGGGATGAAAATCAATTAATATTCTAATTCATCTGTCATTATTGGTCACAGTGCATTATTCATCCCAATTTATGAAGTCCTACATGACTGTTTTTGAAAGACATATGCAGTCTATTTTAAGGTCTTACAATGACACCATATGTTAAACATTTGGATCTTACTAATATAACAAAAACTATAAGAAATGGAAACAGAAACTAATGTTCTGGTTACATTTTTTTATTTTTTTTGATTGACATGAGTTTATACTACACTTCTGAAGGACAGCTGAAAATTATATATACGGTATAAAGATATATATATATATCTATATATAAACTCACACCATATTTTGCACCATAAGGCACAACCCCCCCCCCCAAAAAAAATTGGAGGGGGGAAAATGTCGTCGTCTCATGGTAGGAAGGCACGACCACCCATGGCCAAATGGCCACCCACTTTTCACTGGCCCTGCCAAGCAAAAAGCTTAGCTGGGGTGGCAGTGGAGCTGTCAGATCACAGCTGTCCATGGGCAAATCTTACGTCTGTATTTATCTGCATTGTTAATGGTCCAAAAAATACTGTGTACTCAATGTAGGAATTATGATTGGTTCCTATGAAGTTAATTTCTCTGCACTTTATGCTTCCCATTTTTAACGAGCATATATTGCTTTAAATTCATTAAACATGCTAGGCCCAAAATGTTCCCGGTATCTAGCTGCAATTAGATGCAAAATTATTAGTTATTAGTAGAGATGGTCAAATTTTTCGACTTGCTAACTTTGTGAGCTTATTGCAAAGCCCCTGAACATGGTATCATCACCACTAGCACATGTCATTTTTGCATAAATTAAGTTCAAAGTTAAAGTCGAAATTCCGATTTTCGAAATTTCTACTTGACTTTGAACTTAATTTGTGAAAAAACTATTTGTGCTACAGACATACTTTCTTTTTTGTAGTATACCCCCAGCCTTTCTTTACATCTCCAGCAAGATTGGTGATGATAACATGCTCAGGGGCTTTGCAATTAAGTCGAAACCGTCGAAACCGTCAATTTTTTTTAAAAAAATTCAACCATCTCTAGTTATTAGTATGGCACCAATAAAACTGCTCACATTCTTTAAATGACATACTTAGAGGATGCCTTATCTGAGTGTCCTGCAGTGGTACAACTTTCACATATGGAGTCTTAGCAACAACATTAGAATATAGTATAGTCGTTGTTTTATTTTGTTGGGAGGAAGAAGCCCGCTCTGCCTCCTTGTAATGTTTTGTAGATCTGTGTTTTCTTTTCTTTGTCATGCCTGTTGACATGGATGGATTAACTTTATGGGGTGATGTGCTGTAGGTTTATGAAGAAACATTGGGCTCTTGCGGGGTCAATGACCCACATGGGTATTTGGTTTGTTAAGGTAAAATTTAATGTGGAAGGAGCCAATGTGATAGAAGTTCCCATGAGTTTAGGACTGGTACTGGCATTTGTGGATGCTTGAAGTGGTGACACTGTCTTGGAACTTGGTTGGTTGAATAATAATAATAAAAGTTCTGTTATAAGCATTCAATTTAATAAAGCTGTGGCCATAATTATATACATATACATATACAAAATTACACTGGCATTGTTTTGTATTTATTGGGAGAGGGTTGGTTTGATTAATTTTGGGTAAGAAGAGGCATTAGGCAGGAGTGGTATTAGGGGTTAGGCAGGGTTGCATGTCACTTTATCTTTTGTTTCTCCACAGCACATCCCTGCCCAAGTCATAGATTACAGGCACAACAATTAAACTCATTGCTAGTGTACTGGGCTGGGTGTAGCTAGAATATAGCAAATCTGTTTTAGCTTCAGGCTCATTAGTCGGGCTTCCTAATTTGTTCACACTTTTCCCCTTTTTTAAATCTTGCTATTTAGTTGATCCTTTTAAATGTTGTGTACATCCTTTTAGAACTTTGTATGCCAATAGAACAGATAACAGGTCATTTATCTGTATTATTGAGGCTTTGAGAATGAACAGTTTTTGCCTTTATATGTTTCTTTTCTGTAAAATTGATTGCTATCTTGGCTTGGCTGTGTGAAATATATTTTCTTTAGCAACTGGTCGATTTCAGCTGTAACATCAAACAAACAAACAAACTTTCCACTACTCTGAGTCTCAGGTGAACTGGCACTTCAGTAGTTTAGATAAAAAAAGTGATTGCAGTTTTTTTTCTGATCTATACTTCAGCAAAAATTCACATAGACAAATAAGGCATAATCTATCTTTTTACCTCTTTATTACTTTTATTCTATGTTCCGTCTTTTTGTGCCAGAGCTGCCTCAATCTTTCTGTATTGGAAATCTACACTCTCTGGACACTCATTCCTTGGGTTTGATGGCTCAAAAGCATTTTGTGAGATATGCAAGAAACAATGACTTCAGGTTGATTCCCAATAGCCACTACAACACAAGAAGTACCTGGTGTACATAATATGGCTGCTCTCTAAACCACAACAAATGAGGGAATTGCAAAGAAGCACATGAAAGCAAAACAAGTGTACAGTGGCTTGCAAAAGTATTCGGCCGCCTTGAACTTTTCCACATTTTGTCCCATTATAGCCACAAACATGAACCAATTGGAATTCCATGTGAAAGACCAATACAAAGTGGTGTACATGTGAAAAGTGGAACGATAATCATACATGATTCCAAATTTTTTTACAAATAAATAGCTGCAAAGTTGGGGGGGCGTAATTATTCAGCCCCCTTTGGTCTGAGTGCAGTCAGTTGCCCATAGACATTGCCTGATGAGTGCTAATGACTAAATAGAGTGCACCTGTGTGTAATCTAATGTCAGTACAAGTCCAGCTGCTCTGTGACGGCCTCAGAGGTTGTCTAAGAGAATATTGGGAGCAACAACACCATGAAGTCCAAATAACACTTATTTATAATTCTCTATAATAAATAATAATAACTCAATAAAGTTATTGAGAAATGTAAAGCAGGCTCAGGCTACAAAAAGATTTTCAAAGCCTTGAACATCCCACGGAGACTGTTCAAGCGATCATTCAGTATTGGAAGGACTATGGCACAACTGTAAACCTACCAAGACAAGGCAGTCTACCTAAACTCACAGGCCAAACAAGGAGATCGCTCATCAGAAATGCAGTCAAGAGGCCCATGGTGACTCTGGACGAGCTGCAGAGATCTACAGCTCAGGTGGGGGAATCTGTCCATAGGACAACTATTAGTCGTGCACTGCACAAAGTTGGCCTTTATGGAAGAGTGGCAAGAAGAAAGCCATTGTTAACAGAAAAGCATAAGAAGTCCCGTTTGCAGTTTGCCACAAGCCATGTGGGGAGACACAGCAAACATGTGGAAGAAGGTGCTCTGGTCAGATGAGACCAAAATGGAACTTTTGGCCAAAATGCAAACCGCTATGTGTGGCGAAAAACGAACACTGCACATCAGTCTGAACACACCATCCACATTGTCAAATATGGTGGTGGCAGAATCATGCTCTGGGGCTGCTTCTCTTCAGCTGGGACAGAAAAGATGGTCAGAGTTGATGGGAAGATGGATGGAGTCAAATACAGCACAATCTTAGAAGAAAACCTCTTGGAGTCTGCAAAAGACTTGAGACTGGGGCGGAGGTTCA
>CM070034.1:61220020-61231861 GCA_036250615.1 Ptychadena robeensis | reverse complement strand
CCCCCCCCCCCCACTTTGCAGTTATTTCTTTGTAATTCCAATAAAATTGAGTCATGTTTGTAGCTGTAATGTGATAAAATGTGAAACAGTTCAAGGGGACCAAATACTTTTGCAAGCCACTGTATGTACATTGTTTTACATTTTGTACATGAGGGTTTAATAACCATTTTTTACTTGACTTTTTACTTGGATAAACAAAACACACCTTGCAGTCTCAAATCTTGATGGTTGATAATGGGGCAAATACTTATTTTACTCATTGCATTACATCAATATGTGACTTCTGTGTATTGGGTTTGAGATTTTTTTTGTTAATCTGTCTTTTACAGCTACAGTAAACAAACCATTACAATTATAGACTTGCCATGTCCTTGTCAGATAATAAGCAGGGGATCAAATACTTCTTCTCCTCACTGTTTAAGTATGTTACATAAAGATGGACTGTAATTTTAAATGAGGAGTTTGGCAGCATTTCAGACATCTAGAGATGCCCACAAGACATTCTAACAAAAATATGTTCCTGAGCAAGTTTACCTTGGTCCAGGTCCTGATATTAATTTAAGTCTTTAAAATGCCCAGGAAAAAAGGAGGATTCTAAGTGTGTTTGATACGTGTTGGCCTATTTTTTGAAAAACTGTCTGCTAGCCCTGCATTGCAGGTTTACTAAATGGCAGTTGCCAGAGCAAGGTCTGACATGCCAAGCTCCATAATTAGAAGAAATATTTTGGTTTTCACACTGAGGGCATCGTGTGACAAAATAAGGTATTAAATGGTACTGTTTTTCATTTATTTAACAAGCAAAGAAAAAAAAAACAAGACACTGCTTAAACATTTTATAACACCACACTCGATCCAGTTTTTATTGTTGTGTATGCAGTTTATGTTCAGTAAACAATCTGACAATTTTAATATAATTATGAATGGTTGGAGCTAGGAGTGTGACATTTGAAGGGGAAGTATTCTAAGGGGTAAAATATTTACCTAAACAAAGTCAGAGTTGTACTACTTAGGATCTCAAATATTTTGGGGGTTTCAAAGTGAGAAGGTAGCAAAATCTGACAAGAGGGAATCCCAGTTTGCAATTTGACTATAAAGGGTTGCAGCTGGGGGTGTGGAATGCAGGTATCCTACAGAATATTTATAGGTTGTATAACTTATGATGTATGATATCTAGTACACCAGATACAAAAAGGTACAGTACTGCTGGGGGCCTTGGATAAAAGAAAAAATAATTTGATTACACTATTAATTATTCCTAGTTCTTTATCTCTTTCAATTTCTTTCCCCAAAAGGAAAAGAATAGAATTTTAAAGCTAATGTACAGGCAAAAAGCCTTACTTCAGGGTCAAGATATATATATATATATATATATATATATATATATATATAAAACTCATTAGGTGTTTACCCTGACAATTGGTAAAGTGTTGTAATGAATTGTAAGCTATGGTTATACCTAACAACACTGAATGTGATTTGAGGTATGTTATTCTAATAAAAAATAAATGACTTTGATGGAGCTATAATGCTATCACTGGAAATAAGAAGAAGTTTGACTTTTTTTTTCTACTCACATGGAATTTTATTCAGCTCGTTCATGAACTTCTCTTTGATCTTTGAAAAGTGATTATCTTTCCCATCGCTTGGAGCCACAGCCTCCGTGGTGTTCTCCCGTAATGCAGGTGCGACAATTGTTGTTTGGGGTGCTGTCATCGCCTCATGACGGCTCTCGCTTGACTTCATTTTGGCCCTAAGGAACTGTTGCAGATGAAAGATAACAGGAGAAATATTATTTCAAAAGATCCAAGATGAATTCTATCTCACAGCCAGAGAAAGTCATCAAAAGCTGCATCTGCAGTGCACCTGCTCACTAAATAAATATGACTTCACTCGTGCATTCATTGGTGTTGCTTCATACAATATTTAACAAGAGAAATTTTTTTTCCTATATCACATAAGCTTCTCTGGCTGTATCATAAATGTGCATAAAAACAAAGCTTATCTAAGGCTTGAATTTTTGTTTTTACATATAACATAGATGCATTATGTATAACTACCATATATTCTTGTGTCTTTATTATGAGAGAATAAGAGGTGTGCCCTTCTTTGGGGCTATTCAGCCAACCAGATTTGGAGTTTTGTGATATATTTACCTGACTTTTGACATCTTGCTCATTTGCTAGTCTATCTAAAAATGCAGCATTGTTTTGGGTTTTTGTTATCAAATGGGGCTTATTTTTGGTACAATTAATGTTGAGGGAGTATAGAATAGACTTATTGCTGTGTTTAGTGATAACTATAATCTATAATTTATCATAATGATCATGTTGGTCTGGAACCAATGCATTAATTAAGATTTGTTTTTAGGCAAATAAACAGTAAATTGGTAAATTAAAAACAGCATGGAAAATAAGTATTGAACATATCAACGTATTTATTAGTAAATATATTTATAAGTGAGCTGTTGTCAAGTTTACATCAACAGGCCCTTGTGTCTTCATCATGATTTGCCATACAGCTTTCAGTTTACAGTTCTTATAATCAGTAAACTTAATAACCAACTTCATGATCCAGTCATTGCTCTCCTCTGTAATGCTAGCCATACACAGCCAGAGCCGGAGCGATATCGTCCTCCGATATCGCTCCAGGAGGCTAACGTGATGACGTCATCACGTTAGCCTCGCATTGCATTCTGGGGCCCCACAATCGGCCAGGCACCCTTTGTGTGCCGGCCATAAGCAGCGATGGAGACGCTCGTCTTCATTGCTGCTTATGGCCATCGGCTTCCATCGGCTTCGGCCGGCCAGAGATTTTCCAACATGTCGGATCTCTGGCCGGCCGAGAAGTGGGGCGACAGGGATCTGTCGCCCCATGTGGGGACATGCCGATAAACGGCCGGATTTTAACCTGACCGACGGCAAGAGCGCGCACGCCCGTCGGCCAGATTAAAATCCGGCCGTTTAGCGGCATGTGTATGGCCGGCATAAGTCTGTATGTACTGTATTTTAATTAAAATACTTAATTATATTAAGTTTTGAAGTTCACATATCAAGTGAATATACAGAATGTTCCAGCAAAGTAGGCATGACTGGACCATGCAGTATTCACTATATAATCATCCAGCCAAAAGCCCAGTGCCAGGAGGTAGGTATTTGCTGCAGCAGAGTGTCAGAGTTGAAACTGTAGCATGTGGCTATACACTAGCAGTGCCCATCCTCTGAACACACTGACCGACTTATGAAGAGACACATTTTACAATCTGTCAGTGAACAACTTATCCATGAGCTATTTACATATGGGAGGACATATGAGTCTTTGTCACAAAATGTATGTATCGCAATGTGTCTCTCCATAAGTTGGTCAGTGTGTTCAGAGAATGGGTACTGCTAGTGCTTATGCAGATAAGATCTCTTTTTGGCAGTGGCTTTTTGGCTTGGCTGGAGTGAATAGAACTAAGCATATCTGGTACTAAAACAAATTTATTTTTTTTACATATTTGTACCATAAGACCAGGGACACTCTCCCATTGATTTAATGGTAAAAAAAAGTCTGAAAAATATGGTATGTATAAATAAAACTTTACATTGTACACAGAGCAATAAAAGAGAAGTACTAAGTCTATAGCTATATTCAGTTGTTTTCCCTACATTTCTAAGATTCCAGACTTGTGCTGACCTATGTAGGCATCTCAGGTAAATAAATATTTGACTTTAGTATTAAAGCTCTTAATAATGATTGCTAGAGGGATACTGCGCAATTGAAAGGTCTTGGAAAAGGTCAAAATGCACTCTATTATATAAATTTGCCCGGGGAAAGCACATAGAAGGACAAGAGTCAAGAGAGCATAGGGCTAAGTAAAATCATGTCAGATTCTGGTTGTTCATGAGAGGAACCATGTTACTATTGAACATCAAGGTTAACATGGACATATCTGTTTTAAACAACCACAGTTTTCCCAAGACATAATGTCCAATCAATAAGTCCATCAAATATATCACCACCAGTTTGATGAATTCCATAGTCAGTTTATTGCATCATGATGCATAGATGAGAAAAACTGTTTCAAGCGTCCTTGCTCTTTCTCCATTTCAGAAGGCCTTGTGTTTAGTCTATGCATTTGCATTTTTTCTTTTTAAATGTACCTCAGACTATTTTGAAGTCAGGTGTTTTGGGCTTTAACCCCCTGGCGGTATTCCTGTTGTGTTCACTGCAAAAATGGCAACCCCAGGCCACACATGGGGTAGCTTACCTGCTCTTTGTATCTTCTAGTGTCTGTTTACACTTTTTGTCCCACTTTTGGCACCCAATTCAAGAAGGAATGGGACTGACAGGGGGAGTTAAAGAATGTACTTGTTGCTGATTTTACTAAATAAAACCATGTTTCGTTCACTGCTACCAAGACGTTACCTATGAATGCCTAACTAAGGATATGCCAAGTAACTTTATGAGAGAGGACAAAAAAAACCTCCATCTGAGCTCAATGTTAGAATTAATGCACAGAAATGTGTGGTTTTCTTTTGAGTTGATTTGGGGAGCAGTAAAGGTTTACATTTTTATGGTAATCACTTAATATTTGCTTTTGGTATAAATATTTATGCTTTACACATGATGATTTTGAAATGGTTGTCAAAACATCAAACCTGCAGCATTTTACTTTTTTTCTTAAACTGACACAGGTCACTTCAGATTTACCTCCCATCCAGAAGCTCAAAGAGCATTCCAATTTCCATACTCAACCAAGCCAACCCAACAAAAACTATCCTCATCAGAACTTTGCTAATAAAAAGCAACCTTTAATAACAGAATTGAATACAATACATCCTGCTAGACCTTTCAGACCATTAAGACTTTGGCTTGCCAAATGACCAGACTAGGAAATTGTTCAGCATTGAATAAAGATTCTTTTATTATGAACAAGTATCCTGTGAATTGTCATTGTATTGACTTGGACACAAAATGTAAAGGTTTAAAGTGACAAATGTTCCTGTCAATGCTGTAATTCATTATGAGCTTGCAGACCAAAGTTAGAGAGAATTGTATAGACAAGAAAGGGTAGGGCTAACAAATACTTTCAACTCATTTTCATGCATTCTTGCTGTGTAGATGTATTTGTCATTTTAAAATAACGACGTGAAATCAGTTTCTACATGATTTGGTTTTATGCTTGTCTTTTTGACTGGGGACATCATCAGAAATACCAAATCATAAACATTCATTGTCACTGTCTGTTAACTCTGGTAAACACAAGTGAGAGCATTTGTAGCTACAATCTAAAATAAGAAAAACTCAGTCCTTGTAGAGAATGATCCAGAGAATAAGCATTAACAGAAAATCTCACAAATTCAATTAAGAAATGAATAAACGGCACTACTGCACTGTCAAAGACAAAAACAACAGATATAGAATGTCTCAGATTCGTTATATCAAAGTGGGAATCCTGAAACTCTGCTGAAAAAAAATTAAAGATTGGAACTGAATAGATGCACTCTTCAAAGAGTTCCACATCTCCTGTGTGACTATCATTTGTTAGAATATTTTCTTCTCTCTATATAAGAAACAGCCCTTTAATATAACTGGATAATAACAAGAGCCTCATTAAAATACATGTTTCCTTGAACTTTCACCAGAATAATGTAATCATAGCAGTGAAGGACTGGGACAAGTTAGATTAGAGTAAAAGACCTGCAGGAAATAAGGGGTATGGCTACATGTAGAATGCGTGTCATAGATCGCAGTCACCCAGCGATCTGTAACTGCAGCGGCACCCTCTACCAGTTCATCTATGCCTCCTCCAAAACCTCAAGACCCTTCGTAGATTAGCTCCCTCTGCTGGTGGAAGAGATTGTGGCATATGATGTGGCTCCTGCTCCCTTTGCTGGAGGAGACCGATTACCACTCATTATCACACACCTGAAGCCTTGTCCAATCAGACCACCTGACCTTGTCTCTGATCCACAGGTTTTGCTTATTAATATTGCCTTATTGTTACCGACCCCTGGACCGTCTTTGACTACCCTGTTTCCCATCTGCCCTGACTATCACCTGCCTTACTACGCCTCTGTCTACCAACTCTGTACTTCGCCTTGGAACTCTGCTGTCAGACGCTACCAGTAAGTGTGACTAGGGACCGCAACCTCGGGGCTCCCCGCAGTAAAATCCATCACTACATGTGCGGTGCTCTGGTGAATACCGGGGGCTCTTTAGACTCTGTGCCCTGGTTTATACTTGTCTGGTGGCATGGTGGGTCCAATGCTCTTGTGGTTCACCCGTGAACACACACAGGACAATGTGTCTATGAACACACACGACCATCCCTGCACACCACCCACATCTCTATGAACCCAAAGGATCATCCCTGCATATCGCCAGCAACACACAGAACCAAGCCTGTAACCCCCTACCCTTGACAAAGCGACCAAAGCAGATCATCCCTGCACACCAATAGCACATCTGTGACCCCACAGAACCAACCATGTACACCCTCACTGTGACCACACAGAACCACCCCTGTAGACCCCATAATCACTAGAAGCCCTACTGTCAGCACACAGAAATGTCATGCAAAACACCTGCAGAATCCCTATATTATCAGGCAAGACTACCCCAGAAAAATTCTGACATACAGTCAGAACACATACAACACGACCTAAGCATGGTCTTGCATGATTGGACTCAAGGCCCAATTCAATGTCAACAGCATTAAAGTTTTTGAGAGTGGACTACCTATATTTTATATCAAGTTATGAAAGTATAGAAATATGTTAATGTCGGGACCATCTCGAGGAGGAGAAAATACAGCAAGATAACAGATACAGCAACAGAAAGATGAGCTCTTAGGGAAGTGTAGAAGAACGATTTGCCTCTCAGGACCAGGATATGTATTTTATATGTGTATTTACCAATTTGCTTAGAGCTCAACTGTAAGTGTTAATCTCTCTATATGTGTTTTGGGCTGGATATTTTCATAGTTCAAATCACTGGCATATTTATTTAAGGGCTCTCAAAAATAGACTATTATAAGCAGGGTGATAACAGGTCTATAAAGTATATTGGCCATAGAAGATGTTTGCTCTATGTGCAATGTCAGGATAAAATGTTGTAACACCTCCATACCTAGCATATGAACATCCATGCCTATCCATTCCATTACAAAAAAGGTTACCAGATTAGATTGGATTTGTTGAATTAAGTTTTATTTACTGTAGAGATAGGTCTGTATTATTCATCAGTTTTAGCATCATAACTTTCAATCTCTTTCTCTTCACCAAGTCTAAAACAGCCATAAAAAAGTAGTCTTGTACACCTATGCATACATAATTCAAAATCCCAAATCACTTGGAACACGTCTTGGTTTTCAGTAAGACAATAAACCATTTTCTTTCATCAGCTAGTCAAGATTTGCCATTCATTTATCTTTTGAAGAAATAGATGGCAGCTCGGGAAAGATATTTTCTCAGACTTCTAACAGGTATGTGTTTGGAGAACTGAAGTTAAATGAACTTGTCACACTAAAGTCAGCCTTATCCAAGACATGACAAAAAGCAAAGGAACCAATTAGTAAAGAAAAGATTCTTTGTGCAACAAGACCATTTTTCATTCTGTTTAATTGTGTTTTGCAAGTATCATGCCGTACACACTTAATGAACCTATCAATGGAACAAAAGGAGATAAAGACATTTTATTCCAGAACATCTAGTGTGGGTCATTGGCTAAGGGTTGGAACTGAATAATTTGAACTGCTAAAAAGCATTCTGTTTGATACATATACTGATCTTCTATTTAGATATATATGGTGTGAAAATAAAGTAGTAAATGTCAGGCCTAAAAATAAAAGTACATATGTATATATATCTCATTTAAATGCAGGTCAGTTTCTCCCCCTATGCTGAAAATGCATTTGAATATATGCCCCCGTCGCCCTCCCTCGCACGCATATCTGGCTTCCTCCCTCCCCCACATGGGCATGAGTGTGTGTGTGCTGGAGAGGGAAGGAGAAGAAGAAGAGGGAGGAGGAGTGGTGTGTCCTTTTCTTCTTCTCCTAGCCCCCACCAGTCATCAGCTTCACCAAAAGCACCCCTCTCCCCATCTACAGGGGGCCCGCAGCAAGAACTTGCATAGGGCCCCGGAAAGGCTAGAAAAGGCATTGTTTATATGACTTACTGTATCATTTACCTATGAGTGTATATGAGTGTATTCTTTACCAAATAGAGCACTAAGTACAAATAAAACATTAACACTTGGATTTGATGGCTGAAGGAAAGCTTTACCATATTAACTATGCAAAGTTGATAAATACTAATCACTTTGCTAAATAAAGAGCCGAAACTAAATTTAACAGCCTACATTTTAGAGATTAATGAATTAATTATAATGGATTATTAAACATACATGAATAATATTATTCTAATGCCATATTCCATATTACACATGGTTCTTGGTAATCCTAGTTATACAGTACACCTATATGGTAGTAGAGGCATTTCCAGTCAAAAAACTGCGATTAAGGTCAATATTCACTTTGACATTCCAGGAATTTTAAACCATAAGATTGTGAGAACAAAATTAATTTGAGTTAAAGCCAAACTAACAAATAGTAGGGTTCTTTCAATCAACAGTGAGTAGTTTGGAAACTACCATAACTGCAGGTTGGCAAGCCGCATATCCATATGTTTATTTGAGTCAAACCTGATCTGGCTTTAGTTTGTTTGTTACCATATCCATACCACATATTTACAATGTAAATATAATATGACTACAACTGAGACTAGGGAGCATCTGGGATTTTTTCTAGATTATTAAAGATATTATCTAGATAAATTCTGGTAAATGGCACAATTGCCTTCTTTTAGCCATATCTGACATGTATCATATATTTTCAGATTTTCTTGTCCTAATGACACCAGTACACCAGACACCAGAACAATAAATTGTTGGCATAAAAAGCACAGAACATGTTTGTCACCCTATAAAAGGAGACTGATCTTGCTCTTGAACTGATATATGTTAACTGTGAATCATTGATCCTATGGTTGGCTGGCTACCAGCTTTATACCTGCAAGGACATATGTCACACACGACTATGATAATAATATAACGTGATGGATGTTGTCATCTCATGTCTGTTTCTATCATTTTAGTTGATCAATACCCAATCACTGTTGATGAGAAATTGATCAGCCAAAGTAATTTTAGGGCCTATAGAATAGACCTATAGAGTAATAGGACAGACAAAAATATTATATTAATATTTGTGTAACTGTGCTGAAAGTACGCTTCTAGAGAAAGACTCTAGGGCAGTAAATGTCTCCAGAGAGTCTGGTGATGACAATAAGGCCTTTTTCTGTACATTGCACAGTTCAAATAGATGAAAACCCAACCGAATGACATTTTGTTTACCAAAGCATTGTGCATCAAAAGCCCTTTACATTGTGGTAAATTGTGGAAATAATAATTGTCACTTTCATTTCCTCATTAATTGCAAAGGACTGCTACTGATCTTCCATAGACATTAGCTCTTCTATACAGAAATGCAGAGAGCAAGAGCTATCTGGCATTTTTTTAAGGGAGGGTTTCCTGGTGGCAGAAGTTCCAGATTTGACTCATGTTACCTTGGGTCATTTGCCAGTGGATGACTTGTAGTGATGGCCGAACTTCATTCAGGACCGTTTGCGAACAGGCAGATCAGACTTTTTCTTTAGTCTGCCGTAAGTGACGCCAGTGACATCACATCCGGTATCTGGAATGCATAGTTTCTGGTTCCGATTGCCGGATGTGATGTTACTGATGTTACTTTCGGTTTTCAGAGCCGGTTTTTCCAAGGAAGACGGCGTTCTCTACCCAGTCTTTAGTGAACAGGTTCTTCTTCCTCCAGCGGGATCTTAATGCTCCTGTTCCTGCCGGTGGAAGAATAGTCAGCTCCTTTTCGCTGGTGAACAGGGTGGGTCGAACACCTGTACTCCTCGGAGTGCAAACATCCATGTTCGCAGACGAACTGTCCGCCTTGCAGACAGTTCGACCATCACTAATGACTTGCTGGTTGTAAATTGTTGGAATTAAGTGTGTAAAGTGGTACTATACAATAGGAAATTGATATATTTTTTTTAAGTTGTTACGGCCTATTTGGGTCATATTTTTTGGAATGAAATTATTTCTTTAAATAATACCCAGGCTTGCTATAGCATAATATACTCGCAAGTAACCAAGGGATTAGTAAAATTAATTAGAACATGCAAGATGGTTCATGCACTGATGTACCAAACATGAGGATCTTAGAAGCAAAGATTAGTTTCAGCTCACAATGTTGTTAGCTGTCAGAAATATGTCTTGAGATTAGCATTTTAAATACAGTTCTTGAGATTTTAACACTAAACTAATCATTCTGGCAACTGGGATTTGAACTGACATAATTCTGGGATCCAATGTTAAAGGGATATATTCTGTATGACTCAAGCTGAGCTAATGATGGCCTATAAATTTCATAAAGGTTGGCTCTTCCAGACCCTTATGTTGTTGTGGGAATGCTAAGCTATTATTTTTCATTAGTGTTTTAAATGTGATGCAATACACTGAACACTGCAATCCTCTTCTGTTTGCATCACTGGAGACATGTCTCCAAATGGGTTGCCGCATGTTAGCCTAGTCTGTTTATTAATTTAAACGAAACATAGAACCTAACCAGATCGTAGAGTAATGGCGACAATTCCTAATGTCCCTGCAGGATCATCAGATTTAAAAAAATCTAATCTATAATAACACTGATGATGATCCTCTCTTATATGTATCGTCAGGCTGCAGTACTGGATCACTGGTCTTTACTGTAAGAAGTCAAGTCACAGGCGACGGACATGTACCAGTAGATGTAGGTGAGTTAAATAAACTGCTGGATATAGTCTAATACCTTCTGATTTCAGAGGTGATATAGTTAAATTGGTGCTAAATCCAATTAAGTTATCTAAATATAATTTTTTTTAAATATTAGGAAACACATGCAGAGTATCTATTTTTAAATGTCATATTTCTGCTCTAAAATGGTAATTCAACAGCACGCTGATTGTGTCTACAGTCACAGGGTTACTGCCATTATAATTTCAGCTCAGATGAGCAGTAAGCACACAGTCATCATGTGATACCTTGCATGCAAATGGAAGCGTATTAATTACACCATGTCACTGTCTAATTGCTATAACACAAACGCCATAAATAAAGGCATATAGAGCAATCAGCTCACCATCTGCTGCAAAAATGGGATTAGATGTATAGAGTGTGTCTCTTGGAAGACTTTTTATATTTTACAGATTTAGTGTGTCAGAACTATACCAATTCAGCACGTTCAGCTTGTTAGCACAAATGAGATACTAACGCTTCTATAGCAATCCCAAAATTGTAACGGAAGTTAAATTGATTCTGTTTTTCAAATTGGAACCACTTCTTACTTTTCCTAAAGCCCCCCATACACACTTTGAATTTCGCCCAGTCGCACCAAGAATTGGGTGCGCACCCTCTGTGTGCGAGCATTTACTTTGGATGAGGAAGCTGGTCCCCATCCAAAGTAAGGCAATCAATCTAAACATTACGGACATGTCCGTTATGTATGAGATCAACTTGGGGACTGATTTATGGCCAAATGTACTGTTTGAGCACATGATTTGCGGGCGATTTCACGGCAGAACACATGTGTATGGGGGGCCTTAACACAGATTTAATTTCATAACAACACAATCATTGGTTACCTGAAGAGTGATCATTTTCAACTAGGGAAAGTTTCATCCCTTTGATATTGAAACTATGGAAATGGGTACTGGTGGGTGGATAAAGTAAATACCTTTATCATCAGGGTTGTAG
>CM070034.1:61194164-61219920 GCA_036250615.1 Ptychadena robeensis | reverse complement strand
TCTCTGTTGTAAATTCTCAAAAGTTTATGCATAGGTATATCATAAATGTCCTTTCCTTTGTGAGGTATATAAATGCATTAACTAAGGCCAAATTCATGCGGTTGGATGGGAACCACCCGTTTTTACACCCCCATTGCAATATGTTGAGCCTACCAGGTGGGCATTTGGTGATTTACAACTGCCTGCAAAATATGTGCAACTGCTATGAAGCTTCAGCCTTACTTATTAGTGAAACAGACACATTGCTTCTTTTTATTTTGACAACTTTCTGGCTTGAGGATAAAGCCTCACAGCAACATTTGTGTTCCCTATCCTGACTTGCATTAAGTGTTCTTTGATTACATAATCACTTGACCCATTAAAGCAGACTTTGATTTTGATTCCGACTTCTACGTTTGACACTGGCGATGTCAGTGTTATGTTAATATTAGATGCGGCCGTAGGGCTAATAGCTGAGACTGATGTGTATTCTGTGTCCTCCAACTACAAGGTTGGGCCATTCAAATCAAAATTTTCAGCGAGATGACTCATACATTTCTTTCTTTAATAAGTCTGCAACTATGGCGGTTTGTCTTTGCATCTGCACAGGTTTCTAATGTGTAATGCTTACAACTGAGGTTTTTTTAGCAAGAATTACATTTAATTACAAGGAGTTAAGTTGTCCATACACTATATAATATGCTCAACGAGTTTACCATGCAATTCATTATTTATATATATATTGTGGGGAATTATGCCTCAAAGGGGTGCTCACAATGTCAGTCCACACAATCTGCTTTTCTTTAGGGCTCCTGCCTGTATTTATTAGCAAAACAAAAGGTCCAAAGAAAATACTCTCACAGGGGTTAAAAGCATGAACGATATAAAGTCCACCAAAAATGCCAAGCCTCCTGGGTTGCAGGCATCAACACAGATGGTTCCCTTTGCCTCAGGGAAGTCTGTATGAATGGCCTGACTCTCAGTAGTCACAGGCCTGGGCCCCAAACTCCTTGTGTGACCCCAAGAATCCTCTGCTCAGGCAGCACAGTGTCCCCACATCATCAGGAACCCTGACTAAGTGGTCTCAGTTACTTATGTTGAGACACACCCAGTTACCACCTTAAGGTCCAGCAGGTAATAATTAGTGTTGATCTCGAATATTCGAATGTCGAATATTTTTCGCGAATATCGGCAATTCGAGAATTCGCCAATATCTCGTATATGTCGGCGAATATTCGCAATTCCGAATATTCGCAATATGGCCATGTATTGCGAAAATAATATTCGCATTGTGAAAATAAAGATAGCATGTGACCATTCATTTTAAAGATTTTCTCGATGCGAATATTATTTTCGCAATGCGAATATGATTTTGCAATACATGATCATACCGCGAATATTCGCATTTCCGAATATAGAATCGAATATTAGCAGAATTATTCGTGAAATATCACGAATTCAAATATTGCCTATGCCGCTCATCACTAGTAATAATACCTGGATGGAAGGCCCACCCAGTTCCTCCCATCCCATTCCAGAGTCCTGGTGAAAATAAACAAAACTTTAACAAAACTGCACAGCAACCCACTGTTGCTGTCCAACGCTATCTTGGACTCCATGCAGGGTACACCATCTGACCCTTTCACTGCTGCATATGGTCCATTTACCCATGCAACATTTGACCACCTTATTATAACAGGGGTCTGCCTTTGACAACTGGGAAAATTACCTTGCAAGTTGAACATTCTATACTCCATTAGGAAATGAACCCCCATCATTTTGCGAAACAAATTTCTGGCAAAAAAATGTATAGCGGAAACCAGGAAACTTGTTTTCCAACTTCCGACTTTGTGTATCCTACATAGAGTTTATAAAATGCAGGCCTAGTATGCCTATTTATTTTACTAATGAAGACTGTCAATTTCAAATTTAGTTCTGCTTACACTGTAACAGATCAGTTTCCATGTTCAATATCAGCAATATTCAGTGTAATTTTAGGACTTACGTCTATATGCAGTGATTTGAGAGGAGAAATGGCAGATACACTATGAATACTTGCAGTGTGAAAGTACACAGTTTCTTACAACTGCTGAGCATATAACACAAATAAACAGAGCTGTTGCTGGGGTGTTGTGTCAGATTTGTGTCCTTTACCGGAAAATAAACACGCAGAGGAAAATCATGCAGGTAATTCACAAAACTGATAGGGAATCACTAAAGGAAATGATTAGCTCTTACGGCATGCCATCATGTCTGTCCAAGTGCTTTAATCAATCCCTGCAATGCTAATATATGCTAATTTGGAGGTATATTTATGATTACCAGATCTCACTTGATAAGCAGACAATTTAAGGTGACGTTCTATCTGCAGACCGACTGCCACTTGCTGCTACAGGATAATTATGTTTCCTCTTCAGCTCAAGTGTTATATGTAGCATGAAAGGCTTGTGGTCTCTCAAATTGGCAAATGACGGCTTTTCATCACTAAAGGCCACTTTCTTCATCAATTATATGCACTTTAGCTCACACATATAAAAGGAATGAACAACATTTCCGAAACAATGTTTTCCTGTTCATTTCAAACTTGTAATATTCAAAAGTAAACCAAAACCAAATGTGGGCTATTAAAACTAAATGCTGAAGTAAAAAAAAAAGTCAATACCCAAATTTAGTCAACTTCCCTTAAGCTATGATTGTGATTGGACAAAGATTAGAATTAAAGAAAAAGGATTTGCTTTTCAACCTAAGCAAGTAAAATGCTATTCAAGTTATTGAGAAAGAATTAATCACGAAGAGAGTCATGCGACTAGCCACTCCTCTAGACTTGGAGTTCTCTCTGCATTATTAGGAAAGCTCAGCTGTACATGGCATGCACCACTGGCACCTTGCATTTGATTTATAGGGAGTAAAAGGTAGGTTGTGGTGGGCAATAAACAACCCTTCTGGATTTATCTTATTGATTCCAAATTAGTCATTTGATATAAGCCATGCATGGACAAACAGATAAGTAAAGACACAACCACTTTCTTGGTCTATGAAGGTACTTCTAACTTTAATGTAAACACACAGTGTCATTTATAAACTACGTTTTGGGCAATGTTCTAAGGGTCATGTGTGCATAGCATCATAAACTTCATAAGCTTCTTATTGGTTATGTCCATATAAAATATCCTCTCCTCCTCCCTCCGGAATGTCATATTCACTGATAACAATTCTCTCGATGCACCATCTTGTTTTTCACATTCCCTTCATGGTGAGAGGGTTGTTGTAGCGGCCATTTTGAGCAGCAAATATTAAACAGCGAACATGGGAAAAATACCGATTAATAAGAAGAGAGGGAGGGGTCAGAGGAGAATAAGGAGGGATGACCTTGGCTGGCATATGGCCTTGAAATTTCATGTCAATATCTGGAAACTGTCTGTTTGTGTGATATCAAGCAGTATCTAAATATATGAGTATATAGCATCTACATAGCATAACTATACAACATAACATAAAAGAAAAAGAATATTATCCAATCAATACCCCACATCAGTGGTGTCCTGTGGAAAATGGGCAGCAGTATTTGCTCTCCTTTTGCCCTCATGAAATTTAGTGCTGTTCATATAAGAAGCTATTTACCATAAACATTGCATACTGCCTCAATTATGTAAGTAACTGCATATTTTTTTCTCAGATACTGCATGTTTGACTGCAGCAGCCAATTTCATGTATGTTCATCTTCATAGAAGAAACATGAGATGAAGTATCTGATCAGGTTATACAGGGGCTTGTGCAAGATCTAACCATGGTTCCCTCACCCTCTTCATATCTTGCCTGCTCTCCTCTTCTGAATGTAAAGATAGGGAATATGACCTTGTGGATGGAATGCCTCGCTGACTTTTAATATCCTTTTTACGCTTATATATCGTTGCCATTCTACAGAGTACAAACTTTCAAGGCATGAAGCAGCTTGTGAAAAAAAAAAAGATGAGGATGGGAGGAGGAGAAGAAGGTCAAGGAGCAGCTGCTCAGACTGAAAATCAGAAGGTTTCACTACAAGTATAGCTACTGTACGTGTCATTCATTTTAATAAATAGTTAAAAGAGGTGAAAACAAAGCAGTGTAAATCCAGCATTCACCCTTAGATCGATCCCTTCTCTCATTTTTATTGCTATTTTCAAATTCCTGGACTCCCTGAGGCTCTCAATGAGTAACCCCCTCCTTTTCTTCGGTTTTATTTTCTTCTCACTTTTTGTAAGTACTTTATTTATTATTTTGTACTCAAGGAATCACAAAATGTCTTGATGCACTTTACCCTTGATGTCCATTAGTGCATGTTATATAAGAATTCAGTAAATATCATGCTTTTTGTATGATTTTATTCATTTTTTTTATCATGCATTTTTTTTTTATTATAGCACACTAAAGACTGACCTGTCACAGGCAAACATTATGTTTTATTCTTCTGACACCTTCTTCACCTTATAGTAACACAATTCTATGCATTTACTTCATAATGGAGCTGGTGTTTCTATTATCTTTTGAACAATTTAAATAATTAAACCAGAACATTTAGCTGTAGGTATCCCCTTAACAAGTAGGAGCATATACAGGGTAAACATAGCCAAGGATGTCTGCATGATGCAAATACAATACGGGAAATTTCCTAAAGTAGCAGAGCTGTTTTCTTTTGCATAGAAAAGGCCTCAAAAATTCTAAGACCCAATTCTTGTGCTGTAGAGCTGTATGTGTTAATGTGTTAAGTGGGACATGGCTGTGTATTGCATTAGAGGAACTATTTCTTTGGAAAGAAACAAGAATAACAAGATTTCTAGACCAGTTCTACCAAATGACCGTAGAACAAATCTGTATTCTAAAAACATTACTGAGATATGTAGATGAGGGGTACACTTTTCCATTGTCATAGTATTTTTTAAACAACAGTTACATTTTCGCAATTGCGAAATATCCCTTTAACCTCCTGGGCGTTACACACGTGGTGATTAGCCACGATTTCCTACCCATCTGAAAGGTCCCTTGCACAACTCCGGCGTCACTGGAGATGGCAGAGTTGTTCTGGGAAAAGGCAATGCCCCCTCCATTACATGGAGGTCTATAGCGTCGCCTACCCACGTCTACTTTGCCAGTGACGCGATCAGGGGCAGACCCGGAAGCATCGGCATACATGCCATTGCTCCAGATCGGCGGGGGGAATCCGGCGGACAGGTAAGTTTGTCCTGAGTTAACTTGGGCTGAATTTCATGATGGATGAAACTCAACCTGAGTTAAGTCGGGACAAATGCCCAGGAGGTTAAGCATTAGGGTACTACATGTACCGTTTATTAACATTTGAGTATTTAGGTAGTTCTATAGCTCTTTTTGTTGGTATCACATTAGATACTACCAAATAGTGTAAAATGTAGTAAAAAGATGAAGAATTGAACCCTATGAGGTTTGGTTTTTAGCTAAAGTCATTCTGATTCATATGCAGCATATCACCTTTGCCGAAAAACATACTTCTTAACACCCCACTGTGTACTTCTAGAAATGTGCGCTTCTATCATTATTATTTGATGTGTTTGGTAATCACTATCGGTCTGCTAATATCTAACTAAGGTAATAATTGGTAGCTAGGTATATGTGCATTGCTGCACAAAATTTTAACAAAACCAGTTTGATGTCTATAGCTAAAAAAAAAAGATACTTTGCGTGAATAAGCCGTCAGTGCAAATAGCTCTATTTCTATACCTGTCAATTTACAGTACTATTTTTAACTCTGGTTGTGAATCTGCTTCCTATCATCTGAGTAACTGTAGAAAAGTATCACCAGGCAAAATTGCTCATTAAACACAGAAATACCATTCAACAGAAAATGCTATTGGTTAAAGGTACTATAGACTTTAGCTTACATGAAATTCTGTCTTCCTCTAGAATAATTAAATTTTATAAGATCACATCCTTGGCCAACATTAGCAGCCATTGCCTATTGCATATAAGTATGTTACCAATACTAGGTACATAATATAGCACTTTGATATATTTTTAGTCAATGAAGAACAGCTTAGCTTTTCCACATTTCAGAGATTTTGTCTATTATGGTGGTTCTCTCTGATCTTGTGGGCAGCATGGTGGCTCAGGTGGTTATCATGCTGGCCATACAGTGCTAGAGTCCTAGTTTCAAATCCTGGCCTGTAAGGAGTTTGCATGTTCTTGCTGTGTCTGCAGTTTCCTTCCACACTTCAAAGACATGCTGATAGGTCAATTGGCTTCCCACCCAAAATAAAATTCCTACATGACTGTGTAAGTTATATATACAGGCCTATAGCAGGGACATTAGATTGTGTTTTTTATTGGAAACGTGCAATTAAAAAAAACATATGTACATATATTCAGGATATACAGTAGATACATAAATATTAAAGGTACATATACAAAGTTCCACACTGAGAATATATTTACTCTCCTTTGGTAGTATACCAAAAAACTAACATTAAACAATAGAAAATAATAATTTTGGCATCCTCCCCCTATTTTGCCAAATCTTCATACTGACATTAGACCTGTTGCCTCCTGACCTTCACCTTGCTCAATCTCTCTGAGGAGACAGATCTCTTCAGAGAAGTACTCTGCAACTCCTCCATAGACTTGGCTCCAGATGTCAACTCTTCCTCAGAAGAGGAATGCATGAAATGCATTCCCTAAAGGAACCCCCTGTACCAGCAGAGAGGTCTGGCACAAGGCATCTTTTCTTGCCTTTACTTCCTTTGACTGTTCACCACTCTAGGTCTTCCTTACTAAAATCCTTCTGCAGAGTTTCAGCACCAGCCATCTCTTTCATACCCTTACCACCACCCACCATCTCCTTTATACCATTACTACCAGCAGCCATCTCTTTCTGAACATTATCAATGTTAGGGGACATTAGTAACACCCATATCAGCACTCTTAGACCCCATGGAAGCATTGGCAGTGGGAACTGGTTCAGTTACTTAGGAAACAGAAGCCACCCAACCCTCCTCCTCATTGTCTGGTCTTGACCTCAATAACTTGGGGGACCAGGTTATGAAGGGCCTCCGGGCAGCCATTATAAAAGTGCCCAGAGCACCCACAGAGGTTGCATGTAAGACGATAACAGTCCTTCGCTAGGTGACCTAAATTCTAATATAAAGCACACCTCTTCACTGTACATGATGCTGGTAAGTTATTTGGAACCACACCGGTGGGAGAGCTTGGGTTGGCCAGAATAGAATGCCACCACCTGATCTCTGCCTATAAAGGGAGAGGAGGCAATGTGCTGGATAACATTACCCACCATCTTCAGCTTAACTGAGACCCTCCAAGCTCCTGTCCATATGCCCTGATCATCCTTCACCTTTCTAAAGGGGGTTAAAATCTCACTGAATGTAAAGTTTGTATATGTCTGTAAAGTGCTGGGTAGTATGTGGGTGCTTTATAAATACAAGATAATAATCTTGTAGTACATTTGTACTGGTGTTTACAAGATGCAGATACTAAAAAACCTACAACCTTAGGGATCATCAGAAGGTTCAGGAATAAGGCTCCCTGATAAAGAACTTCTGTAACAAATGGCAATGTATTGGATAGTATCTACTTATCAAAATTAATTTATATATGATAAGCCTCTGATGGGGATGATAAAATAAATGTTTTTAATTATTGGAAAAGGGAAACATAGCTAACATAAATCAGGGCCTGGGACTCTTATTGTTGGTTGTATTGACCATATCTTCTATGCTACCATCATCAGCAAATTACATCCTTACATTTCTGTGGTCAGAAGAGACTGTGAGTTACCTAATATTGCTCCAGGTACCCTTATTTCTATTGAGTCTTTCAACTAACTAACTCTAGTCATATATTTATAACTATATTTAGTAATATATGCATCAGCAGAACAAATTAACATGCATATCTCTCTTGCACTTTCTTGTTCTATGTAACTATTTTTCCATAGTGTTAATGTGATGTATTCAATAGATTTAAAGCTTAAACAATTAAATCACAGGTGTATTTTTGGGCTCTGAAAACCAAAAAGAATTATATTATTTCTTCCTAAAATGTAAGTACCTTACATTTTATATTTATAAAACCTTTGATTGGATGTTCAGGGATTTAGGTGCATTCCCTGCTTCCTAACCTTCTGATTCCTAATTCTCCGATATGGAAAGAAACTAAGATTAAGCCACGGAGCCTGAAAAGATTAGATAGCTATTACCGAATGGGCTATTTTGCAACACAAGCACAATTGAAAAGGTTGCATTTGGAAAGGAGTGCACATTTATGATATGAATCCTCAGCAAATTAAAAGTACAACTCTTTAATACCAGGTTTCCAGTACCATTGTATATTTAAGGAACCTAGTTAGATAAAATTGACATTGCTAACAACTGCTTCCATAGATTTTAAGTTGAATAATTGTGTAACGTCAAATATTAGCATTTACAAATCTATTTACTTAAAATTTTTATTAAAATGAGTAACAGAGAAATAAACTTTTAACATAAGTAGGTGTACCTATGGATATAATAATGAAGAAGCATATGTATTTATACAATAGGATTTTATAAGGATACAGTTACCATATTTATTGAAAAGTATAAAGGCATTTAGTTTTAGTTTATTTAGTTTCTTTCTCTTGGTTCCTGATTACCTGAACTTAACATTGGATTTAGGTATCTTTAATTATTAAGGCTTCAGATACAGTTGGGTATATAAATCTGATAACTATGCTCAAAGTATGCATGAATATTTGTGTGGTTTATGTGATATGTTAACATTTGAGCGCCACTGTGCGGGAGGTTGGATGTTTTGCTCCCGTAGGCGATGGGGAGGGTGGATGTGGAGGGGCCCGCGTCCTTGCCCATATGGGTACTCTCCTCCTATTTCATTTTGGGGGGAGGGGTGGTGGTATAGCAGGGCACTCCCTGAGACATATCATGTTGTGATGCTGAGATTACCAGAGCAATCTCTGGCCCTGTTTGGCCCTATTCATGGGTAACTTCCGGATCAGTTTGTGTTAGCACAACACTGTTAATTAATTGCCCTCACCTAATTTCAGTATCGTCGTGGTCCAAATTCTTTAATATTAGACGGTTAGGAGAGGTAAGTTTACCCATAACTTTCCGCCCCCCCCCCCCCCTTGCCATAAGTCAGTTTCTAGGCAGACGACTGAGTCATCTTCTTCAGTCATTTCTAAAAAAAATTTACACAAAGCAAATGAAAGCTGTGCCGGATTCTCCACAGGAAATATAAAGACTGCATTTTATCTGCTAAATTAGAAGCTGAAAGGCAGAGTTCACCCTTTTCTCATCCAGATGAAAAAGGGGGTTTTGGAAAACATACAACAAATATTGAGCTTGTCACATCTTTAGAAAACTCATTATTTGATATAATAACTCAAGTATAGTTTTGTATGTTCTAATAGATAAGGTGCTATTAAAGCTGTGGCTAATGTACCGCTCTAGATTGAAGTAAAACAATTGTGACTAGCATATTTGTGCTCTCAGCACTTCACCTTCCGCAATGTAATCACATTAGCTATAGAGCAAAAACAACTAATATATTCCAAGCAGTGGCAAGTATTTTCAAAGCACTCACTATTTTATGAGGCAAATTACACATTTTATGTTTTTAATGGGATTTTTATGAACACAACTTTCACAAATCTCCATTTTTAGTTTAGAGTTGGCTCAGCCAGGCACTTTAGCTTAATGTCAAATTTAGCTTTTCTGCTGCTAAAAGTAGATCTTAAAATGTCAAGTGTATAAAATGCCCATGTTCTCTGCTAACCATGAATTTTATTTGTCTCACTTCACTTGCTAGCGTAACAAGATGCAGCAAATAGGCACCCCATGAACATTGTTATTATGTATTATTATTTTGCTGTACCACAAATTTCTCTTTATGGAACAGCTAAGAAAAAATATGGGACATTAATTGTAGCATTTCAATATGTTCAGTTGTGCTATGCAACTATTTATAAACCTTAAGTACCGTACCCAGCTAAATGGATAACATAATGTTTTATATCCCAGAATAACAAAGTAGAAATGAAATTGTTATCATGAGAAACAAATGTTGGGAGCACTGGGGAAAATTTAGAAAGCAGAGGGAGAGTCAAGAATAACAGAATTGTGTCATTCACTGTTGTATGTATTATTAGCTCACGGTTTGTGTTATTAATTCTTTTCTCTGGTAGTAAGTAGTAGTTCTTTGACATATAATGCTTGCCATTCACAAGGAAATTTGGAGATCTTAGAAGGGTTTAAAAATTTAAGATAACAAGAATACAAGGTACCAGCTCAGATAGAACCACATGGATAAGTAATTGGGTATGGATTCATACCTGCATGAGACTTATACATTTTCCATCAGTTATCGGTATTTATAGAAATTTCTTATACATTTCTTTTAATCAGATTTGGAAAGGCATTATATGGTCTTGGTAGGTCAGCCTCTATTAAAATATGGCGGTATTTCATAAAAAAGTCCCCCATGGCAAAATACATCCATACCATAGCGTAGGGTGCTAGTCAACTAGAGTTTTGATCAGTGGAGTCTCCCCTAGAGCTCCAGGCTTGCTGTCTGGGACTTTGTTGCTATTTGCTATTCATGCAAACAAGTCATAATATAAATACATGTCATTGTGTGTTATGTATACTTATGTACTGTTTTAGTCTCATACAATATAGAACTGTAATTTAAAGTATTTGTAGTAGTACCTTTAAAGCCCATAATCAATTGGACTATCTGTATGTAAGTTGGGGGATGTGGTACCCAGATCACTTAGGCGTAGCATTTATATCTGGTTAGGTAGAATCTAAAAATAAAAACTCTTATCTATAGCTTAAATCTATAATGTAAATGCCTATTTGCCATTACTTTCTATTCTAAGGGTGAAGGACAGGAAATAGGGAAAATAAATACCAGTAAGACAGAAAATAGCAATCAGGGGTGCTAGTGCTTACTTAAAGTGTACCTGAACTCACAATCTATTTGTATTAAAAGCTTAGTCCTGAAGAAGGCTAATACACATATCTTTGACCCTCAACCTCTCCAATAAGATAACAAATTTATTGCAATCCTCTATCAGACTTTTTACAACGGTCTCAGTTATACTTTATATTTCGGGAAAATAAAAAGATTTTTTTCTGTTGTGCTTCTAGAGACATTTCACTTCCTGTACCTTTGTACCAGACAGCAAGGGAAGGAGTCTCTGCAATGGAGATGTTGTTGTACGTAATATCATATAGGAGAGCATATCCTTCTAAACAACATTATGGCTATAAGAACACTAAACTCCAGGCAAACGATTGAATATCGGAAATATGTATGCTGGAGTTGAATCATGAGATTTACACAGCTCACCTATGTCTGTCGGGGGATCCTATATTTTTCCTGATGCAGTTGACATCCTGAACTAACATAGCACATTAGGAGTGACCACCTATAGACACCAAATAGAAAGACCACCCTAGGAAGGTATGCCTAACTGAAGACGATTAGTCCCTTCCTCTAAGGAATGCAAACCAGGATGTACCCTATACTCGAAAGTTTTGGAGCAATGTAAAAATTTCATGGTACTGGTTGCTGCCTTGGGTCCTCTTCTCTTCTCCCTGTTGGGTATCTTTTGTTGAGGGGTTCTCCTGTCACCCTGAAAGATTTTGGGCCCATAATAGGTTTTAAATTGGCAAGCTCTGACATACCAGTGGAAGTGAACCTACTGAATTGCTAATGGTCCTGAGGAATACTAATGTGGTTGAAACACATTGACTGTAATAGCAATTCTGCTGTTCGAAACTGATTGACCAGGAAATTCAGCTACTCACACTGCTTGTATTTAAATGTAACATTAAATTTACAACTGAATGAGTCTGTGTCTATTATATTCACCTTAGCCTTAAATGCTCTCCACATTTCTTTTTTAACTCTCCCTTAAAGCATGTGTACAATTAAAGCATTTTTCCTCAATAACAATCTCCTTAATTGGCCATAGTCACAGTATTGTGCCCTAAGTAGTGGCATCACATGTATGATTTGGACAGAACCTCATTTCAGCTTCAGTAATGCAGCTGCAGAAACCTGACAGTGATGTGCTACCAAAACGCTATTGGGCGATATGCAAATGTGCTTATAAATATGAAAGTGAAATCCGAAGGTGTTTTTGACATGTCTTTAACAGCTTATGCAATCTCGAGTTTGAGATTGTTGAATATGGAATGTCAAGGCATTTGAAATTTCAGTTATTAGTTTCCAAACCCGTCATAGTTTTACCTTAAAAAATCTAGAAATTTTTTAAGACAGTTTTTGTAATGTGATTTTCAGCTGTCAGAAAACAGGGAACCAATAAGGCATCTACCAGATGTTCCCGCTTTATTTAATAATGAAACGTATTCCTTTGGCGTGTTTGATTATTCTAACCCAAATAAAAGTTGATTAATAATTCAGTTTCATTCACTGAAATGGTTATGTTTATTTCAATCAACTCTAACAAAATGATGTAATGATAATAGGAGATGATCTTAAAATAAACAACATCTTTTATATTGGCTGATCTGATATACAGCTGACAATGTAACTGAAATAAACAACCAACAAAACTGACATAGCAAGTTAAATGACATTCACATTTAAAAGTAGGGATAGAGAGTCGAAATTTAAGCTCAACACCAAGTTCTTTATACCTTGTAATGGGTCCCCTACCTCATTGAAAGTAATAATTGTCTAGGAGAGAATAGAAGATATACTCACCAGATCCTGCACTCTCCTACGGTAGTAGTCTAGAGGGAGGGGTGTTGTGCCTTTGTTCCAAGCATAAGACTATCAACTTGAACATACCTGTCAAGCATCCTGTTTTGGCCAGGAAAGTCATGTGGAAGTTCAATGTTCCAAATACCGGAACAGACTACACGTACATCACTTCCTGTATTTGTCTTCTAGTCCATGATAGAAGGCTTGACAGATTTATCCTTGAACAAGGTATAATAATATACTCTTCTAACAAATGTAGTTTGTGCGCACATTATGGGATTTTTGCAGTGAATAACACACATAGTAGGACTAGAGTAATAAAAATGGACTGTGGTTTCTTCTATTTTACCTCTGAAAATATTTAGAGATTTTACATCTGGTCTTTGGGTTCCTGTTTGATATGGTAGAACCTTCTACCACCTTCCATATCCAGCAAATGTCAGCGTGGCCATGCTCTCTGTGTCCATAGGCATTAGTAGACTGACTTCTTAGGGAGCAGCCTGTGGGTGTGTTGACAGCCAAAACCCTTAACATTACTAGCCAACATTTGAGAAGCTTCCTTTGCCTCTGCTTATGCCTATGGATGCAGAGAGCCTGGCCATGTTGCCATCTGCTGGAGACTGGAGGGGGGAGGTCATCTCTATAGAATAAAAGGAAACTCTCTGTACCTGAAGACCAGATGTAAGATCCCTAAAAATGTTCAGGGCTGAAACAGAAAAAAAGGTATGTTCATTTTTATTATTGCAATTTTATTTATATATGTTATTCTTTGCAAGCCAACAAGAATGGAGGAGGCAGATTGGGAGTGCAGGATTGAATGAATATCATCCTTTCTCTGCCCTGCTGTAATATACAAGCAACTCATGAAGGATTATATTTCAGCATAGCGTTGTGAAGATTGGCTACACACATAATTTTTTTTAAATACATCAAAGAATGTTTAATACACACATAATTTTACCTCTGGCAGAAGCTCATGTTTATTTTGTGTTTTTGTTTTCATGGCCTAAAATATACATTCTTATTTGATTCTGGCATTAGTAGCTGTATATAAGATTTATGGTTTAGGACAAAGTACACAAACACAATCAAATTATTTTTGCTGAACATGTGCTACATGACCTCAAGTTTTCGAGGATAAAATTAAATTGTTTTCTCATTTTTAGAGCAGTTATATGTTGAAATTGCAGCTACTAAGGCCAGCTCAATATCCAGCATGCTAAATCACCATCAGTTGGGTTTTAGTGAAGAAAGTAATACTGCCATGATTTTCAGATGGTAAGTTACATTTTCTCCAGTGTGATTTTTGTCCAGCTTCATGTATTACAGTCAGTTTTGAAAAAGAAAAAAATACCATGTCCAGCCAAAGTGCTATAATTGCTATAATTATATATCAAATGCTCTACCTATTGCTTTCATGTTGCCTGTAAATCCTTTTGGTTTTGCTTTTTAGTGCTGCCATGCAAATACAGAAACATACCTAATACGCATTTTTTTTTCGTGTGCGCACAAGTTTTGTTGTGCGTTTTAACGTGACCAGACAACACATACACTTTTCAAGACCAAGATGTGTCAGTCCTGCTCAGATGTAATTTTTAAGCAACTGACCTGCCACTCCCCCCATCCTACTCCTCCAATGTTGTATTACAACAGAAGAATTGTGAAGATTAAGAAGACTTCTTAAATTAGTCATGACAATGTGCATAGGTCATAAGAGCTATATGTTCAATAGTTTATTTGTACATATAAAAACCAAATCCCAAAATGGAGCAGATAGCATAGTTGAAGAGTGCAACAATTTGGCTCTAATGGTTCTAATTTGACTTGAATGGAGCAATAAATAACTGTAAAACAAGTACATTTTCTCTGCTAGATACAAATTAATACTCTCTGTTACATATATTAGGATTTGTTAGATGTATTAGTCTGATTGATGGAGCTAAGTTAAGTCACACACTAGCACAGTTAGTTACCAGATATCATTGCTACCATTTTCTTAGGAGGCATACCAAGTAGACACATACTAATACATTCCCAATGATGTGCATTGAGCAGTAAGATAATCAAACTGGCAATACTGGGCAATATGGGATAACTACATTTGTTTATTAGGACAACATTGGCTAGATTACAGTTCACCCACTAACACTAAATATGTAGTAGACTTAGATGCAACACTACTGCAGCTGTTAATACTTTTGGGGGTTCAGTTTCTTCATCAGAGAAGCAACAAAACCATTCAACAGAAATAACACCAGAATCAGTATTGTTTTCTTTGTAAATAGGGTCCTATTGCTGCAGATACATGATTACTTACCCCTACCTTACTTACTCACTCATGTTACCTTGTGACCTTTTAGCAGCATATTTACATTAGCTGCTAGAACGATTGACACCAAAATGTAAATAGATGCAATACAATTGTGAGCTGCACATATTGTAACCTGAGCAAAGCATCAGTGCATAATTAATGAATACTTAATGTAAACATTCTACAGGTATATGGGGATAAATGTAGGAAGTTTCCAAATCAACACACATAAGCCGTACTGTGTTATTTGGTTTTTTTTAATGAAGGCTCTTGATCTTTTGAACCAATCAAATCTAATGCAAATACACAACCACCATCTTTTTTCTCAAGTCTTGTAGAAACATCAATGCTTCTCTACTACACTCTAGAGTTGGTTAGATCCCATTAAAAGCCATTGCAATTTGGGCTTAGTAGCTATTTTCACCAATGTATTGCCAGATGTATGTGCAATACACTATCAATTATATCAAATATTCTCAACAAAGATAACACAAAATAATGTGTTATCATGCAATTTCATTACTTGTTTTTATATTTATTAATGCTTGTTTCCCAAACATTTTGGTTTTTATGTTTAATGCTGTATTAGCAATCATAAGCTATGTACAACTAATATTTAGGTAAAGATTTTTCAGCTATATTTTTAAAGAAACATCTCTTTAACATAATGCCATAATTTATATGCACAAAATGTATAATATGCTTGATTTAAATGCTTGTCAATCCTTGTACTAATTAATGTGAAATTATCTTCCATGAGCAGTTCAACTTAATTATAGTCATTTTTAAAGAAATGAACTTTGTGTCAGACTAATCTCCAAACCACCATCAGAGGAAAACAAACTTCTGAATACATTTTCAAGTCTACATATCGGAAATAATTTTTTGGTCAAAGCGTCCTTTATTTAGTTATAAGGAGAAGTTCAAATACCTCAACCAGCCTGTCTCTTTCATATTCTTCACAGGTTTGAAAAGCTAAGACAAATAGTAATTGGAGTTATTATAATTTATATAATTGGTATTAATTGTGTGGAAAATTATACCTTTTAAATTCTTTGACATTTTATATCTTAACAATAAATGTAGGAATGTATCCAAATAAAAGTACCAGAAAATGATTCATTTTAAAAGCATCCTTAACTCCTACAGTGATGGCATGATGCTTGAACCTATTGAGTTTAAAGCCGTTTCTGGAAGGATCAGTATATCAAAATTAAATGATCATGTTTCAAAGGCTATACCTATCTCAGTTTCTGCCCCGGATCTTTATCACTGCATGAAGTGCTAAGAAAGGCAAAGAAAGAAAATAGTGATCTGCAAAGATCTTGATTTTTTAGAACATGCCCTGCATGAAACTATCCATTCTCATATGTAGCTACCCATTGAAGTTTTACACTAGTTTCTACTTTGACCCTTCACCATAGACCCAAATGACAATATAAATGTGAAAATATTTTCAGTTGGTGGCATGCCTTAAGTAAGTTGCTCTGTGTAGTCCTAATTACTAGAATATGTAACACGGTGATATAAATAGCTATTAAGCCAATTTTCCTTGGTTTAAAATACAATAAGTTTGTACTATCACATTTTTATTACTGTTTCTATGTTGTCCCTTTTGCAGATGGCACCAGTCATTTAGACAGGAAGTAAGCAGATAATTTCCAACCTTAACAACTCAAACAAAAATACATTGGACAGATGACTTAACCCATCCCACAGTTAGGGATACTGTATATAAACTTTTTACCTTACCGTAACACAGACATTAAATCACATTTTCTGTCATGTTAATTGGCAACTGATTTCTATGATACCAATATGGAATGTGAAACATCTGATTTTCCTCATTACTGGTAAGTAATATCACAGTCAGAACACGCTTGTATATACCAGGTGTTCAATACTCCATTAAATACGCACTAACATGCTCTAGACCATTTTTTCTTAATGAATATAAGATGTAGAAACATCACAGTCCAGGAGGTCATTACTATTTAAGCGTTATTTTAAGCACAGCATCAATTTCTGGTTGCTAGGGGGTATTGCACTTTACAAAAGATCTATTATAGTCAGAGTTTCTATAGACTGGCCCAGTTATGAAATGAAATGATATATTGATCAACACTACAAGGCACATAAGACAATAGTAATTGTCAGATTGGACATTGCCTTATTGTTGAAATAGAAAACCTTTATTTCAATTTATCCTTTACAACCCTTAATACATTTTTTCTTTCAGAATTCCTGAAATTATATTTGTAATGGCAAGTGACACCACATAATGAGTACATTATCTGACTTTGTATGGATCAATAAATCTACCAACTACTGCATTTCTGAAAAGGTTTAAATCAATGAACATGTGTCCTGTAAACGTTAGGTTTATAACTGTGTATGTTGTAATCTTCCAGATAAATCATGCTACTTTAGCTCTTCTATTTCCTGTAATAATAAAAATATGTACTTGTAACATGCAGCCAACCTCAATAAAGTGCCAAAATGCTCCAAAATAAAATGGTAAAAGGCATTTTTAACATGCAGGAATTTGGTCATTTGATCTAGCAATGGATTGTCCTATAGTGAAAAAAATCATGTCTTAACCTCCCTGGAAGTGCTTTTTTGTAAATTTAAACAGATAACAATTGGTTGACATCACTGAAAGAGGGTGTAGGCAATTGCACAAACCATGCATTCCATGCTCAGGAGCTGGTTGGACATTACTGGAGGATGCCATGGGCTAGTGTGGATGAGGTAAGCCATCCCAAGTGTGGCTCAGGGTTACCACTTTTGCTAATGAAAATCTACCCTAAGCCACACTCAGGATTACCACTAGGGAGGTTAAACATATCTAGAATTTTATTCCTTGCTGGAACCTTTAGAATTTTATAGGTGTGCACACAACGCACATTATCAGCTTCCTTTAAAGTATAGTCTGAATGCTTCTGTGAAATGTTAGATGCAGTGTAGTGAAAATAATCTGCATTCACAAACATTCAATTATAAGCAGGAAGAAGATGACTTTTTAAAATTCCCATGACAGGATTTTGTAAGTGAATACAGGTTCACTTCACCGCATTTCACTTCACCTCACTACACATTTAGTAAATACAGCCCAGTGATTTTATAGACAGCTCTGAGCATGGAAATCATTGAATATGGGTATGTCACTGGGGAAAACCATTTGAGCTTTAACAGAATAAATTTTTATTCACAGGTTACTTCTTATTAGAGTTCTATGACAGGAGTTGGTTTTCTTGACAAATATATAACCATTTGTGGTTACAAATGTAAGCTTTTATTTACAAAAAATAATGCAATGCAATGTATTGTATATATAGATACTTAATATACATCTTTACTTTTTAATGTTATGAACAATTAGTAAGGACTAACATATGATTTGCTATAAAAGCCCCAAAAGTAACCAAAAAAAAGAACATTTCTAAGCTTAAGCTTGGGCAGAAGAAGGACCTTTAAGATTTGCTGTCCATGTACAATTGTCATGGGTAGGAATTTCTCAAGGGGAAACCCTATATATTGATGGAAATTCATATTTTAGATCTTATTCCACTCTTGTTACAAGAATTAGACCTGACCTAGAACAAACCAGAAATAAAGAAAAGACTTGGAAAACATTTCGCATGCTTATCTGTGAAAAGAAGGTAAGCTATATGTGCCTTACCCTATGTAGTAATTGGTTTCTGTGGTGTGAGAACATTGCACATATGTGATCTATTTCTCATGCAAATAAAAAGCATTTTAATGAACTTGATGTTCATGTGCTTGGTCTTTTAATGTCCTAATTAAGGTTCATCAATAATTGTACATTGTATCTACAATAAAAGGCTCAGTTTGCTTTTAATTGTGTATTACAGATCTGAATGATCAACTACAATACATTCCCTAAGAAATATGTATTTGTGTTTTACTAGAATCACAGCACCATTTTGCAGTAATGTTCTTAGGAACTGATTTATTTATTTATTTATTTTAAATAATAACAAAAATAAAGAGAACAGAAGGCAACATTTGGGTACATGTGTTAAAGCTACTTGTTCTCCACTTTGCTTCTGTATGGAGGAATCCATCTTGTTAAAGGCAGTGTTTTGCAACCACATATCATGCTGTTAAGAAGAACATTGAGCAGCATGGTAACAATCTGCATACTGTATATTAAATTCTGTAATGATTTAGGAACAATATCATGTAGACACTATACTTTCAAGTACTAGAAAATCTGCTGCTATTTTCTGGAGGAATTCTTAATAAAGGTACATTTTGGGTTGTGGTGTTTTTTGATCTGTCGGGACCCCTAAGTCAAGCGCAGCGCACTGTACCTGCACACTGTACCTGCATGGGGTCAACGTACTGCACTACATTAACCCCTGCATTGGTGGATCAGCTCAGCGCCGAGAAAACAGAGCATCCGACGAGCAGGTAATGTGTATGTGCTCTGCCCTTAATGTAGGGGTCCCAAAGGATCAAACAACTCTGTGGAGACATGGCCAAGAATGATATATTCAATGATAACAAAAACAATGAAAAAAAAAGAATTTTTTTTCTTATTACTATTACTTAGAGGGGCTACATCCTTTTTATACGATAACAAAAAATACCTGCTGATTGTGCTAAAAATTTTCAAAACAATGTTCATGTAACTATACTTTACTTTTAGCTTAACTACAAACTTTATAATATAATCCCTAATAATAACCTATTACACTGAGGTGTATATTTGTAGTTGTTGGAACAAGGCACACAAGGAGTAGTGATCTTAATAGTTGACAAAAGGCTGCCGCCCGAAATGCGGCCCTTTGATCATTCTTAACAAGGAGAGAACTCCCTGCTAGTATCCCTACAGCACCAGGACTTTCATCTTTAACCAGGAAGTGACACCATCCTGGTATCCACTGACTGAACACATACGGCAAATTTACCCTTGTTGGAGATCACTACTACTTGCTAAGCCTGCTTTGTACCTCCATTATTGTGAGTATTTTATATTTCCCTTTATCAATAACAGAACTTAACATTGTTGCACTAGATTGTGTGCCTTGTGTCCTTTATATTGGGAGCTTCACACTTCCACACAACCTAATCACCCACCCCTTTAATGACATATTTTTACTCTTGTTTTTTTGCCCAATTCTGGCCCCTGACATCACTTTTATTGTATGATCACTGCTGACAGTTGTGTCCGTGTTCTTTTACTTTTTTTCATATTTGTAGTTGTGTCTAGGTGGCAATAATGAATCCCTCCACATAAAATAAAAGGATAATTTTAGCATGATTTACAGTTAACTTAAAGAAAACAAGAAAATGCATACAGGTACATACAAGAACTCACACAATAACTGAAAGTTATAGCATTTTCCTGTCACCCATTTTCAGTTTGTTTATACCTGGGTAGGTGATTTGGGGGATGGGTGGCAGGATTATAATTCTAGTTGATAAATAGCTCCTCATTCAAAATGGTCAAAATGCAATTGGCTTAGTAAAATGGGCAAACTTACATATCTAAACATATGATCTATCAAAACAATTACAGCTATTAGAAAAATATAGAATGACCATAGCTGTTCATTGGAGCTGAATTTGCTAGCCATAAGATAATGATTTAGTAAATTAGAGAAGCATTCATTAAAAAGTAATACATGTTTTTAAAAAAGGGTGGTCTGTAAATGCACTTTGTTATCAACACATTTCCATTAACAGAACATCCATATTACTACAGTCAGTATATGGGCATAACAAGTTAATGCGTTCTAACCTTTAAGCACAGATAATTTCCAACATAGCAAAGCAAGCTTACCGGTTACATTATTTACGCAAATAATTTATATTTCTTGACTATTCGTGCATCAAATGTACACATTTACTTTATGTTTTATGAGGTATTATCATGTGTAATGGGGTGTTAATATGACCCGGAACGTCCATAATGGCTAACACGCTTCAGTGAGAGTTAGCTTTTTAACCTGATGTTCATTTGGAGCTTTGTGGGATAAGTAGAGTAGGATGAGTCATGCATGCCTCCTTCTTGATGTTTCACGGAGATCTCACAATCTGGAGTATCAACTATTCCTTTGAGAATATGCATACATTCAGGATCATAACAACTAAAGTCATGCTTTTATTTATTTGTATCTTATTGAGGAAAACAATACAACATCAGGGATGGAACTAAACTAATAGGCAGAAATAAATTTATATATTTAATGTAAAAAGCTTAGGAAGATAGCTGTTGATAACACACCAGGGAAAACAAAACTGGAATATATATATATTTCCCATCCTTGATGTACGTTCATGTACGATTATATACATATTAGTAGAATACATATAGGTTTATACAAAGTACACTGCCTGTCATTTCCTCCCTCCCTCCGCTCTCCACACAGCCAGAGTCATTATTGACACCGGCTGTGTGGGAGGGAAAGCCGGCGCTCCTCCATTACCATTAACATGACGCGATCGGGGCGGTGCCGAAACCCCGGAAATGCTGCAGCGATGAAGACCATCGCTGCAGCTTTCCAGGGAGGCATCGGGTATAACCGATGCCGGCTTCCCCTGCGGTTGGGGCGACCCTGAACGCCGAACGAACAGGGTTCGTCTCAACTGCTAGGAAGGTTAAATCAAATTGCCATTTGGTTTCATACTTATTCAAAGTATATATTTGAACTTTGAACTATACTTGAAGATGAACACAATAAAACCTCTGCCAGTAGCAAAGGTGCGGAAATTGTGATGCCTTGCTTATTTTTACCTCCCTAGTGCACTGCTGAGGTCCAGATTTCCATACCAAAAGCGCGCCATAATGGATTTTTTTTTATGTTGTAGGCCTGTAACTTTTCAAAATATATCTGTACAAGGGTCTAGTAGAAATCCTGAATATAATAATGTTTGCAACAAACAATTATGTTTATTAAGGTAAAAATAATTAATGAATAAAAGGTATTATTTGAATGATAAAATTTCAAAAATACTTATTTGGTATGAAAGATTTCAAAACAGTATGTATTTATATTTGTTTTTAAGTTTACAACAAACATATTTATTTAATTGGAAATGTTTTTTTTTACTTTGAATTGTATTGTATACTCTGTCTCCAGTACAATTCCTTTTGGCACCCTCTCTCCCCTGGTGTGATGGGTGATGGACCTGGTGACATCAAACCAGGGGAGAGAGTGTTAACTTCAAAGGGGCACATGCTTATCTCCATAGAAAACAGTTTTCGTGCAATTTCCCTTTAAATTCCTGTCGCCACTGGGGGGGATTGGGGGGCTTGGGGGTGGATAGGGATCCGCTTTCCAACAGCCTCTTCAGTAGATCGGAGCTACCAGAGTCACGTGGATCGTGAGTTTGGGGTGCCGGGGCTCCAATCCAGTGCTATTTAAACAGGCCAGCACTGCACGGCCTGGGTTCAGCATGAAGGGGTTAAGCCAGTACTAATGCTGCATCAGTGCCAGAGATCTAAAAAAGTCTGAGAATGCCCTGAGTACCTCTACACCAGCACAAGAGGCTTAGAGAAATGAAGAGTTCTGTTTGTTTCCCTAATCATACGAAAGGTCTGGAACAGTGTTATCACTAAAACATTCCCTGTGCTGCCACCTAAAATTACACTAAAGCATGGTACAGACCTGCAGATATGGGCCAGATCGATGGCCTCTTTGAGCGCCGTGCGCGCTCACTGCCATCTATCTGGCCCATATAATATGCCCCCATCGCTGTTTTAGAGCAGGACAAATCGATCCCGCTCCAAAACAGCCATATCGGACATGACCGTTAAATACGGCCGATGTCCGATGCTTTGCATAGAGACCGCTGGTCTCCAGGCAAAGCTTCAGCTGAGCTGGGGAGAGCAGAGCTGTGTCTCCCCAGCTCCGCTGATATCTGACAGCAGCGTGATGGCGTCATCAAGCTGCTGCAGGGTACATCGGACAGCTCGAATATCGAGCCGTCTGTACCCTGTTTAACTCCACAATGCTGGAGTCCAAAGAACCAGGATGTCTTCCTTGTATTCAGATGGCTGGAGTGGCACATGCACATTGTAATTTCTAACCTTATAGCAGATCACTACTTGCTGAGCCTGCATTGTACCTCCATTTTTGTAAATTATTTTATCTTTTTCTTTACCCATAACAGAAACTAGCTTTGATCCTTTTTTGTTCCCAGAAACCTGAAGGCCTGTGCGTTTATGTACCAGAGGAGGACCTGGTTATTTCCACAAAAATTCCAGGGGTCTGAAAATGCCGCTGTGTAAGAAGATTAAAAAAAACTCAATTAAAGTAAAAAAAAAAGATTTGCCTGTCTTTATCTCTTCTAAAAGAATAAACATTTCAGTATTAAAGCGATGTCAATAAAATAACTTAGAATCGATTGAAGTCTAGAATTTCCTTTCTTCCTGCCAATTTCTTATTCTTGTTCTGCCTAACTTCATAAGTGGTTGTGACTGCTATTTGGTTCCGGCCAAAGAAATTTCTAAAAGCCAAAACGATTTCCATTCTATCACCTCTGATTTTATATCCTTAGACATCTATTTCATTAACGTTTACCTCTCATTCTGCATTACAATTACTTTCAGTAATTACTACCTGTGGTGGATTACATTAGTCTGCATTGTGATGTGACTACAAAAATTCCATCTCAAAGCAATTACACATTCATAAGTGTGCAATTATCTTTTGCTCCCTCCTCTTTTTTAAGGTTTACCGGGGACTTTGTCTTGAAGGGAATCTGTTCTTTTGTTGGAAAACAGAATATGTTTAAAATGTATGAAAATCATGATGTCTTGTGTTCCCTGTCATTATGAGCTATTATGTATATAAAGGGCATAGAATACTCTGGACCTTTCACAATAATAACATATGCATTGAAATGGTGACATCTTACAAGCAAACTGTATAAACAGCTAACATTTTCTATAGTTTGATCTTGTTTTACAGATTTTAGCCTCATGTCTCTTACAATAACAAAATGTGTTGATGGCTTTTTGTATAAGGTGCTTGATTTGAGCTGTAGTTTAATCCTAAACAAGTAAAAAGTTCCTTTAATAAACATTATTCCAATAGTTTCAGAGACAGTTTCAGCTTTAGTGATACTACAGGAGTGCAGAATTATTAGGCAAATTAAGTATTTTTGACCACATCATCCTCTTTAATGCATGTTGCTTACTCCAGCTTGTATCGGCTCGAAAGCCTACGACCAAAGCGATTAGGTTATTTTCAATCTCTGTATGTAAAAGGGGTGTGGTCATAATGACATCAACACCCGATCTTAGGTGTGGCATATTATTAGGCAACTTCCTTTCCTTTGGCAAATGGGTCAAAAAAAGAAGGACTTACGCTATAAAGTCCCAAAAATAGTGAGATAATCTTGTCAGAGGGAAGCAGCACTCTTACAATGGCAAAGCTTTCTGAAGCGTGATCATCGAACAATCAGTGTTCTCATTCAAAATAGTCAAAAGGGTCCGCAAGAAGAGTGTGGAACAACACAGGCGCAAAATAACGGCGCATGACCCGAGAAAAGTCAAGCGTGAAGCTGCCAAGATGGCCACTGCCACCAGTTTTGGCCTAATTTTCAGAGCTGCAACCTCACTGAGTGGGCCCAAAAGCACAAGGTTGCAATACTCAGAGACAGAAAGGCTGAAGAACGACACCACGAACAAGACACCAGCTGAACCAATCAGACTGGGGGCCAAGAATATCTCAGACTGATTTTTTCTAAGGTTTTAATGGACTTAATGAAATGAGAGTGGAGTCTTGATTGGGCCGGATGGATGGGCACGTGGGCTGGATTGTTAAAGGGCAGAGAGCTATCCAGTCCGACTCAGACGCCAGGCAAGTGGAGGTGGATTACTGGTTTGGACTGGTAATCGATCAAAGAGGAGCTTGTGGGGCCTTTTTTCTCGGGTTGAGGATGGAGTCAGCTCAACTCCCATTCCACGCCATTTCGGGAAGACACCTTCTCAAGCAGTTGGTACAGGAAGAAGTCTGCTCCTTCAGAAAAACAAGATTTTCATGCAGACATGCTCCATCACACAACACGCGTCCAAGTACTCCACAGCAGCGTTGCTGGCAAGAAAGGTATAAAAGAAGAAAACTACTGAACATGGCCTCTTGTTCACCTGTCTGAACCCCTTGAGAACCTGTGTCCATATCAAATGTTGATTTACAAGGAGGGAAAACAGTACAGCCGTCTCTGAACATGTCTGGGAGGCTGTGGTGCTGCTGCACGCAATGTTGATGGTGCAACAGCATCAAACACTGACAGAATTCCTGGATGCAGGCTTTTGAGTGTCCCTTTGCAAAGAAAGGTGGCTATATTGGGTCACTGAATTTGTTTTTGTTTTGTTTTTTGTGAATTTCTAAATGTATATTTGTGAATTTGAGATGTTATATTGGTTTTTCACTGAGTAAAAATAAATAATGAAATGGGGTATAAATTTGTTTTTGTTAAGGTTGCCTAATATTATGCACATTAAGAGTCACGCTGCACACACAGATCTCCCCCTAAAATAGCTCAAACTAAAAACAAACTAAAACTACTTCCAAAAATCTTCAGCTTTTGATATTAATGGTTTTTTGGGTTCATTGAGAAATGGTTTTTTGTTCCTATAAAATTATCCTCAAAAAATACCCACTTGCCTAAAATTCTGCACTCCCTTGTATTTTACAGCCATGTTTACAGGAAACACCTCAAAACATGGTTTTT
>CM070034.1:61141199-61177813 GCA_036250615.1 Ptychadena robeensis | reverse complement strand
AAAAGTTGGGGGGTCGTCTTATACGCCCAGTCGTCTTATACGCCGGCAAATACGGTAACTACTTTATTATTTTAGCTTAGAAATATTGTATTACACAGAAGGTGGTAGGGCAGGTGTAAACAAATTTTTTTTTCTTGTATTAGTATAATGGGAAAGATAAGAAAACATACAACAATGTGTGGATAGTCTTATGTACATTGTAATATTTTAATAATTTTTTAGTTCCAAATTAGCTTTCCCATTAAAAACTAAACAATTATGTCAATCATCCTGTATCCTGTCATCATATTACAAAAAATTACTCCAATCACATGGATATATATATACATTGGTCTCTGTCTGCATGGGGGTCTCAAGTTTAATTGTCTTAGCTCATTCAGGACCGTTACCCTACAATAAGTTTAAAGCTGGCCATACACCTTTAGATCTCTTTGTCAGATATCCTTTAGATCTACCAACAACTATGTAGTATAGTATCCTCTGCAATTGAACACAGGTAGACTTGATGGTTTAGAAAGTCCCTTATATTACATGGTTTTGGTAAAACAAAAGGAGATCTTAAGGAAATGTAATCCATAGTGGTATTAAAAAAAAAAAACAATACCAGAGCTGTATAGTAACTGTTCATGGCTATCTTTCTAGTTGCTATGATACAGACAATATCGACTTTAAAACTGCTACTTCTAATATCCTCAATAATTCTACCGCTCTCTAAATCTCCAAGACCATGAATGGATCATTCAGTTAAGGAAGATCACGCATTGGGTAAAATCTCACACACAGATCTGACTTTACAAATTGAAGTATCCAGAGTAGCTCAGAATTGAGGAATTGACTGGTCATTTATTCCAAATATCTCCTATTAACATCTGTATTTCTCAATATAAAGCATGAAACTTCAAATTTAAGCACCCAGAAATGCTCACTTATCTAATCCTTTAATCCTTTGAGCATATGTACAGTTTAACTCACTGAAATGTAAAGGTTAATCACAGATCACAAAAAAGCCAAAATTAGCTTTAATGAAAATAGCTTTATTTTTAAGGTTGAAGGTATATATACACTTTAAGTAAATTATATTTGCTAAAGCACTATGTATCATAAGCTATCATTCTTTATTTATATTTTAGTGCTATTGATCTCTTGTAGTCTCTTCCTGTACACATGCATATTTATATCTGTGATGGTTGAGGGTTGTATGGCATTTCTCAGGATGGGGTTCCTGAGAAATGCCCTACAAACAAGATTGGTCTGGGCATTTATGCACCAATGACCTCTGACACCCGACACCATTACAATGTGAAATCAGTCTTATTTTTATTTTTTTACCCAAAAAATCAGTCTTATAATGTCCTGATTAAATCCTGATCCTGATTAAAATCCCAAAACATCTGCACCATGAAATCTAAACCTTTTCAGCCACACACAAAAATACCTATATATATGGATGGTAGAGACATGTAGATAGCATAAATGCTAATACTGTGCTTACAGAAATAGTATAATATAGTCATGTATTCATCATGTTGCCCATATATTAATTCTGGAGCACTAGAGTTGACAAAGACAGGAAAGGTCCAATGCTAAATAGCAACTTATCTAGGGACTTGGCAGACAACATAAATACCCTCTATGCAATGGAGATGGCAAACATTGACATGAAGATCTGTTCTCCTTTCTCCCCACAGTAGGTAGGAACTTGGTGTCCTCCCCTTAAAATCCAGGGCTTTAAGCTACTACTAAGTATCACCAAAATTTCCTTCCCTACATGTCAAAGGGTCTGTGTGTCCTGTGGATACCATAGATAAAGCTTAACTGCAATGGAAATCTAATTTAATACTTTTTGTTTTACTCGTTATCAGACCTGTCAATCTTCCTGTTTTGGCCAGGATTTTTTCCAGACTCTTGAAACCGCGCTGATCAAGCCAGGAGAGGACATTATTCTCCCCGTTAATGTCTCACCCCACACATTATCAGCTCAAATGGGGTGGGCAATAGCAGCAATATCTTCCTGCTAGATCAGCTGAGAAGTAAGCCCGGCACCGAAAGTGACGTCAGTGAAGAACGAGGAAGAACCACCATCAGTATACTGGAAGTTAGATCATTGACATCACTTCCTGTATGTCCACCGTTTTGTTTTTTCAAAATTGACAGCTATGCTAGTTATTGCACCTACATTTTATTTGTTTAATAACTGTAGCAAGAAACAATCAAACAAATCAAGCTGAATTATAAATAAAATGACAGAGTATATTTGACACACTATGGAAATGTAGGACCTAAAAAACTGGTATATATAGCTACAGATAACACTTATGCTATGTTCTCATTATAGTTGTCAACATAGTTTAGATTTGGTTCATAAATATGACACATTTTATTCAAAATATAGAAGCTTGAGCGTGAAGCTGTCCATGTGGCATGTCTCTCTGTCTTTTTGTATATAAGAATATATTAGGTGAATAGATGAAGCTATTTGTCAGCTAGCCTTGCATTATTAAGGTTTATTTGTTCCACATATTTGTTGGCTCTTTTGAACCAGTCGAGAAACTCTTTCATTTGTCTAATTTATAAGCTTTCCCGGGCTTGCATTTTAGTAGTTTAGAAGTGTCACCAGCAATAACTATGAAAAATTGCAGTGTGCATCTTGCTCTCCTTCTCTTTTAGCGGCTTTCCAGACTATCCCAACTACCAAAGGGACTTCAGCTTCAAGACGTAACAAATCTAATTTAACCCTGCTGAATTTCAGTATCTGTGCCTAATGGCCATTTTGTAGAGCTTAAATACATTTGAACCTGTGCTGAATCATTTATAGTAAAAGAAGAATAACCGGGAAGTAAAGAGATAAATGTATGTGGCAAAATACATCTGTAGATCTGAATTCATAATTATTTAAGTGCTTGCAGTAGACCTGGTGTTTTAGCCATCTGAAACTGCCCCAGAAACTCTTAGATGGCTCCTTCAGATGCATGATTTCATTCAGTTATGCTGCCTCTTCTATCCAATCCTTATTAGCCAATGAGCAATACTAGCTATTAGGATTGATGAATGGGCTATGTGGGGGCATATTAGAGCAATGCTATGTTTTCACTGTGTAATGGGCTCTATCGGCACCCCTGTGCTTAATGCATTCCTTGACCGGAATGTCGACAGAACCCACCCAGATACCCACCGTGGAGACAGGTGGTGTGGCAGGCGGGTATCTGGATATGCTCAGTTGACATCCCCATCTAGGAATGGGCTTAGCGCAGGGGGTGCCGACAGAGCCCATAACGCTGAGGAAACATACCCTTAACATTTTAAATAATTAAAGTTACAGATTTTAAAGTATACTCTGAACTAAATGAGACTTTGAATGTCTTTTTAAATAAACTATATTGTCATTCCTTTTATAAGGGGTATAACGTTTTATATATTTTTAGTCTTAATATCTATTGGCATATATAAATAAGCCATTTTGTTTTGTATGCTCCATTTTGTAGTCTAAGGGGAATTATGCAAGACCCATCTCCAGATGTCCAGTCTGAGAACAATGGATGTTCTTATCACTAGATATTACAGGTTGTCCTTGAACATTGAAGAACATTGAGAAAGGCCTATGATATCTGTATGGGGTGGATAATATTGTATACAGAAACATTTTCAGTTACTTTAACAGCCATGTGATGCATCCTAGAATCAAGCAGGCATTGTTCACAAAATACCTACTCATCTTGTAACGTTAACACCTGTTGTTGATCTTGTTCTATTTTATTATATTAAAATATTATTTCCATTTACAATTTCTTACATTATTTCTGTTATATTTCAGTTCTTTTTTTGATTATGTTAGTGAGACCTAACACCCATCTCCTGAAGAAGCAAAGTTGTGCGAAACGCGTCGAGATAAATGGTCAAGCGCCTAACTGTTTATATATGTACATGAAACCTTTACTGTGATTGTTTATTTTGGAATTGTGCAACAATATATGTCAAATGTGCTATATTGACTTGTGTACTATAGCAACACAAATAAATGTCTACTTGTTTTACCTATGACTACCAGTGCCTTAAAAGTCCCTGGAGTGCCAGTCTCCTATTATGGGCAGAGGAGCGGTAGTATATCTACTTCACCCTCCCCTGTTTGGTTTTTTTCTATATGTTATTTATGGGATGCGGCACTATTATACCCATGTAGGGAGTGTATGAGATTAGGGATTGATTTTGTATTATTTTCATGTATTGTTTATACCATACTTCTATCCAGCGATCTGGTAACATTACATTATTTTGGCCTAAAAGTTTAAATGTTAAGTTTTAATAATAAAATGGGTAGTTATCCGAATGTGATTGGACAACTTGAATGTTTTTGGAGTGTGTCTGGAGTGTGTCTGGTAAAGTTTTTACTTAAAAGTGAGGCACAGGGATCCTGGGGGTTCCTGCCATCACTATACCAAAGAAAGTTCCAGCCATCACAACACAAGGGGAATCCAGCCATTGAAACAGGAGGTTTGATTGTCCACTATCTTGGTAAAGTATATATTTTAACTTACATTTCTCAACTAGCTGGCGTGATACTTAGAAGTACTCTGTTTATTTGCAGAGGTTCACGCTAGAATAGTCTATGGTAAGAAAAACCCCTTGGTGAAATGCATACACCAACCAGGCTGCTTCTATAGGCTTATAGTGAAACTCTGGCAGTTTGCCTTTAGCCTGTATCACAACCATAGCTTGTAACCTTGGAGAAATAATTGCCTTTATCTGAGATTTTGGAATAGATCTTGCAAAGTCTAAGTTTCATGTATTCCTTGCGTGTGATATGTTATATAACTGAGAGCTTTTTAAATGCCTCACCCACATTCAGCCATGACTCCATATACTGTATGTTGAGTTAATTACATGTTGATGTTCTGGTCATATATATCTTGTGGTATTATTATCTGTTAATATATGTGTATATATCTCCGTGTATGCTAAATAAATGTATATTTTTGTGTGATTATTCCCGCTCTGATTTGTTGATTGCACAAGCCAAAACATATTTACTATATTTGAACTCTGTGAGGTGAAATGTATGTCCATCTATGGGACTGAGTACTTCTTTGTTTATAGTTTTTTTTATCATTCCTAAAGGTAATAAAGCTGTTGCTAACATAACCCTGACATAATTTGTGTGCACTCAGCTGAAGCATGATTAGTTCTATATTTTACTTTCAACAGACAGAAAGTGAAAATATCTTCACGGAGACAGAATCAGGGTATGAGAACATTGCAGCTGCCATTAAAATGTATCTTAACCAGATTTTTTAAAAATTTTAAATTCTACTTGTGCCTTCCATGCTACTAACATCATTTATCTGCTTTTAATGAATTTTGGGATATTTGGCCATGGTTTATGTCCTGGTTGAAATACCTGGGAGTTAGGCACAAGCTGCCCACCTCACATACATCTCTGCCAGTCAGGGCTAGAGGCAGGGAAGTTGTCAGACCTCTTTAACTCATACTCTGCTAGTTGGAGCATGGAACTCTGGCAAGCAGAGTAGGAAAAAGCTGAAATATTGTTTGTGCATCAGATGCTCCAAAATTTATGGTGTCCAATACATCAGAACGTCTTATAGTCCAAAAAGTACGGTACTAGTAGTAGAGAATGTTTGCAATTTTGCAAAGTAACTATTATTTTGAAAGAGAATTTTCACATAGTTTATATTACTAAATATTGAATAATGATACAAAATTAAGCTAGGCAAATAAAAATTACACTCATAATCTGTCTCTACATTTAAACCTCTCTGGAGGCATAATTGTTTATTTTAAATGGTGTGAGAAACCTAAACATATCACAATGTCATCTGTTTAAATTCATTGCCGACCCAATCCCCCCTGGCACAAGTTGTGAAGACTTGAGTTGCATATGCCTGTATTTCAATACAGGCAAATGGTGAGGGCACCCCTGTCCTGGGACCATCCCTGATGCCATGGAATTTAGGGACAAGACAAGACTGATGGAAATTGCTAGAGGGTGCCACCAACCTGCCATGAATAGGTCAAATCGAGTTTACCGATTTGGGTAATTAAAACTTCACCCTAAGCCATAATTAGTAATACTGCTAGGGAGGCTAAATATGTTTTAGAAAATATTTGTTTTTAATTAAATAATTATACTGCATTTCTAATAGATGAAATGTAAAAGTAAATGGTTTCTGAAAATATTTTTATACAGCATACCTTTAAGCAATTAAATGATAATATGCTGAAGGCACAGCTGGCAAGCATACAAATACCATCTGTTAGGAGCATTTATTTCAAGCCTTTAATATTTGGCTGTGCTGGAGTACAGGACAATATGGCAACAGAAAATGTCCTTAATATACTCATATACAATGGTCAGATCGTGCATAAAAAATATCTCTCAGTTCTTTGTGTTCACTATTTCATTAAGCCAAATATAAATAATACAAATGAAAGAAGCACGCTTTGTTAGCAGAAATCAAAGTAAGAATACAAAGTAAAGAAGACTGACTGTTCACTAATGAGCAATAAATTATTCAGCTTGAAATAAAATTATGTTTTGTATTATACAAAAGTGCTGAACTATTACAAGAGCAGGCACCAGATAAACCAGACCAAGTGACTTTATAATAGGATTACAATCTATTACCAATCCTATAAATAGTACAAACATCAGGAGGCCTCCTGGTCACATTAAGGCAGCATACAGCTCTTTTCAACAAGCAAGAGCTGATTTTTAATTGTATATTGCTGAAAACAATGTAATAAAATTAGCTTTTTAATTTATGTAACATAAAATCTTAACCTTTACAGTACCTTTTAAATGTGATGGTGGTAAAATCTCTTGTATTTCCTGATTCGAGGTCAGATTTTGATCTGCTCCCTAAACCAAATAAACATAAAACATATTAAATTATATTGTGTGTAATATATAATCAATATATAACAATACTATGACCTGTGCATGATGTATTTGGCATCTGTGGTGCATTTAATACATACCTTTAGAAAAGCCACAGTACAAATTTCATTTTAACCATTTTTATACCAGAGCTGTTTTTCATAGCATTTTCATAGCAAGTTTTTACAAACATTTTACAAGTGAATAGAAGGGATTTACAAAAGAATTAAAGCATGTTCACTTTTAAGAAGGAAATATGCCTTCAAAGAGAATACTCACTTCGAAATGTGATCCAGGTAAACCCCACTTTGTGAAAAAGACCCAATTGTGTGCAAGGAAATGTTACAAAATTAATTGTAATATATATAATGAACTGTAAAATCCCTTTCAAACACTCAGATTCATATTTATGTTGTGTTTTGCTTAAGCTGGTTGACATGTTTTTTAATCAGCTGTACTGCTTTGAAAAATTCTTATATTGTAAACATTCATACTAAAGAAGAGACTACCTGTCAAGTTTTCCCTTAGCTAATAAGTATTTCCTGTATTTGGAACGCAGAAGTGCCAAGCTTAGTGGAGAGAGTAACGCCCCCTCTCACCTAAATTACCCCGATCGTATAATCCAGGGAAATATCTGGGATTCAGCGACATTGGGATTTGGCCAGGAAAGTCACCTAAAAAAAGTGACTTTCCTGGCCAAAATGGGAAGGTTGACACATATGGAGTAGTGGCCTTACTTGTCTGCTGCATATTCAATCAATCCCAGTAATAACAACATACCAATACTACTTTAGTACATAAGGTGCATGTATTCGCATTCCAATATATTCCACCTTTAAACTAATAGCTAGCTCTCCACCAATCTGAATTCTCTATGAACTGTCATATTGTCGTACTCTAAAATAAATCACAAGCTTCCTTATCTTTCCTTTGTAGAAAGATTTCTAGCACATATCACTGCTGTCTCAGTATAATATCATATTTGGTCTGCAGATAAGAATTACAGCATTTAAATGCACTGATCAATACATTAGCTATGTAGCATGAAGTCTATACCCTGTTGTTACCCTTAGAGTGTTCCCATTAGGTTCATCACTGTTATAATGCAGGACTATTGGTTTTTTATATATATATAGACACAATCAATCGATATTGTGTCAGTGGTATCAAAGTGGAAAGTCCTGATAATAGCTCTGCATAATTAGAACAATAAATAGTTATGGTGATATGTGATCAATAGGATTAGAACAATTGAACAGGACAAAGCTGCCAAAGAGATGACTAAAAATGATGCAAAAAACGTTGCGGTTTGGCATTCCATTTCGGATCAAAACTAGTGACAGCTAGTATAGCACAGGCAATATTCATATTCTTAAACAAATACTCTTAAATTAATTATTTGCCTAATATTCTCAAGAAACTCATAAATTGAAAAATTCGTGATCTCCAGTCATTATTACCTTCATTGTGCAAAAGATTTTTGCATAAAAATGCAGATATTAGCATATTTTCGTGATCAACACTACCACATGAACTAAAAATGTATTACTTTCCTTGCACAAATCCTTGCACTTGGACATGCACATATTGGGAATGCAATGCAAGGTAGTTCTAGTCACTGATGTAAAAAATCATAATTATTTGTAGTTATTCACAATAAAACTTTGCGTACTTTTGCGATTCGTATATTCGTGAGTTGCTATACCCTATGCATTAACAGTAAGGTTTTGGGGGCCTCATGAGGAGGACCAAGGGGGCTGCCTAACAATGCCCAAAGGGCCCCTGGGCTGGAGGTTGGGCACCTAGGCTCTAAACAACACCAGTGAAAAGGGTGAATGATGGTACTACTGATATTATTCATCCAATAATAGTTGGCAAAATATTTTTTTTTTTTAAAAAAGCAAGATAAATAAAAGCATAATAACATTATGTTTATATATGATGGGTATAAATGCACCCTTCTGCCTCCACTATTTCTTGAGACTGGCTGCAAACTGCTTTTCCCAATGCAAACAATGTCACAGGCCAAATGCCTAGAAGAAATTGTGATTGAATTGTTGAGTTGCACCATTATTCCTAAAAATAGGTGAACATCTTCCTTCTCACCATCTACCTGCTGGCAATGGAAAGAAGCAAGAACAGGGAAAGAATGGGTTGCTTACCATATCACATATTGATCACGTATTAAATTAAATAAAAGTCATTTTCTAAAGGTTATGCTGAGGGTCAAAGTAATTCTAATGAATTTACTGTTTGAATCAATATATTCAATGTGTTTCAAAATCTACAGTTTCCTGTATCGTGCAAGGGTTTGTTTTTATGTGTTGGTGTGTGAAACATCTTCAAACCATTATTTTAATAAGCAACAGGCTGGATGTTTAAAGCTTTTGAAGTTCTGAAGACAATTATGAGAAAAAAAACTTTTTCTTGAATGGTAAGTATGCTTGGAAACTGTAGCAAGGTTTATCTGCTCACGAATAATTCTTACCTATCAAAGCATAGTGATTATGAAACTCTGAAGGACAAAATCAATACTCACATAGCATTTAGGATCATGTCTTCAAAGGCAGCTCATTGAGCAGCTTCAAAAGCCTGTAAACATTGTTCTGAAACCCGGGTCTGGTGTCATAAAAGCCATGTACGTCTTAAAAAGGATTTGTCTCAGCAACTGAGTGTTAGCTTTCAAATATATGTATCAGAATATCCCAATAGACCTGCAGGTCTTTATAAAAGCTGCCACAACCCGCATCTCCAAATCCTGTATGCATTGAAAAGTAGAATATAATAGGGATGATTTGTTGCAGGGACCCAGGTACAACTGCACGTTATTTACATTGTTTATTCTGAATTACTACAGTGTGAAATTAAGAAAGTTCTGTTTTCCTATAAAATAAAAATCTTTATTTTTTATCAGAAAAATAAGTAATTTTTGTAGTTTTGGATAAATAGTGAAAGTATTAGAGTTTTTTTATGTATTTCTTTTCTTGATTGCCACAATTTGGCAGACAACAGACAGCTTTCCCTATTCTACTACACAAACTCACATTTTTATTGACCATTTCTTTTTGGACTATAAGACCCACCGGACCATAAGACGCACCCTGTTTTTAGAGCAGGAAAAAAGTGTTAAATGTTCTAATCAGTTGTAAAAAACAATTTGCTGCAGTACCCAATTTCAGCCATGGTGTCGTTAAAGAGCACACTTCAGACAGAAGGGGAGGGGGAGTGGGGGATTCTGCACTGGTCATCTCCCTTCTTCTGCACGATGATCACAGTTACAGGCAGACATATACATGGAACCTGCCAGCAGCGCTCTGCTGGTAGAAGCAGTACAGTACAGATGAGGGATGTGGCTGTTGCTGACAGCTCAGCCGTGGGGGTAGCGCATTTGGACCAAAAGACGCAGGCACTATATCCCTCCCGATTTTGAGGGTAAAAGGGTGCGTTTATGGTCCAAAAAATTTTATGTTGTTATATGACAGAAACTATCATTTCCAGTTGGTAAAGTGAGGATTTTGAGACCAGAATTCCAGTTAACATTTGACATGCTTCAATCCTCCCCATTGTACCCAAACATTTACAAATTGTCATATATTAATTGCATAAAAACTTCCCAGCACCCAAAGAATTACTAATATTGAGTTCCACCTTCATTATCTGTTTAAAAAATTAATTCACTTTTGACTTAAAAGATTCTTTACAATTTATACTGAGTCAAATTTAGGTTTCCTAAAAGAATGGGGACACCAGCCACATTGTAAAGAAAGAGCCTCAACTTTGATATGATCCATAAATGGAAATTGCTGCTGGAGTCTCAGGTTGGTGTTCTGCAGTCAACTGTTCAGCAGCAGTTACTCATTTCGCCTTTACGTTGACAATTAATGTTCAGGTATCATGACCCTGTGCTGTGCATTTCCTGGAGTCGGAACTGAAATGCCCTTTGCTGATGATGTCATGCCCCTGGGGCTTCCATACAAACATTACTTAGTCAATTTTGTTCAAAAAGCAGCAATGATTTCAGCTATGAATGTAGCCCTGGTGAAATCTGACCCAATAATTGTAAATAATAATGTAAGTCTGTTGAGGATTTTCTAGCAGGTGAAACTGTTCCAAACATAATCAGTAATATTAAGTGCAGTTACTATTTTTAAGTAATGGCAATTTTAATAATAGGAGTTTTGTTATAAATGAGAAGAAAATAGGATTAGACTATTATTTGCCTTCAAGGGAACAGGAATTAACAGTTGAAACTGACAAATAGAAAATCTTCTTTATGTTTCTAAGTAAGAAGGCCCTAAGGTCCTGAGGCTTAGCCATTCTAATTAGTCTAATGGGGAAGACAGGAGTGAAGGACATGCACAAGACAGCTTTCAGAAAAGCAAAGAACACATAGCTCCTCTCTACTGATTGAGTGTAAGGGTGGATGCTTTTGACCTCTGCGATATGAATGTCACGTACTTCATGTGCAAATTTTATATCATCTTATAAAATATGTTTAACACACATGTTTTATTCCATCTGTGAAATAACAAAAATATAATAAAATATCTTTGCGATAAGACAGATTATAATCATATGAAGTTAACATTAATTTCAACAGCTTCAACAATATATTAAGTGCTGACATAAATATTAATATCTTTGTTGCAACAACATGTACTACATAATGTCTTCTCCTTTGGTTTTAGAATAAACAGCAGGCAGCAATGGAAATGTAGTCCATTTATATTTAATGGAAAATAAAACAAAACAATATTGATGGTTTTGAACCAATCAATTGGTATTAATGTAAATCTATAAGTACTTGCTGTTGCTAGCAATTAGGTAGTAAGACAGGCTGCAGTTGTAGACCTTTTTGTATATCAAATTAACCCCCCCCCCTTAATGGTGTAAAGAACACCCCTTTGTCAAGGGGTGAACCACGTTGTATCCACTTTTCTATATGGGCTATTAATGTTTTTTTTTAACAAGATCATATAAATAGATCTGAGGAAGAAATACATAAATATAATGTTTCCATACCTGAGGTTCTCAATAGCCCTTATAAATTTAGTTGTCCACACTCTATAGAGTTCCACAAAATTTGTGGATTGATGCTCAAACTTCAACTGTAAATTGAAGGTCCTACTAATGGCCAATACCCTTTATTATGATTGATCTATTCTTTTTTCTTTGAATTTATTAACTTTCTTCTTTAAAACCCTAGAAGTGGTGTTCAAGCTACTTCACACCAATGACTTGATTTTCCCTTTTGTGTCTTCATGAGAATAACTTTTAGTATGACATCACTAATGTAAATGCTTTTATTGCTAAATGATAAATAAAGTGCAAAAATCAAGTGTAGTTTACCTTATTCTTGTTTTGTGCATTCAGAATGTTTAATGGCCACTAGAATGTCATGAAAATATCCAACAGATGACACCTCGAGACACCATCATGACCTTAAACCTTTACTACACCTTAACGTCAACTAATATTCATACACACAAATCATTTACTGTTTTGCAACATAAAATCTCTAGTTAGTTAATATGCAAACAAGAAGACACTTTGGTTTTACAAGCCTTCAACTGAGAAGTATTTTTTCATTGCAAAATGTTGGATGATCTCATGTTTATTACAAGTTAATATGAAAAACAATATTTGTAAAGGGTCTAACTGCATTACAGATGTCTCAAGGGAACAGCCAGTCCTTTCTATTCCAAATGCTTAAAAGCTGTGTTTCTGCCAATCTGAAATTGTTGTTCACCATTGCATAATTCATTGTGGTTATTCTAGCATGACTTCAAATAAGAGTAGAGTCGAACCAATGCTAATTTAACTTCCAAATATATCACTATGCATATAGTCAATTCATGTAAAGAAAAGAATAAATAACCAGAAAAAAATAACTAGAAATGTATTCTCTAAACTCTAATCATAGTGAAGTTGAAATCATGAACAATCAAAGGATGGTGTTGATCACAGGTGGATTTTTTTTAAATAAGACAGAGGGTCTATTTACTACTAAAGTAGAAAACCAAGCTTTCCTATACAACATTTTTTTCATAGTTTACAATAGAGGTGTAGTTGCCTTTAATTAACATTAAATAAAATTATGAGCTTATTCCAATTATCTTTCTTGTACAAAGATGTTTATTGGGTTCTACAAATTATTCAACAACTTAACACCACAATAAGAAGGGTAGCACGAAGATAGATGGGGAACACTTTGTAAACTTCAAAGTCCAAAGGTAGAACACCAGCTTTCAAATGGTCAAAAGGACCGAATCTTCAGGAAACACTGGTGTGTATTGGATAGAATAGAGGTAAGGTATTCATGTATTAGGATACTCCCACAAATATTTTTCACCTATAAAAATTAGAGGGCTAGCTGCCACCAAAACCTTTCTATTACCTGTCTGGTGGCCATAGATATCTAGGATGGCAACTTTGTGGTATTTCTACAAAACTGCACTGGGCATCAATTTAGTAGAGTGTCCCATGGATGTTTCAACAGGACTCTGCATAAAAGGGTTTGACTAAAGTTTTCAACCCTGATGCATAGTTTCTGCATTTAATGGCAGTACCATCACCAGAAGGCCAACAGAGAGACAACCAAAAAAGCAATTTGGTTGAGCAAAAAGTTGAACATTTGGCAATTTGGGCTTGGGTAAGGTACCATGTCATAGGAATCTTATGTCAATACTTCTTTATAAAATGAATGCTGGTAAAACTCTACAAATACTCTAAGTATATTTTGAAATCTTAGTTCTTAGCTTAGTAAGGGGACTAGTTTTCCTTTAAAAGGATACACACGTGCATCCTGCTTTTAATTACTCAATCAAGTATTAGCAAAATGTGATAAAAAATGTGTTAAACATATAATGACACACCTATGGTGTTGCCTTTTCATTGCTCCCTGAACCATTTTTATAACACAAACTGTCACATCTATTTCAAATGGTGTTAATGCTCTATATTGGTATGTATATCAAAATACAAGTAGGCAAAGTATGGAACCCCCCTGTCTCCATACTCCAGTCTGCAAATCCACCTTCCTTTACTATTATCACTCTTCTCCTGGCCATAGAACAGCTAAGTTGGAACATTCAACTGAAGTCATGCACATACCCAAGTGAAAGCCCAATTCCACTGAATTGTTTTACTAGCTTATTATGTGAGTTGTTTACCAAAATTGATTGAGATTTAGAGAAGGGTTGTGAGGACATTTGGGAAAATACGTTTTGCTCTAGCACATGTAGTTTTTGCATATATAAAGATCTAAATCAAAATGGAAGTTTTGACTTGACTTTGAACTTAATTCATGCAAAAACCATTTGTTAGAACAATACTTCCCTTTTTTGCAGTATTCTCCATATCTCCAGCAAGTTTGGAGATGATACCATGCTCAGTGGCTTTGCAATCAACTCACAAAGTCAAACTGGTCTAATCTAAAAAAAAATCTCTACTGATAACCTACTTATGACTCTACAGACATCAGGAGCCTATAGAGGTAAAATGTCAGGAATGGAAAGAAAAGCATGCTAATAATTAAAACAATTTTGTAGCTAGGCATTTTCTTAAATCTAAGCTTGAGACAGATATAGACAATTTAATGCATTGTGCCTCTGTATTCATGACTACCTCATAAAATGCACAAAAATACATTGAATACATTATACACATCTATACAGTAGACTAAGGAGCTGATCTTTCTATCACTATGCTCCCTACTTTCATCTAAATGCTGCAAAACTTCCAGTCCTGACCCTCACTGCATCTATGTAAGTGCTACAAGAGGATGATACTAGGTAAATGCCAGTACTTTCTTTGATTCCATAAAAAGAAAATAGTGTAATATATATACAAACCTGCATTATTTGTGTCCTTAATCTGCCTAGAAGACAGGTTTAAGTTTTATAAGCTACATTTTATATAACCTTTTTTGTACAAATAAAACCCAATCTAATTCTAATTCCTATCCAGTAAAGTTGGAAATGATTTTTCATTGTTCTGTTGTACGGTAATATCTGGTTGATAGGGGTTACTTCTCCACATCATCAATACCATTGTCAAGCAACTTTCTGTCTTAAATTAACTAGATAATTACCTTTGGAAAAAACTATTGTAGCATGATTCCTTTGACTCCTTCACTATAATTTCCAGTCTTTGTAAAATAAATTACAGAAGGAGATATGCCAGACTTAAATGAAAAAAAAGCCTACCCAGGACAGCATTCTTGTAAAGGTATAACTTTTTGCTGCCTTTTCTTTTGATCAGGATGGTACGCGGACATTGTATTATGTGTGACAGTATGTGTGCTGAGCAATGCTAAAGTAACAAGACCCACCGCCTTGCAAAGACACATCTAAAGAGCAAATCAGCAGTAAAGCTGCAGCCATTTGTCCTTCACACTGGGGAGTTATCTCATGCAAGACTAGCCATGGAGATCATTTTACCCCAAAACGTGTTTCACAGTCAGTATCGGTATAATCCCTGCAGACCACAATCAATGAAATGCAACCATTCGGTATGGATCATGGTTTTTCATGATGTTTTTGGACATAGGAGCATTGAAAAATAGCCTAGATTCAGAAAGCTCAAATCCCTTTGTTACTCGATAAGCACACAATAATGTTTTCTCTTTGGACATTTCGAAGACAGATAAATGATCCGGAACCGTTGCAGTAAAGAAATTGTTTATAGAAAGTCAGCAAGGGTTATAGACGTAGCGCTTTAATATATTCTGCTAATGGCGTTTAGAAAATACTTTTCAATTTCACAACAGCTATGTACTGTATCTATTAATTAGCTTTCTGTGTGATTAAAACATATATACATGAAAGTATATCTAATCCAAAAAATAGCTGTTTTCTACAAACCAAACAATAAAAAAAGAAACACTTTAAAATATCTTAATACATTTCAAACACATTTACACGACCATTCACGCTAGCTAGGCCACATGTCAGGATTTTGTTGATCAAAACACTATTTGTTAATAGTACTCCACAATGATTTATTGAAGTCTGAGCATAAAAGCACCTTTGTGGCAATACAAGGATTAAAAACAGTGTAAATGCATCAAAGAAAAATCTCTCTTTTAAAGTTATTATTCTTCTGCCGCATTCACATCACCAGTGGAATAAAAGATCATGGCAAACCTAGGACAAGGGTTTTCATACAATATTCTTTAATTAAGGTGCAATAACTAAGCGCTATGTCATAGCTATTGGTTTTAAACTGAAAACCAGCAATGCATATAAATATTATTTGATCACTTAGAGATGATTTAATACAATATAGGTCAAGGTTCTCTTTACGTGTTAAGAATTTATTAATGTTGAGGGACCTCAGACATCTCCAAAGCAGCTACGTTACTTACAGTCATATATAATGTATTGTTAATTTTGCCATTTATTATGTTTGGGGTGGGATTTTCAATGATCTCAAAGAACAGTATAATGGAAAAGTAGAAGAACAAAAAATACGTGTTTTTGTATCCACCTTACTAGTTTTAAAAAAAGTTCTTCCAGAAGAATTTGCAGCTTATGGTTATTATTACAGGACCTCACATTTAATTACATGTAAAAAATGTTTAACAAGATCTATGGGATAATATTATGGAGTCTGAGTCTGTAAGGATTTTCCTGAAAAATCATTCCAATGTATTTTGCCTTTACTAAATGCAGAGGAATCCCAGCAAATTTAAATAATAATAAGAGGACAGGAAAACATGTGGAATAGTGGAGACCCATTAGTGTTTTAACTCAAGAAACCTAACTCTGCTTTAACTTTGCACTATAAGGATATACTTTAATGACTGCCCTAAGCCTAAATCTCACCCAAACACTCAATTATAGTTCCTGGAAATAGTGATAATTTGTTAAGAGAAGTTTGAGAAGTGGGGTACTTCTTCCCCTGGCATTAGGCTCAATTCAGATGTTTGGCTTCAGCGTTGTCAAATACTATAATGTCAACCTAATGGCTAGCTGCCTGAAAACCAGTTAAAATCAAGTGTGGGCACCACAGTGGTAACTCTGGTTAATAGTCTGGTCATTTAGCATTAGGGTCCTATGTTCAAATCCTAGCCAGGGCACTATCTGCAAGAGGTTTCGACTTTTCGACAGGTCGACTTAAAAATTGGTAGTTTTCAGTCAAACAAGTAAAAATATCAAATGTGTAGAAACACTTGTAACAATAAATTAGATATTGTTTGAAACTATTGCTGCCAAATCAAATTTTTTCTTTTCCTTTTAACCTTCATAAATACTATAGCGTTGTTTGCATGAAATTAAGATTTCGGGTCACCTCCTTAGGTCTGCACCAACCTATTCTTAAAGTACAGTTTTGTTTTAACTCTATATGTGACACCATTGCAATAGTCATGGATGTGAAATATTTTCTTACTGTGATATATTTAAAGCAACAAAGAAACACCAGGTGATTTATTGAATATTCTGTGCAGGTTATGAACATTTTAATAATAGATGAATGTCAACATCAATGGTAAATGCCATTAATGCCCGGAGCCTCCTCATGGCTTTGCCTTTGTAGTGACAATTTCTTACACACCTGAAAAGGCTTTGAAATACCCAGCTAAATACACAACTGCCCGATTGTTTTGACAGTATCTGAAGTATCCCGTGTAATAGATTTGCATAAAATTACTTGGTATTAATAAATACATTAGTAAAGTAATAAGAAAAGTTAATAGAAGCCAAAGTCAACCACATTCTGGTCATCTTTGTACAGTGGCTTGCAAAAGTATTCGAAATGAAATTTTCCACATTTTGTCACATTACAGCCACAAACATGAATCAATTTTATTAGAATTCCACATCAAAGACCAATACAAAGTGGTGTACACGTGAGAAGTGGAACGAAAATCATACATGATTCCAAACATTTTTTACAAATAAATAACTGCAAAGTGGGGTGTGCGTAATCATTCAGCATCCTTTGGTCTGAGTGCAGTTAGTTGCCCATAGACATTGCCTGATGAGTGCTATTGACTAAATAGAGTGCACCTGTGTGTAATCTAATGTCAGTACAAATACAGCTGCTCTGTGACGGCCTCAGAGGTTGTCTAAGAGGATATTGGGAGCAACAACACCATGAAGTCCAAAGAACACACCAGACAGGTCAGGGATAAAGTTATTGAGAAATGTAAAGCAGGCTTAGGCTTGTAATGCAAGCCACTGTAAATTACACATATAGGTATTGTATGTAAAATCAGGACAAAAGAGGCACAATGGCCATTATTACCATCTAAAAAAATTTGGGTTTTTTTACTTTAAATTGCAATGTGTTCAAGGAAGACATAGTTTGCTGTGTTTATTCAACATGCAAGTATGGTTTATATTGGGAACCTTTGAGTATGCATGATAAAAACTGAAATAAAAGAATACTAATCGATAAATATGCATGTGCTAAAGTAAACGGCATACATACAAAAGCCCATCAGTGTATGTATGAGCATTCACTGTTCATATCTATATTACAATCACCAGTGTATGGAATTGCATATGTTGATTGGTGATGGTATATATGGAAGGATTCATGTGTGTGTGCGTTTTACTGCATTTTAATTTTGGTCATGTATAGCTAGTCTGTGTTCTGAGCCTAGAGCATACAGTCTATAGTGAGTTATTATTGTAAATACATTTTGTACATATTTATGTAAACCCCCACATATATTATGGGAGGGTGATGAATTCTGTAAGCATAGAGTTTCCTCATAAACATTGCATTGATCCATGATTATGCATACATCTATGTTAGCACATCAGAAATTGTTCCAAATTAAACATAAGCCTTAAATTCTGCTTTGTTTAAAAGCAAAACTGGACCAACAAAATGAACTTGACAAAATGAAATGAAATTTATATTTCAAACCAAAAAGATTGGCACTGTCATATATCTTCTAGTGTGGTGCTGTGTGCCAAGGATGACAAATGAAACCTTGCTTTTGTATATATTCTTTGCATCACCTTGCGGAATGAACAGTCTTTAGCTGAAAACTGTATGTGGCCTCAGGAAACAAACATGCCAAATGTCAGCTGAGCTGTTCAGTCAACCATGCTTAACAGCACAACGCTGCAATGATATTTCACTGTAAGCTTTTCTGTTTATCCATCTCTTCCTTCCCGAATTCTCAGCTACACATACCAACAGAGAAACCTCCCCAGGTCTCTGTCTGTCTGTCTTATAGGTCTGTATGTGCCTATAGAGTCACCTATCCATCTTTCCGTCCAATCATTATAATCAGTTCTTTTGCTATTGATATTTGATGGATTTTACAAGATGTCCGCTTTTTGAACATATCCAACTATATGGTAGAAAAGAAACACATGCAATGGTGATGTGACAGGAAGAGGGTTTGGCTCATATATTTCTGGTGTGAAACCATAATCCACCGTTGGTCCTTTTTAAAAAGGATGTTATAGTATAATCTGGCAATATCCATATTATATAATTATTATTTATTCATATTATATAATTATTATTTCTAAATGCTACCATCTTCGTCACAGATCACATGGGTTACTGTTCATTTTTCTATGTACAGTATAACATTGTGCAGGGTTATTGATCTTAGTCATATTTGTAGCATTTGCTCAATTTGATTAGTTTTTTCCTACATTAATTATTCACTAAAAAGCTCTTATGTGAGCATGTAAATGTCATAAATAAAAATCTAATTCAATGGTTTTTTCACACTACAATTTATGGATAGCGATGGTGTTTACATCTAACCTGATCAAAATTATTTAAAATATAAAAGCAGTGCCACAAGGTAATTTGTAAATGAGTAAAGGTGTCATACATGTTTAGATTTGCGGCCGATTTTGCTCCCGATCAACTGCTGTCATCCACAAATCTAATGCTTAAAAGCTATATTCGTCCAGGACATCGATCTAAGAAATTATGGACTGGGGTCCCCATCCAAAGTAATGTCCGGAACAAAAAGGGTACCTGGACGAATTGCGGCCATGCGTGATGACGATCTGCCGGGAGATCAGAAGCAATTCTAAATGTGCGTGCCCAGCTTAAGCCACCAGTTTAAATCAGCCACCTACAGTAATAGCCCCTTTTCAACCAATAGCCCCTTTTCACTTTGTCCCTCCTTACCAAAATAAGCCTTTTACTACCCTTTGTTTTGGCATAATTTTGTTTGGCATTTTGGAAATAAAAGGGCTAATACTTTTTATACCACATGCAACTGAATAAAAGTTGTTGTTAATTTTGGTAAACCAGGGTTAAAATGGTAAAAAATTTATTGCCGTATATACTCGAGTATAAGCCGACCCGAGTATAAGCAGAGGTACCTAATTTTATCTACAAAAACTGGAAAAACGTATTGGCTCGAGTATAAGCCGACAGTGGGAAATACAGATAGTGAAGTTTTCTAAATGAGAAAAATATAGAGAAAGAACCATTGCCCCTAGAAATTAATCAAACAGGATTCGTCTTAGTGCCACAACCTCAATAAATTTAAGAGAAAACAGGATTATTATTATTTGAATTGAATTGTATTTGAACATGTATCCGGCCACCAGGTGGCAGTGTGGAGTTTGTTTACATGGATCAGCTGTGAGTCGGCAATCACGAAGAGCTGAGCAAAGATATGCAGCTAAAGAGGGAAGCTGCCTGCCGGAAATTCAGCACGGTAGTTCAACTTAGGTTAGTGGACAGTCGGCTGACTCGAGTATAAGCCGAGGGGAGCATTATCTGCCCATTTTTTTGGGCTGAAAAACTTGGCTTATTCCGAGTATATACGGTATGTTGATGACACTTTTTATAATATAAAGAATTATGCAATAAAGGCATTTTCTATACTCTATACCCTAATCTGTTATTCAAAACTCTCATATTGCTATAATGTGTATATATATATATATATATATATATATATAAAGTCACAGACTTCGCAACATGTTTTATGCTGCATTTTATTTGGCTTTAATACTTCTAGACATCCCAAGAAATCATTAAATAACATTATTAGTTATATGATGTAAAATATGACAACCATTCCAAAAAAACTATTTTTATGTAGTTTACGGCTAAAGAGATTGTTTGAAATTGAAAGATGTGACATTTGATAGAGATTGATAGAACTAAATTACTAACATCTGGCAGCTCCAATCATTTTATAATGTTACCAGAATTTAATTGTTAGATAAAAAAAATTTAAGAGAGATCCTTGGTGTGGTGTCACTATTCTGTGTAAGTTGAAGGACACATGGAAAGAATGACAACAGTGATCATTCTTCATTGATTACTGCATGCTTGAGGTGGTATGGAAAGTCAGGTAATGGAACAGATAGAAAATAGTTGAACCAAAATAATGTGTGTGCCCTTGCTATGCTGTGCAGATTGTAAGGACAACTATGTCCAATGTTTTATACCAGAGATTTTCAACCTTTTAAGATCTGTAGCCCTAGAAGTGATGTAGCTAAGTGCCACTTCATTTCCGTCACAAGCAGGTGAATGTAATGTCCCCTCCCACCTATTTTTCCACCCAGCTTGTGCAAGTGATGTGCGAGGTGGGAAGGGAGGGGACCTTACTCTCCCTCCTAACTTCCCAACCTGCTAAACATGGCGACTCTTGTAAAGTGGTTGTTTCTATCCCTAAGGGGGTCCTGACCCACAGGTTGAGAACCACTGTTTTATACTGACCTGGACTACTCTTATCTATTATAGTAATGCATTTGTATATTTGTAATAATTTGTGATATATGTATGTTTACCAGCATGCATTTCTAAATATGTTTAGCATAGCAGAAGATTTAATATTCAAAGTACTTCCAAATCTGACATTGCAATCTGTCAGACTCAGAAACCTATGAATAGGATCTGAACACAAGGTATCCAGCATCCTCTGTTCTTGCAATGAGAACCATTTACAAGATTAGGTGGAAACAGTTTAAGTTAAACTGTTTTGCTGAGGCATTTAGCCAACATACAATTCTTCAGCCTATGGTGACTGTCACTGTCATGTGTATGCCACTTATTTCTGGGGGCAAGTTTATAACGCTTCAAGAAGCAGCCAGTGTCAGAGGTTAGTAGAGCAATGCTTGCAAGATCTCACAAAATATGATGACAAGCCATTATCAAACAGTCATTAACAAGCCATTATCAAATGATGTTTTCACATGATAGGATACCAATTCATTGCTAAGAGCATGTTAATGGCCATAGAAGTTCTGCCCAAATGACAGAGAACTATTCCTGGAAAAACTCATATGCTTAAATAACTTTCTGAATGATCTTAAAGCTCTACTGAACTTGACTGTCTTTTATCATATTTTAGTACAATATTCCCCTATGTACTCATTGGTTTGGCTCAGAAATTGCTTACCTTACGTTATGTAAATAACCTCTGTGTCATTATTGATGAAAGAATGATACTGAATTTGCATTGTACTTCCTGCAGATGCACCCATTTGGTATCCAAAAGGAGATCTATAATATTATATAATATATTCTACTGCTATTATTTATTTTTTTGTTGATCAATGAATGGCCTTTTATTGATATATAACTATCTTCTGGTAGCCAAATGTCTTACTAGCTTCTGCCTGCAAAGCTGTCTTTGCCACCAGTGGTCACGTAGCTGTATCCCGATCACTCTCCCTGTCCTCTGCAGTTTGCATGACTGGCTTTCAAGTGTCTTGCATGACTGGCTTTAAAGTGTCTGCCCCCAGTAGCCATGTGGCATTATCCCTGTCCACCTCCCCATACTTTAAGTGACTGGCTAGCAAGTGTCTTCTGTAGTCTCTGTAGCCTTATCACTGTTAAGCTCTCTATAGTATCAGTGGCAGAATCTTCTGGCTGCCAGGTATCTTCTGTAGTCTCTACCCCCTGTGGTCATATAGCTTTATTTCCTGTTCAGGTTTTTGGTATGAGTGAAAGCATGTCCTGGCTGCCAGGTATATTCAATGGTCTCTGCCTCTGGAGGTCATTTGGCTTTATCCCTTTCCAGCTCCCTATAGTATCAGTGACAGCATCCCTTGACTGCCAGGTATCTTCTGTAGTTCTTTGCCCTCAGGGGTCTTTTAGATGCATTTCTTTCTAGCTTCCTAGTATGAGTGAAAGCATATCCTGGCTGCCAGGTAACTTCAATGGTCTCTGCCTCCCTACCCAGCTCGACACTCGGAATGACCACATTCCGTGTTCCTGTGTGAGCACTCTGTAGGAAAAAAAGAGGGAAAGATCATCTACATTTATACGTATAAAAGAAGATTTTTGGGGGCCTTTACCACTCAAGGCCACCCCCCCCCCCCTGTTTGAGTTGAGGGCTCCAGAGCCTGCATACCCCTACAGAATATAGTTGGATGTGAGTCATGGCATGTTAAACACTTTATTAACAGCAACATCGCCAACAACACTGCAGTGAGTAAAATAATTCTTGTTTCTCATCAGGAAACAGAAGACATTTTTGAATATGGCAGAAATGCATTTGTCATGATAACTGTGCACAGGTGGCTTCCCTCTAATTACTAATATTTTATCATTAATGACTATTCAGATTGTTCTATAAACCATGGCATTTGTACAGGCGTGCCAGCAAGCAAATTAATTAGGCATGTAAACAAAAGTTGATTTTAAAGTTGCGCTAGGGAAAACAAACATAAAAGGCCACAATTTGCTTTGCACTTTCAATAATAGTAAGTATGTTTAGTTAGCCCATTAAAGGTACTAATGCTTTTTTTTATTAATCTAACAAAACAAACAGAAAAATGTGAAGGCGTATACAGCATTATAAATAAAGAATAAAAGCTGAGGCTAGTAAGAACATTTGGTATAGAGATTGGTACATTTAAAGCAAAGTGTTTAACCCTTACAGTTGGGTGCTTGTTTAGGTATACAAAGGTTTGGCAAAGAGGTTACTTACCAGTTCCTGAAAACCCAATGCTACTCTCTACCCCTACGTTCCAGTCTGTTGGTGGGTACCAAATACATTATATTTTTTTGTTTACAAACAGGTGTTACTACATGTAAAGGTTAAGTTGTTATTTGACTGGGGATGGGTTAGAATTTATGGAAATTTGTCTTTTTGCTGTTCATGCCTGTTCATTACAACACTTACATCACTATTCACTATGTAAAGATATCACAAGAAAAATGGTTGAGGGAAGATAAGCATAGTGGGAAAAAAAATTTCCACTATGTATATTAACATAGTTTGGTTGACAATCTAAGAACATTTCAATATCTGCCTTACATTTTTATATTTAATATGAACAAATATTTCTCAGTGATTTTAGTTTGTCTCAATGTGGCTTTTAAGAAAAAGCCACCTTTTTAGAGCTCAATATCCATCTATAGCACGACAGCTGTTACATTTTAAACTGCCAGATCATTTAGAAATGACTGCCTTCCAGGTCCATAGTGTGTATAACAGAAAAATAACAGGACCCCACCTATCAAACTTTAATAGCATGCTCCCTATTGGCTGTCAACTGAAAATGTTTTTAATACTATATTCTGAGAAAACATATAAATGTCCTTGAGTGAAAAGCCAATTAAATTAATATTATGACATTGATATCAAGATATTGAGCCTATCAGATCTGGAACATATACCAGATGTTTCAGATATAAAAGCATTGGTTCATTGTGTCCTGCCCTTTCTTAGGGAGCACATATTTTGCACACATAAGAACTAGGCCAACATCATATCCCCCCCCCCCCCCCCCCCCCCCCCCCCCCCCCCCCCCCCCGCAACTGCTTACCTGTACTCTCTCAAAAATCAGCAGGTATTAGAAAGTTTAAATGAATAATTTGACTTTTGATTTTGGGTTTCATCTCTCTCTATAAAGTAGAACACTTTATTCGGAGGCTCTCCACATTAGGAGATCTGCTGGACAATTAAACATGTATTATATAGACTGTTGTCTATAGTTTACACATTTGTACTTTTTTACATTCTCAGAGAAGTACATTTTATTGGTTATTGGTAAACGTTTTTTTGGGGTGGGACCAATAAAGATAGCCTTGAAAATTTGTAAAGGGGAGCCCAGCTGTAAAAATATGAAACATTCATGTCCAATATCCAAAAATCTATGTATCTAAACTGCATTTTAACCCTGAACATAATATATTTAAACAAAGTAAATCAATTGGAATATACCATTTAATTGTGTGAGCCTTTAAATGTATGACCCCCTGAACACAATGTTTGAGTCTAAAACAGAGACAAAAAAGAATAATGAATATTCCTTTTCTTAAAAATATGCCTGCCTGTGTTGAAAATAGAAAAAAAGTTGTTTTTTTTTGTAAAAAAATCTGAATAAAATGTAGTGCTAATAGCTTAATAAGGATAGACTGTTATTAGAGAGAGCTTGCTTCATCTTCTTTCTCGAAGATTCCCAGTTTCATCCACTATTTCTCCGGCTGACTAACCTTGACCTGTCCCTTTCCCGTTCATTTCGTATACTCCTGGCCAACAATCACATATGGGTATTACCCAAAACTTCCCATATGTACAGTACCCTTCTAGTACTTGCCATTAAGATCTTTTTTTATTGCATAGAAAAGCAAAAATACCTAGTAATAAACTGTGTCTAAACTGTGTAATGAAAAAAGAGGAAATCTACAGCCCTCCGCCGAGATCTGCTCACCCTGCAATGTTAAGTATAACTTTTCTGCTCTGAAAACCTATGCAAAGTAATTTAAACCAATAGGCTTCCCATTACTCAATAAAATATGTGGCTTTAAAAACAAATCTTCTGAACACTTCATTTCATTTTTCACTCTCTTTTTGGAAAATTATGGTTCATGTCAACTATCTGAACATTTATAATGGATTGCAAAGCGGTTTCTGCTTCATTTCACACTATTGTTTCCCTGCAATCTACTTTCTAGTTTATATCTTTCTGCTTCTTGACAGTGTCGATGTACCAAACTTTTTAACAATTATTTAAGCTTACTGACAAATACCATCCCATAAGGTTCATAAAGGTGAACGCCATCTGAAGAATTAAAATGACTCTGCATGAAATCACTTCCCACTGTTAGCAAAACCTACATAATCTGAAAGTTAAAAGCGTTATAAATATTAATGAAAAGTTTTCATGTGAAAAATGTCTAAGAACGTCTCACTGTGTGGTATTTAATATAAATGTATATTATTCCTAGCAGGCTAAAGCATTTTCACATAGTTGCTGTCATTTTCCTTCACCGCCTTATCGACACTTAATCTATATCTATCCAAGTTGGTGGTAATATTAAGTCTGCAAGGAACATCTATGCTAGGATATTCAAATTAAACATCCCAAAACAACGCTATTTTCTGGTTATCATTAACTCACAATTTAATAACCCTACTATTCATATGTAATTAACATTCTAAGTAGAACTTTTGTGGGGAAAGCTAATTCACTTACTACAATGTCTTTGGAGTGTGGGAGAAAACCTGGAGGAAACCCACACATACACAGAAAGAACATGCAAACAGATAATGCCCAGTCCAGCAATGCATGGGGCTAGCCACTGAGTCACCAGGCTGCCCATATCCATTATAGAACACACATATGACAGACCTGAGGTTGTCTGCCTTGGAGGATGGTAGAAGAAGGTTCCATCTTATTTTCCTTTCAAACCCAAGATCTGGGGCAGTAGGCAAAATAACAATCAATTGGTGGTTTGGGTTTTGGTCACATAGTAATGAACAATCCAAGAAGAAAGCAATAAGCATAATGTTTAAGTAAGCTGGCATAAAAGTACTTGAAAAACAACTTAACACAAAATAAAGGTGGACGTTATTTAATCTGAACATGGAAACAGTTATTTTAGTAGTGCATTATATAAGGTTATGAAAAGGACATAAGCAGGTTAGGATAGTGAAGTTTAAGGAACATTTTAGGTTATGCATATAGGAATGTCAGAGAGTCGTTGCCAATGAGATGTGAAACAAGGAGTAGACAGGTCTTAGCGAAACATTTATGATGGATTAAACAGATAAGAACTTAGCTGGTGGCATTTCAGGTATGAGGATATTATAGGCTAAGGATTATGAGAACATAAACTGGGATTTTGGTGGGTTTTGAGCTATTATAGGTCATTTTTCTAACGAAAAACCACTGTGAACTTTAAATGTGAAGAAAGGGATGTGCATGGGATGAGTCTGTGTATAGTATAGGGTGAAAGAGTCAACTACAAATGTCAGGCAGAGAATTGGAACCAAAATGGTCAAAACCAGTCTCTGTGTTATCTGGATAGAGGGGGCATTGGAGGCATTGAAAAGTGTGAACCTATGAATATCTTTCACCGAAATAATGTCCATGTGCCCAACTACATTTCTCTACTCTTACTCATTCAAATGTATGGATTATTCAGTACTGTATCTGAACACAAGCTGGTTGCTATGTACCTACCTACTGGGATCTTTACCTGATTATTGCTTGCATAGTATATGTAAGAAAAATATACAATCTATCCCTTTTTTACCAAGAATGTCAATAAGGAAGGAATTTTGTTTCCTGCATTCCCCAAATAAGAATATAAAAATACTTTAGTAATATTCTTCCTAAATTTAGATTGGGGTGTAGTCTTCTATATTATAGGACACATTGTGTTACTACACAATGTTACACTTATCAGATAATGTATTTTAAATATTAAAAAAAAATTACCCAAGCAGATTGAAATTCCAGGAGTTATGTAAAAATTATGAAAAACAAATGTCATATACTACAAGCATATCTGTAATGTTAATTATTTATTTGCAAAGTTTGCAAGCAGATGATATGCTGATATCTACAGCCAGAGATTGTTTTAGAGTTTTTTGAAGAATAAAATAAAACCTGTTCACTCTATGGGAAAGATGGTTTGTTGAACACCATCCGTTTCTTCCCCGAGGACAATGACAGAATGCAAAGTTTAACTACTTCACCAGGAAGCATATCTGTTGGATGTGAATAAAATCCCCAGTAATGCAGAAGAGCTTCTGTTGAAATATTTATTACAGTAAAAGAATACCTTCTAAAAATAAAAGCGGACCTGTCATTTCATGGAAGCTTTGAGATTGTTTTACAATCGACCAAGCAGGAAATAAGGAGATGAATCCACATTCATTGAGGCAGATTGGAACATCCCAAATGCCCTTGTGAGCCTAACATCAAAGCCTAGTAAATGCTGCATCCTCAAGGGAGGATATGAATTGTAGAAGGACTTTGAGATACAGACAGCTCATTTCTAGGTAGAAACAGTCTGTTCTGCACAACCAACAATGATGACAGATTATCAGTAATTATGTACTGTGGCAGCATCGATTTAAGTATGATGTAGCCTAATGCTAAAAATGACGCTATTGATTTTAAAAAGGAATTGTTATTGTGGGAAATGTATGATAATATAGCTTTGAGTGTGGTACTGCATTGGATTTAAGGTTATATGATCATTGTATAACTATGTATGATATATTCCTTAATATGTAATGGCAAGCTAGAATTTATTTGTGCTGTTTAACCTTCATGGCACCAGAATATTAGTATCTCTCCGTCAACAATTTACAGTTAATGTACACCAAGTCAGTTTCTTTTTCACTGCCTCTCTGTGACAGGTAGACAATTAGACTGATGTTCATGGTACCAATTAGTCCACATACTTTTTGACATCATTAAGTCAGAGAAGTTTTTTGGGTATAGAATTAAAGTGTGTAAAATTTTGCTAACATTTATTCAATGCTTTAACCAATTTGGTGTCACCATTGCCAGAAGGGATCAGCAAACCTGCAGTGATGCAGAATCACTGTGGGCTTGCAGAGGACTGACGTGTTTGCCCAATACCAAAGCAAGCGCAGTTTGTTTCAGGATCAAACTGTGAATGTACTTGGTTCGGGCAAAACGTCCAGGAGGTTAAGGAAAACTTTAATATGAGTATGTCTTACTACCTGCTACTTTCTATTTGTTAACTGGCTTAAATGTTTTAAAGATTTTAACCTCCCTAGCATTTGAGACAATCCCAGTTCATCCATTTGTCCCAAACGCTAGAGAAGCAGGGATCAGGAAAACCCAATATACCATTGGAAAGCTGCAGTGATTCTCTAAATTACCACAGCATTTGCGGGATTCAACGTGATGCCAAAATGGGCGGGGGATGTCTGCGCCATAGAACTCCATGTAAATGGTGGTGAATCGGTCTCCCAGCCACTGTCACCTGCCTCATTGATGATGCTGGCAACATGGACATGAGCAGGGCGGGGATTTTAATCAGAGTACAATGTACTTGCAATTATTAAGAATGCTATGGAGGTTATGAGATACCAATACAATATTTCTGCTGTGTTTTTAGGGTTTTCTAATAAGAAAGCCTACTACTTGCACTGCAATTGATTATCATTGCTAATCATAAGGCTTGGCATAAGAAAACTGATGTAGAGAGTATATTGTCTTAAATGGAACTCCAAAGTTCCATTTGCATTAGAGGAACTTCAAAGTACCGCCAACATACTTAGGTGTTAGGTGTGAAACATTTTTTTTTTTTTTTTGACGTAATCAATTTTTATTAGAAAATTTTTCAAATTGTCATACAGTCCATAATACATTTACATACTTCAAACAGTCTCAACCATTCTCCCACATTCATTCTTAATTCCAACTTCGTATATTCTCTTTTCATACCCCCTTCCATCATTGGTTTTAATATTTTTTTGTTTCTGGTTTGGTATGTTGTTCAACTACTTGGGTCCTCCATGCTCTCATATTCCCCGAATTTCTCGTACTTTCGTGTACTAACGCTGGCAGGTTTCATTGACCTAGTCTACTATCCTGTTATAAGCTCCTTTGGTGGTGGGTTTCTCTCTTCATTTGGAAGAGATTATGGCGCGCCGCTGTGAGTATATGTTGTATCAATCTGTTTTTTTTTTCTTATTTACTTTTTCATTGTCATCCTAGATTGCGTTTTTTTCTTGAGATTTTCATTGCCTATTATTTCTTTGTATTACTTATTACCTGTCCAGAATGCCCGTTTAGGGCTGTCCAAATATGTGTTCAAATTGTTTCCTTATCCCCCCACACTCCACAACCTGTCGGATGACTGGGGGTAGATTTTACGTAATGTTTCTCTGAGTGTAGTACCATTGGTAATAAAATCGTTAACATATTTTCTTTATATATTGTCAGATTGAGACCCTCCCAGCATTGCAAACCATATCTCTTTCCATTGTTCTCCTTGTAAATTCTCATCCCCCACAATTTTTTCCCCACTTGCTCATGTAGGGAAATCTCCCCTCTTTCTCCCTCGTCTAACACAGGTAAATTTAGTCAGTTTCCCTTGATAAATGATCCTCTTGTACACATTTTTCAAATTCTGTTTGTTTCTGGGAGTCTTAGAACCGCGTTTTTCCTGGTGAGATAGTGGCGGGATCTGGAGGTAGGAGTAGTATTCTGGCTTTCTGTCAACTCGTGTTTTCCCTAATTCTTGGATTGTCATAGTTTCACACCCTAAACTTTTTGAACCATGCTCAAACTTGGTAAAGTCCCCTTGACTCCCATAGCTCCTCCTTGCTCTTGGACCCATACAATGGTAATGTTCCGTTATCTAACACTTGGTTCGCAATGTGGAACTTTGTTTACTAAGCATGTCTTGTATTGCTATATTTCAATTTTTTTTTTTATTCTAATCTTTTTCAGTTTTGAGTTCACGTGACACCCTGTTATGACTAACTGAGGAAAGCATCTTCTGGATGAAGAGGTTATTATTATTCGTAGATTAAAAAGTGAGACAACAACAAGATACCACACAGGTACAGGTTATATCACAGAATGATTTAGAGGACCCTGCCCGATCTAGCTTATAATCTAGACGAAAGTCTTAGCAATCCTCGAAAGCTTGCTTTTTCATGAATTCATGTACCCATAAAGGGTATCACTCTATATTTGTTTTTATAACTAACAAAAAAACCAAATACACAAGTATACTTGCATTTTTTTTGTACTGTCCGTAAAACAATACAGAGAATCTATAAAAAAAAAATCTTTTATAGTCAATTTCATTGTGCTGGTCTGTAGAAGGTAAGAGACCACTATCATTTAACTGCAGTTCCATATTGATTTCACATTATATTTCTCATAAGCAAGTTGTTTATTTTTAGATTGTACTTCCCTGTGTGCGTGCTTCTATGGCTATCAGACTCATGTGTGAGAGTGGAGCTCGTTATTTTGGTGAGACTGGGTACCAACATAATCAGCACAGTTTAGTGTAACCCAGTTTACATTGGATGTTTACTACTATGATAGGTTGCTGCATTTTTACACGTTTATCTCTTTTCTGTCTGATCATTACTATTCTGATGGTGAGTACAATCCCCCTTTGCTTTACAAGTGTTCCTACATGACATGTTATGAGAGAAGGAAGTGGTGGGTGATAGATTTATACATTTAGTGTTTTAGATAATTTCCCAGCCCTTCTAGGGCATAATTGCAACTACAGTTTTGTATCCCCGGAAGAATGGTTATATCGATAGAGGATTAAAATGTGTGTTGTTTACGATTGAGCACAGAAGGTAATGTTATTTTTTTTGAGATTTTGGAACTGTACGCCTCCACTGTGTGAAAGGATAACGAGTGAATCTACGTCGTAGAGCCTGGTCTTCCACCAGGCCCCCAATGGCGATGGCCGATGTCCCTTGGGGGGCACCGGTGGTGTTTAGCTGCAGGCAGGAGGGTCTCCCCTTATCGTCGCTGTACCCCTTCTTGTGGTTCGTTCGAGGTTACCCCATGTAGAGGTATCACGGTAATGAAAAGTCGATGGGCCAAATTCAGGGGTTGGGCACTGGGAGATGGGTAGCGTAGTCATGGAATAGCAAAGGTCCGGCAGCAGCAATCAAAGGGTTAACCAGAAATGCTGGGGTCGGGAGTCATAATTCGGGTTAACGGGTAACAAGCCAGAGTTGGTACACGGTAGTCTATCAGAATACGGGTAGGGAAAACTCATCTAACACTTGGTTACGCAGAACTGCAATACAACAGTCACCTACTCAGTGCTGGGCTGGAGTTATGGCCCAGCACTGATTATTCACCCTCTCTGCAGGTAAGTGATTGCATGAGAGGGGTGTCCTTTAAATCATGACACTCATGCGCTGCCCGCCTAGTATCGCCGGCGCTGCGCATGCGCCATGCGCTACTGGCGGCCGCATTGCTCTCACGCGGCTGCGTGCAGACCTTCCCAAGACTCGGGTAAACCCCGTTGGCAGGGGTTAACCCCAACAAACAGGCAAGTACTATCCTGGGGGAGAAGCTGTGACGCCTGGGGACCCCATTCACCACACCGGGGACCCCGAGGGCGCCACAATCCTCCCAGGACAATCAGAGGGCTGACAGGAACACTTTTTCACTATTGGAGAGGTGGACAGGGAGGCAAACTTTTGGGTGGTGATCACCCTAATTAACACATTTTTTTCAGTTTTTCTTCATTTGCCTGTAAAAACATCACACTACTTAACTAACAGGTAACAGGCTGCAAATCTTAGTTGTGTTGCCCAAATAATGATAATGTTTTATTCTCTAGTTTCTACACAATACAAAATCCAAAAAGTTAATAATAAAAAATGTAATGCAAATCACAGCATAATAGGTGAATGACCCAGCAGCCTGGTTGGAATGCTAAGTTCTTTTATCTCTGTATAGATAAAATGGTTATTTTTCTTCCAATGTCAGAACAATGTCTTCTCACATTACCATCCATATCCATCTTTTTTTCACATTGCTGTCTTGGGGTGATTGATTGCTACACTTTGTGTATGCTTCCTTCAGAACACTTGTGCTAATGATAGGTTACATCTCAAAGGGCTCTTACTGACTATAACAAATAGTAAGAGATAGCAAATATAGTATTGATATTACATGATCAAACCTAGCTTCATTGTGGTTCACAATCAATGACCAATTATTTATAACCGTAAAAATACCATCCTTTGAAAATATATACCATGGAGCAAGTGGTTGTGAAGCATCAACTGTAAGGCATAATAAACACTAGAGCTCAAAGGCAATGAAGGAAAAAATAACCTGAACATAATTGCCACCTGTCCCATGATTCTGTGTGAATTGTTATATAGTACCTCATCCCTTAGTGACACCAAAGGGTTGAAAGGGACCTAGAAATCCAATATTATAGACTACCGTAGACATATATAGCACAAACATGATTCTTAAGCTTGGCATGATATAAAAGGTTTTTCTATATTTATAAACATTACTATAAATTCTATACTATACTATAAATATCTTGTCATCTGGTGGATCATCTAGTTTGGTGTTGTTTCTTCTATAATGATGATACAATGGTCTTCTGACATTAACTGGATTTTCTACTAAGGACTTGATTTATCAAACCTAAACAAAAAAGTATGTTTCTGTACTTCCCCTAAAGTCACTAGGTAATGATGGCCGAACTGTTCGCCGGCGAGAAGAAGTCTAAAATTCCTTCTCCAGCTAGACCTTTCCGCACCTGGTCCAGCCAGAGGAAGAATTATTTCCACTAGAGATTAAGTAGAGACACCCAATCTCTAGTCTTGTACTGGGCACGGGCTGGAGGTGACGTCCCACCGACAGCGTCATTTCTGGTATAGTTTGCATTCAAATTCCCTGTCAACAGGTGGGGAATTTGAAGTTCTCCACGAACAGGCAGACGGCGGACTTTTTTTAAAATCGTCCATCACTATCACTAGGAGCCAGAATAAAAATCAGGTGAAAAGCTTCACAAAAAATGATAAAATTTTTGTTAATATTCTAGATCATTGGGTTATGTGCGTTGCTGATGCAGATAAGATTTAAAAAAATTGAAAACAAAAAGAGAAAACTACATTTTATATTAAAACGTTTTGAACACAGAATAAAAAGGATTCAAGACTAATTTAAGCATGACTGACAACAATGTGCGCCTCCTGTTATTGGTATGCCAGTGAAGAGAAATGGCACAGTGGCAAAGGGTTACAGTAGATTGGAAAAATGCACTGGGATGAAGCATGTAAATGTGAGACTTGACACCAGAGCTCACTAGCATTGAGGAAGAATATGAAACTTCAGTTGAAGTAGAAAAGCACTAGAATACTTCTACATCAATGTAATTGCGCACACTCCAAAGTCTATACATCATCATTATGCATAATACACAATGGTCAGTGCCTGGTTAACCCACTTAGTAACTGAGAAACATTTGAAGAGTCTATTCTTTTTGCACTTCTGTAGAGGAAAGAACACTTTGATTGGTGTTGTCTTGACTTTCTTCTTCAATGCTAAATTATTTTTGTAAATTTGATTTTGAGTCTTTGCTAAAACATTTTTAATGACTTTATATACTGTGCTTCATGGTACAATTCCTTTACTGATTTAACATAGTTAACCCTGTTTATACATAATAATGCAAAATTAATGCAAATTGAAATCTGGAAATAAACATCAAAAACAACTATTAAACTCATGCAAATTTACTGCTGGTGACAACATGTAAACATTCCTTCTACTGATGTACCTTGTTTCTTTTCCTACTTTCAAAATAAGTCAAGACAGATACATTGTTAACACCAAAACACCAAAGGTATTGTCACACAGATTGTGTCAATGTGTTCTCTTCCGACCTGTATTGTTCATAGAACTCCACAACCATTTCAAACAAAGTCCTTGTGCTGCACAGGATTTTTGAGAAGAACACGATCATTCAGTGAATTACATTTTATTATGTATAATTGTTGTTCATATTCTTAAGAGGTAATAAGACATTTTTCAGGAGAGATGTTTGACATTTGACTGATGCTACTTACAAAATTCAGCTCAGCACCATTCTTTTAAAATTTTCTCAAGTCAGTCCTTTTTGACATAATAGATGTGTTATGCCTAAAAGTATTCATATGTTATCCTGCAACAATCTTATGTAAAAGGGATTTAAAGACAACAAAGCTGGAACTTGTTCAAATTGCTCTTGGTTAAAAGTAATTTTGCAAATATAGAGATTTTAATTAAAAAGCCAATGCGGCTGCAGTGCAATTTCTGTTCAGTAATGGACAAACTAGCGGTATTGCTACTTTGGCTGCTAACCATGTCCGGTACCAGCAGAAACCCAGCAAGTGTATGAAAGACACATGCTCTGTGCCTGCAAAACTGCATGCAGCAGAGTCCTTATTTAGTAACACACTGCATTGCAACTGTAGGCTAGTGTGAAAGGTGCACAGGTTTTTCTAGAGTCCTGGTGGTTTTGAACTTCTTCCACTTGTGGATGATGGAGGCCATTGTGCATTGGGACCTTCAAAGAAGCCAACATTTTCTGTAACCCTACCCGATGTGTGCCTCGAGACAATCCTGTCTTGGAGGTCTACAGACAATTCCTTTGACTTCATGCTTGGTTTGTGCTGTGACATGAACTGTCAACTGTGGCACCTTATATAGAGAGGTGTGTGCCTTTCCAAATCATATCCATTCAACTGAATTTACCACAGGTGGACTCAATTTAACATCTCAAGGATTATCAGGGGAAACAGGATGCACATGATCTTAGTTTTCAACTTTATGGCAAAGACTGTAAATACTTATGTACATGTGTTTAAAATGTTTATTTATCATAAATGTTGTAATTATGGGATGTTGTGTATAGAATTCTGAGGAAAAATATATTTTAGTTCATTTTGGAATTAGGCTGTAATATAACAAAATGGGAAAAAGTGATGTGCTGTGGATAATTTCAAAATGCAATGTGAATGTATGATGCATGTGTCTGCATGATTTTTGTGTGTCTATGATGTATATGTCTGTCTTTATGAGTGTATCGGTCTCCAAAAGGTTTGCCATCACTGTTGTAGTATATGTAGTTTTTGATGAATTAGGTTCAAAGTCAACTTGAAATTTTGATGATGATACCTTGTTCATGGGGTTTTCAATTAACTCCCAAATAAACTACTGTAGTGGAATTTTTGTATATATCACTACTAATCACTTCAATATTAAGGTGGATTGGTTGATGGAACAGCAACTGCCATTTGCAAAGAACAATCAGTTCCTTATTCAACAACAGTTGCAATGTATTTGAAAACACGAATCTTTACAATCTACCAATTTAAGTAATGCTAGATAGGAGGATTTTAAAAGAACGCTATGAAAATAGGTACAAAACAAACCTCTTGGTGTATTTAGTTTAAACAAAACATTTGGTACTGTTCAAAAATGGTTCTTTGTAATAAACATATCGCTTGCTTTAGAAATGTCATGTATGATGTTTTATTGGTGAAAAAGCATACATATATGTAAATTCAAAGATATTGACAATAATTTGACACTAAATATATCATGTGATTCAACCTATAATACAATCATAGTACTGCTGCCTTACTCATGACATCCCACTCAAAAGCAGGACATTGGTTACCATGATGTATGTTTATCAGGCTTCCAATTTGAAGGACTATATATATATTGCCAAACAAATGCTTAATATATTTTAGCTTTCCTTAGGAAACCTGTGTACCTTTCACACTAGACCTGCACTTGCGTTTCTGGTAACATGCATTACCAAAAACGTCCTGCAGCCTGCATTTTTGCAGGTGCAGCGCAAGCATTTCCCATACACTTGTATGGGAGATGCAAGCGCAGCATACTGCAAACCGTGTTTTTCTTGCTGGTAATGGATGCGGTTAGTGTGAAATGGCCCTAACAAAAATATAGCTTATACAGCCATTACTTATGAAGGTATGTTGTTAAGTTTATATGTATTTTAAATACTGTATTTTTCGCTATATAAG
>CM070034.1:61125228-61136125 GCA_036250615.1 Ptychadena robeensis | reverse complement strand
AAAATTATTCCTCAAAAATACCACTTGCCTAATAATTCTGCACTCCCTGTATATGCTATTGAGAATTGCAGATTGATTTGCACGGATCAAGACTATTGAAAGTTTAGTATTGTGTGTGTGTGTGTGTTTTTATTTGTTGATATTACAGAAAGCTTTAAAACATAACTTTCATAGTTAGGGACATATCTATAAAGATATATATAAAATATAACCTGGCATCTGTCCATGACACCTAAATTAGAGTCACATTAGATGCCTTTCTTCAGGACCATGGGAGCATCATCCTATGAGAATTGTTATCCTCAGTCTTATGATCCTCCTGAAAAGCTTCACATTGGTGCCACCCTCAGAAGACAGAATATGTTGTAAGTATACTCTTTCTCTTCAGGTATGATTTTCTAATTAATATTGCTGAATGTATTAGATGGAGAGATTTAGACTTAACATGATATCAAGCCCCCCCTTACATCTCAACAGAAGAGAAAGCTAAAAGCACACCAATGTATCAAGAACCATAAGCCAGGGAGCTACGTATCGTTACCAAATACTGTAATTAAACTGTTTCATTTAAGAGAAATGTACAATTAAAAATGGGTAAAACTCTGTCATAATGTTTACAATTTAATTACAAGTGTTACATATCATTTACAGATCATTTCCATTTTTGTTTTAGCAAAAATGTATTATGCAAATGTCATAACACATTTTTACTATTCCATAAAAGTAAGAGGCTACAGCTACAGAAGGTAAAAATGGCCCAGTATCTAGTTAACTCAACTTGATTTACTAAGATCTCATAAATAGATTGAAGAGAATTGTGGCAAAGCTACCGCTTACTAGCTTAGATTGTTATATGAAAGCAAGTAAGATAAATTGTAAATTTTGTGTGTCAGTGTGTCATTTTCAATAAACTGCAACACACCAAGCAGCCACAGATGTTTTATGGTAACAGTTGATTGCATTGGACAAATAATATTACAGGATGCTGTTTTTTTATATGTATCTCTCCTCTGTTAAAATTAATGTACCACACCAAGCTATTTCTATTCCAAGTCATACTGAATTTGTTAATGTTCCATTTGACTGTATCTGAAATTAATGTATTTGAGGGTAGCCTTTCCCATCATTATACGTTTAATCATATTTGAGAACAGTTGTGTAATCTGTATGGAACATATATGGAAGAGTAAAAAAATCAGAAATTAAATTTTTTGGTCTAATATTTGAAAGATAAAAAAAATCTGAAATGGCGTCACTTAGCACATTGCTCCCCAACTTTACCTCTTCTGTAACTGGTTCTTAAAGTTAACCAAACATATGTGTCCACCCTAATCTCCAAAGCCTTTCCTTTTACTTGGTCCCCTTGATCCTATTTTACCATGCCTTCCCTTTCCTCATTTCTTCTCTTCCATCATACTAAACCTTTCTCAGGACAATAACCATCTATTTAAAAGATTCCAAAGAAGATGTGTTGTGAAGTTGTGATGACTGATCTATACATTTATAATTATGTTATGCTTATACTTATTATTATGACTGATTTCATGTGGTTAGACCATGTCATGTTTATTTTATCTTCTTTGGAATCTTTTAAATAGATGGTTATTGTCCTGAGGAAGCCCGAAATTATGGGTGAAACATGTAGACACAATGGGCGGCCCTACCCTTGAGCACCTTGGTTAAACTCGGCCCCATTTTGGACCATCATACTAAACCTTGATCAAATTTTTCCAGAATGCATATGACTCTTTCATGTTGGGGCATGCCCCCCAAAAAAACTTAATTGGGCATGGATGCCATCCTTAAATATTGGTATTTTGTCTTCTTCTCTTTTATGATCCTCATCTCATGTGCACTTATATTTAGTGCCCTACTCTGCTAACTCTATGAATGGTAACCTCCACCTCTGGTTTCTACCTTAACCCCTAGAGTGAAAAGTGACCAATGATTTAATATCTGCTCCAAGCACAGTTTACTATTCCATTCTCCTTGATCTCTGCTTAGTTTTTAACACACTGAGGCATTATCTACACTTCAGTTTTATCTTTAGACAATCTGGGGTTTGGTGTTTTTTGGCTTTACTTCTACCATACTAGCATTAACACTCCCTCTCCCCATGCCACTTTCTTCTTTTGTACTACAAAGCTTAGTGTAATACCTTTCTATTATGAATATACAACCATGAACCTGGTTTGGTTAGTTTAGCTTCTAGTATCACAATAATTGAAACAGTACCCAGATCTATCTCCCCACTCCTGATCAGTCAATATAAATTCCTTCTAAAATTTTAAAAAAGGAGTTAAAATAAGTCATTGTCATTACCTTATCACAAGGTTCAACTCATTCATTTTTGTAAATTTAAAGCCAAGATTATTACTGTACATATATATTTTTATTTAATTATAGATATTTGTTCAACATTAAAAATATATTTTACATGGTTACTGATAACAATTCATGGTAATGTGCACTTATAGTGTAAAATGATAAGTATTTTTATAATATTTTACTAGCCATTAAGTTAACATCATTTTCATAACTGGATTATATTGTAGTATAAATCAAGAACATATAGTGTAATGTGTTTATTTTAGTCTTATAAATGAATTATTCGCACACACTTTAATTCAAGTTTTATAACCTGCACAGCACCTGCTTTCAGCATTCTTTAGTATAATATATAACAGTACGATTTTGCCTAGTTCAAATGAAGACCATATGAATATTAAGTTAACAGTGGGTAGTTGGTTGCTTCAGGCCACTTAGTCAGGTTTTAAGGTAATGATTTTATAATTTTTCTTGTTTGAATAAACATGTTCTTTGCTCAAAATAATCTGTTCAGTAATACTAATATGGCATTGTTCATCTCATGATTTATAATTTATATAAAAAAATTTGACCACAAATCATAATATTATAATTATTACAAATAAAAAAAGAACACAAAGTGCATAGAAGTTAATCCAATTAAAAAAAATAAAATGAATATGAATTAAATAAGTGTGTGCTTATCTACCCGCCTACATTCATCAACTAGCAAATAGTGCTTAATCCCTGGTGGGCTTTTTTGCAGAATTAAGTAAAATTTTTGCTTTGGTTGTTACTGTTTAATTTACTAAGCTTATTAAAAAATCCTCTAAAAAGGGTTTCTGTCATAAAAACAAATCAACACCAAAATACATAAATTAATTAAAAAAATAAGTCAGCTTGATGTAAAACTGTTGAGTTTTTATGAAACCAATTAAATTGACTTAGTGATGGACATTGGGTGCAAGAATTTGGTAGTCATAATTCCCACCGAGGACACCGGTTGCCCTTTTAAAGTTGCAGAGGGTGCTAGTGTTGTCCCATTTACCATAATATTTTTTGTGAAATTCTTGTCATCAAACTGAATTTGATAAGTCCATAAAACATTTTGAAACTGCACAATTATTATGGATCCAATGGTCATTCATAGTTGGCCAAAATAATCTCAATGTTATAGATGTTCACATGTATCAGGTGCTATAGGGGAAGGTTGCTGATTGATCCATCAGCACAGAATTCTGAACAACCGGCAATCGGCAATTGATCGGATCGGGACCACCTTGGGAATCCGCTTTGTGATTTGAACATGAGCCGATCTCCAAAATGGCCGATTCCACAAAATCCATTAATTTTTAAGGCTGTTGCATAGGGCTATTTGGGTCCATCAATGTACTCCGATTGCCAAATGATTGACCAAAAAACCAACATGTCCAATCCGATTTTCAATCGATTCCGATTTTTTGGGGTCGATCGTTCAGAGTGATCAAAACCCGATTGACTGCCGATCGATTGTGATTGATCTGTCAAAAATCTAGTGAAAAAGCCTATGTATGGCTACCGTAAGGCAGAAATACCCCAACTCAATATGAAAACTATTAAACTAGCATATTTAATACACTAAGCTTCACTGCCTCCGAATTATTGGGCAGCGCATGAGCTAGATAATGGCTGCTTCCATCATATATTTCCTACACAGGTGTCTACTTTGCCAAAGGCTTTCTTGAACTATTATGTGTGATGAAATCAATTAATGATTGCTTTCTAGTTAATTACACAGGGAGGCCACAGGGCAAAAATTATTATTCAATTACACATCTTGTAAATATGAAAATGAGTGGTTGGCTGATTCTTCATTGAAGGACAAAATCAATAATGGATCCCATTCAAGGACTACATGTCCTATAAACACTTGTGTAAGTTACTTCTCGAACTTATACAAATGAAACAGCAACACAGCAGTGACGACAGGGGCTCCAGGAAGAACTGAAATTTACTCCTAAACTTCTTTCTTCAAACCATGTCCTTGTTTTATAGTTGTGTACCAGTACCATTTCAGTAGGGAGAAGCAGCTTATATTGCCTCCTTAGTTGGCATTATGAACTGGCTTGCAGGGGCAGCTCAGATCCTAGTGAGGTAGACATTACCTCGAAACCTAAACTCTCAAAAGCTCTTTATTCACAGACAAGTGTTTATTTCCAGGCCTGGAGCTAAATCAGTAGAATTATTTTGCTAACGCAAACCAATGTATGATTAGAGTCCCATTTACACTTATCTGTTTTAATGTGTACACTTATCTGTTTTAGATGCTTGTTGGAACACATGTTCTCCACTGTGCATTAAAATGGAAAGTTGAGAACAGGTCCAAAGAAAGAAGAGGGGCAGGATATTTTTGTTTAGTTTTGTAGTCCAGTGGCACATAACGCAGACAGGATTGAAATCTCAGCTTTAAATGTGTGGTTTTCAGCATACACAGGAAGTTAGAAACTCTCTGGATTTCTGGTAGGATCACTAGGTTAATTTTGTATGCTTGACGTAAATCAGTGAGAAATGCTTATGTTATGCTCACATAGTCTATCAATTCAAATGCTGTCATAGATATTTTTTCTAATATAATATATAAAATGTAATATGTCAAATTATATATGAAAAGTCTGATTTGTATAAGCAGCCAGTTTTACAGCTACCTTATTTTTGTTTCCACTTTATATTGCTAGTGCCTATATTTTAGTAAACAAAATACTTGCGTTACTTAAGTTTAGTGTGTTAAATGTCAAATAGTCAAAGTATGACTGTATTTCTGTAATTAAGTTGTTCCCATGAAGGGCTGTGCATTCACTTGCACTTCTTTGACTTCTAATTAACTGAAGAATACTGTAAACTCCTTATGCAGAGATAATCCGCCTGAGGGAAAAAGTTCTGTTATGTGATAAAGTGCCAATGGATGCTTATTAACTTACAAAACATGTGCAGCCCATGGTTTTATTGTTGAATAAAACACATTTTATATAAAATGTGTAAATAGTGATTTAGTCCTCAACCATTAGGGCTCAGTGCTCCAGCTTAACATCCATGGCAAACATGACCAAGATCAGGTCACAAATGCTTTTGATGTCTTGATTATCCCAATACTTTAAACACAACCCTATCCTTAAAATAAGAATAAAAGAGGCACACAGAGCAAGTGTGAACAAATACACATAAGTCATATTAATGAAAACACATTAAAAGAAACTAGAACAACATGTTGTTCTTCAATCCATAGTCTAAAGGTGGCCATTTTTCAATTCAATTGATTTAAACAATTGTTCCTTAAAAAAAGATTCCTTTAGCAATTATTCAATTGAATAAAAGTGATGGAAACTGAACATAAAATCCTTTGAGCAGTGATTTTACCTGTTGGTAATTTTTAGTCAATCGTATACAGTAAGTATCTGATGGACTTATTTGGATGATGGATTTGTGTTCGATCATACTAAGGAGTATGTGCACAAGGCTTAGGGAATTAATCATTTTGAACCAAACACAATATGTGCTGGTCAATATTTTTATTGCACAATGGAATCTAAGATCAATTAAGAAAAGGTTTATGTATGTTTGGATACCTTAACGTTTAGCTGGAGCCTCTGCTCTGATATCTGGATCTGCAAGTTTAGGCCAGAAATATTGGCTTCTGTCATCCGCAAAGTATGTACATGACAAATTATACTTTTGCCATTAAAATATGTTTTTTCATACAGATTTATGTCACAATTTTAATAGTTTAATAGTTGGAAATGTTTCTCATTGGACTCATTTTGATGGGAACTTTGAAGTAGAACGCTTCTATGGGGCTTTGTCCAAAACCCTGAAGACAATCATAGATGGGTTCCACACAAGTCTACATGCCAATGTGTAATGTTCATTCATGTATAGGCTTGAAATACTGGTTGTAAACGAACAGTAGAAACCTGGTCCTTGGATCACAGTAGGTAGGCATCTTTCGGTTATTTCAGATCACACTTAAGTGCAAGCATTGTGTTAAAGTGCAGTAAGCCGTTCAATAAAATATGTACAAGGAGAAATAATAAAATGTAAAATGAGATTATCAGAAAAGGGAAAACAATGTGCAATGACATTTTAAAAGTAATAAATCAGAGGACCCCAAGGAAATAAATAACAGTAAATCAACCTTGAATTTTCTTGGCATGAAGCTAGGTCAAATAAAGGGTAACACAAAAGGCTGCATTTAAACACGAGTTAAGCATAGAACATGGAAATAGAGTTATTGAATATACATTATAGTGAGAGGGGGTTACGAAAGAATATGCCTCTCAGGCTTCAGATAATTTTTTTCTTATTATGGAGAAGTTAAGATGGTGCTTCCAGTTACACAGAGTGTTCAGTGTTGCATGGTATAACTGTATGAACATATTCAGATATATCATGGAGAAACATGCCTGGGGCAAGAATAACATTTTCATAGGCTTACCAGGCCTAAAATTAGAAGACATATGATAACTACAGAGATAATTTTTCAGATGATTCTTTATAGTAGATCAAAATTACTTTCCCTGAAGACAAATACTCTTTTTACATATAGAAAGGGGACTGAGGATGTTAAAGGGGAAAGCTGCTCAACAGTGAAGTTGCATGAAATAAAGCTTGGTCCCTCTACCCATAATCAACCATACTAAAGTATAATAAAGTTAATTCCCTCTATCAGAGGGTCAGAGAACCAACACTTACCTCAAGGATCAAGTGTTGAAACTCCTTTCTACTTTAACAAAGCAAGCTTTTTCTTACAAAGAAAATAGTTCCCAAACATATTAAAAACTTAATAAAACATGATAATAATAAGATAATTATGTTTTATAATTAATATGATATTTAGGTGTCAGAACGTACCATTTACTGCTAAGTAATAACAACATTAATCATGAATGACACCAAGACCAGTATGAAATTATGACTAGACATAGTGTCTACAACATAGAATATCTGTACTAAGTGTCATACATATGAAACAATAAAACTTGAAGAAATATGTGGTGGTCTCGTCTCATAAAACAGACTGGTCCGGAAAAAATAAAATAATAATAAAATAATGATCCAAAAAGTTGACTATTCCTTTAAGATTTGTGTAAACATATGTATGTGAAAATGTCTGGAAATGGCCCAACTACTTAACAGGCAACCCAGAATAATAAGCTGCCTGTGTCTGTCCTATTGTTTCACCAAAATTGTTTTTTTTTACAACAGGAAACAGGATGAAAGTAAATCTGTCTAACTGCATTGGTTGGCATCTTCTTCTATACAATAAAAAGCTGATATGGGGTTTACATTTTAGTTGGGATATTTGTACATGCAGGCTGTTGGTTCCAGCTGGAATTCTGCCATATCTCTGGGCAGACAAGATAACACCATGAAACATGCCAATGTGATCAACTATTGCTGCACACAGATGAACTGAAGAAGTTAATACAGTCATCACTGAACAATTTATGCCCTTCATTACAAATCCAACTATTGTTTGTTGTACATTTGTAACACATGATGGCTGCTACTAAACTGGAAAAAAGAGCCACATTTATAGAGCAGTTTTTAGAAATCTATGCAGTTTCAAATAAACCACTTCTAGTAGGTCAAACATCAAATAGGAATACAGAATCTCATCCATTTTTCATGATGTTGAGACTTAAAACTAAAATCCCTTAGGTAAAGGAATGGCATCAGCCAAGTACTCTGGGATGTAAGGGACTCGTGTTCATACTGACTTTTGAGCTCACAAAGCTACAATGCTAAATGTCAAAATTACCTTTGTTTGAACAGAAAATGATGAAAAAATACCAAACACAAACATTGGTGTTTTTAAGGTTTACCTGTATTTGAAATAAAATAGCAGTGTTAAAACACAATCACACTCTTTACAGCAGCAGAGTGCTGCAGTAAACCACTAATGGATGGTGTCATCTATAATCAATCAAGGTCTCGAGATCTACTAGTACACCAGATGATCAGCATGCAGGACAATTACTGACAAGGGGCAAAAAGATGTTCTGAGTCTGAGCAGTTCCTCTTCTATCACTGCTGCCTGAGGAAGAGGTCCTACATGACCTTGAAACATTACATTTGCAGAATTCAATAAATGGCCCACTGGTTGATTATCTAATAGCAGAAAATGCAGATTATTTGTTGCATTTCAAAAGAGCAGAGAAAGTGTGATATTAAATGTGTTGTCTTCGGTTTTTGCTTTATTTTGGGTAATATATTTAATCAATCTTAAAATGTGATGTGTGCTTATTGATATAGGTGGGATAGGATTAAATCTGATATGTCATGCCACAAAGAGCAACATTATCATAAGTCTTAAAAACATGTTTTATAAAATTAAAATGGGCAGCACAAATGAAAAAAGTGCTGCACGTTGTTTGCCATTATACTGCTAATGCTTACTAGAGATTTGTGGTAATGTTTATAAACTAAATTACGGAAGATACAACATTTAATAGGCTTTGCATAACCTATATTAATATTCATGTATGTTTTTGCCCCCAAAGGGAAAAAACACCACGGACAAATTTTTTGTTCTCCTCCCACTGGCTAAGCACTGCTCACAAGCAGATCTTCCCTTCACTATTGTTGCACCCGGCGAGCACAAAGCTCCATAACAGTAGTTTATCTAGTACAGAGCAGTAGTTTATCTATGTTTTTTGGGTATCAGATTCTCTGATTTATAGGGTGCAATTTATACAATGTATAAAAAAGGTGCCTGATATCAAAGATAGAATGTTAATCTGATAGAATTATAATCTGTCATCACAATTACTAATACAATATTAATAAACACATATATATCAAAATTCAAAAGAGACACAGACTCAATGTAAAGAGTATAAAGATTCATAATATATTGATCATTTTAAAAGGAATAGTTATTAGAATTGTACTTACAGCTTTCCTAATTTGTGTCTACTGAGGTCACGATCCTTATCCTGTAAAAGAAGAAAAAATAACACCATAAAATAGTTAAATATATATGTACTTTGCTTTTTTTTTCTCTAACAGCTTAGAGGCTCTTTTTGGCTACTGTGGATAGTGACTCATTTAAGAATCTTTACTTGACAAGTATGTATAAACCAATCACTCACAATAATAAAACTACCTGCATGATATGTTGTGGGCCCCTGTGTCATTAAATTAGCAGTAACTTATGAGGCATGAACTATACAAGACCCCTGTCAACCCAAATGCTCTGTCACACATACATCCATCTGCATCTTTGAGCTTTGGATGCATATGACCTTGACATCGGCAATAGTCCTTTATTTGACAATTTGGTGAGTACAATCTAATGCATCTAAGGAACACCCCATAAGACCTGTCATTTCGGAGATGCTGTGATTAGCTGTCTAGCGATTACAATTGAACTATTTTCAAGGTCTCTGATATCCTTAGGCTTGCACATTCACCCTATTTCTTACAAATCACGTTTAAGTACATACTGTTCTCTGCTTTCCTGATATATCCAACCCCTTGACAGATGCCATCATTTTCAGTGTTATTCACTTCACCTGCTGGCAATTCTAATTTTGAGGATAATTAGTGTAACTTCCCACAGCAACAAATGTAATGCAAACTATTCTGAATGAGACCACCATGGAGCACACCTTTAGATTTAAAACAACATGGCTGCAAGTTTTGTAACAGGTAACCAACATGCATGTGTGACAAATTAAATGTAGAAAGATAATATAATATGTGCAAAAACTATTCTAGAAAACATAGCAGTTCCAAATAAAATGAACCCAGGATTTATATATATATATATATATATATATATATATATATATAAACTTATTTGTTAATGGTTTATGTTAAGGGGTACACGTTGTTTTCCCAAACAACCAAATTTTAACATACTCCAAAACACAGAACAGGGAGGTCATAAATGCTGGATGATCATTAGAACCACCCACACCATAATAATCAGTGTTCAGCACAAGGCATTAGTAATTACCCACAGCTGTTACACCACAATGATATTGTACAATACACATTATTGCAATAAACACAGGGAGTTCCATTTGCAGGAAAATAATAAAAACCATACAGTACAGCTAATTAACTAATTAATAAGACTTAGACAAACCAGTGCTGAAGGCTGAAATTACTGTGTGAGACATGTACTTCTGCAGAAGAACATGCAAGATGAAGAGTGGTTATTTCATTTTATCCCTTCCCTTTACCAAGCATGGGGACGCATAGAGAACTAATAACATAAAGAACTGGTTTGATAGAGCTTGCAACCTGATGTTCCTGCCACAATCACCTTAAAGCACACATTGGCTAAAGTCAACATTAATATGACTTGAAATCAAAATCATAGAATATACTGAGCCACTGGCGAATCCATAATGACCATTGATCAACATTGAGTCTATGTTAGTATTTGGTAACAGTTGTTTGCACTTGATACTATTATTATCCTGTATTTATATGTATTTATAGCGCCAACATAATACACAGCACTTTACAGAGCATATATAGTCATATAACTTAAGCTAGCCACACACGGGTAGATTCCCGTGCAATCGACCACCAATCAATCACA
>CM070034.1:61093463-61125128 GCA_036250615.1 Ptychadena robeensis | reverse complement strand
CACTTTTTCACTAATTAAAAAAATGAACAGTTCTTGCAATTGAAACCTCTGTTTTAAAATGTAAAACATCCGGTTTCAGTGGCTAACACCAGCTCCTATCCCATGTTTAACACAGGAAGTATAATGCTCTATGCATGGGAAATCATTCATTATAGCCTTAGACACTCATTACTATATAGGGTCTCTGAACTGCAGCTGCTCTGCTTTTAAAAAAATCCTATTACATTCATGTATTATTAAACTGGTCTCTTTTTTACTTGTGTCAGCAACACATATGGCTCTAGTAATCCATTATCCAGATGTAACAGTAGACATTGAAGAGAATAAGCTCACACATTGTTAGAGGGGGGAAAAGAAGGATATACATTGTGTTAACAAATTGTTTTTACAAGATGTGACACCATTGTTTAATTGTGGTACTTTATTAGAAGCCTTTTATTTTTTATGTATTTCTAGACTTTCAGAACAGCCCTGTAGGTGTTACATCTAAAAGAAAATAAACAGATATAACGTACATAAAAAGGTATGACAAAAGTCACAGTTCACTTGTTATCTTCTGAGCAGCAGTTTCTGTTGGCTAATAATATGATATAGAAAGACTTAGAACATAAATGTCAGTTCCATTTGTCCTTGAAAAGAATGCCCAGGCTGGATGACTTGACAGCCCTCCTGAGCATATACCATATATTTAAGATTCCAGGAAACTTCTATAACAATGAAAATGTCCACTTTATTATTGAAAGTCCTGACCTTTCTGTAGTTGTATTATATAAAAAAAGATATGTCTTGTATAAAAAGTATGTTTTTTTTTGGTTGAGTTGGAGATCATTGCCAAGTTCAAAAGTGTGTCATTAGTGGGTAAAGTAGTTAGATGCTAATTGTTGTACCAACATCTAGTTACTCTGAATGCTCTAAACCAGAAGAAGAAGACCAGAATTTCATATATAACAAATGCTTTCAACTAGGCTTCAACCAATTCTTTTCGCAAGGTTCTGATCAGGACACATTTTGGTGCCTTTATAACCAAACATACCACTGCAGAGGTAGCCCATTGCTCACAGTATTGTGAGACTATATACTTGGAATAGAAATAGATACTAAAATAGAAAAATAAAAATTAAGTCCCAGTTGGTGGTAATTCAAAGACTTAAGAGCCTATGTCACTTGTTGAGGTGTGCTGTTTCAAATCCAGAAAAGGATACAATACAAAAGCCAGTACTAATAAATGTCTTGTATCTAAAATCTGAATTAAACCAAGTTTTCAATTCTGAATGATTAAACAGTAATCAGGCAGAGTAAGCTAAACAGAAAACTCTAATGTGAGGAACTACTCACCAAATCGCTCTATGTGGGCTGTTTCTACTGGGCTACAAAGAACTCAAATTAGGGTTAACTGAATGAACATCCTGACTTCTAGCACTGCTGGACTGTACAGAATAAACTATTAGTACTTCTCTTATTGTTTTCATTTCTTGTGAAGACACATTCTAAAAAAGACTTTCTCTACTTCAATTTTTTTTTCAACGATTGTCAAGTTATCTATATAACTAACAAAATGTTCAGATTTTCACAATAAGTCTCTAGGTGAGTAGCTGTTATCCTCCCATTTATAATGATACAATTTATTCTAAGGCTTTAAAGCCTGAGAAAGATAAATGCAATGACTTATTCTGAAATTGGGAAATTTTTGGGAAAAAGAAAATCGTACAAACCATTGAAATGGCTATGCTTCTGCAAATTATTCTGGTGGGACGCAGTGAGGGATGGCAGAAGAAGTACCGGAATAATGAAAGTGCCATTGGAAAATATAATTCTACGTCATGAGTAAACTGATCTCTCTTTGGATATTGACAAGTGTTCAAATCAGGATAATCCATGTTCATTCCTGAATTTTACAGATGAGTCTGTTCAGCATAAAAAGGTTTGTTGTATTATGTGTATTGGTAATGAGATAAGTGACATAGACATAGCTTTCAAGTGAAACAATTATTGATTTATTTTGTAGGTTTGTTACATACTTCTGTGAATGGGCGAACAGCAGTAAATCAATATGGATATGTCTGTTACAATATGCTGTATAGGAAAAATATATTAAATAAAATATGATTGGGCTAATGATTTGTTAGTGACAAAATAATCAATACGTGTCATTACATTAGCTCTAATGCCTTTTTAAATATTGTTAATATAACATAATTTATAGTATATGTGTATTAATTTAATAATACCTCTGAACCTATTTTATAGGGAAATTAATGAAAGAAGAAAATTAACCGTTTTTTGGTTGGAGGTTTATTATATTATTTCTTTTCAGGTATATAATTAAACAATAATCTCTTACACACCTGGTTGTAAATAGTTAAAATAAGTAAACATTTAACATTGTGAATGTTGAGAATCTTAGGTGATTAATTTAAGGGTTTAGCATTAACATCTAAGGATGAAGCATGGACATTTAACAGACACGATTGTAGCTTCCTGTAATTAATGTCAACTGCATTGGAAATTAAACAATTATGAGTTTTTGTGACAAAGTTGTGTAAAAACGTAATACCCAAATTACCCATTACCACTAATCACGATTTTATCTAAAAAGAAAAATAAGTCATTCTGAAAGTGGCATCATCATATGTCAATTGGCCTACATAGTGACAGAAAATATGTATTGTTTGTAGAGATTTGCAAGTAAGATCTTAAAAATGACAATAACCAAACTTACCTATGTAGTTTATTTCTCTTGTGAAATTTCTTTGTTGTTTCATGTTCTCTCCTGACAGTTTGATTGTCACGGATGTCAGATGTTTCATAATGCGATGTCTAGACTGACATTGCAGACGATCTCCATGTGCTTCTACATTTTGTGTGCTCAGAAAAGTTTATAAAGGTCTTAAAAACATGATAATTCCGTTATTCAGGAAAAGTATCAAGTATCAATAAGTGTTGTTGTAGATAAACAATCAGTTGGATTTGAAATTTTATTTGAAATATTTGAAATTATGATGATAATGATTTTAAAAGGTGCATACATTATGTTTGTATATGGTCGTACATATGTCGTACATCGTATATGGTAATGTCGTATAGGATTTACAAAGGAGTAGGCTAAAAAAAATTCCTACAGCAATCTCCTCTTCAATGAAAGACACAACTATTACCTTTTTGTTCGGGCTATAAAATGCACCTTGTTTTTAGATCAGGAAAAAAAATGGTGTCACTAGAGAGCACAATTCAGACAGAAAGGGGCGGGGACGGTGGATTCATTCAATGAGCACATTTAGTAACTTTTTCAGACTTAACAGAGCCCGTTATTAGAAGAGTAGCAGAAGAAGTTTTATTACTAGCAGAAATGTAAGACATATCCTTGTAAATTTCAGAAACAAAGGTTTTTAAACAAATTCAGTAAAAAAAAAACTCTTTGTAACACAAACATCTACAGTACATGTGTTCCTTCCGTTGGCACTTCCACACTCTGCCTACACACAGCCGCCAGTGTGAGCCCTGGCACATTAAAGATGATACACTCCAGATTCTACCCGCAGTCATAAAGCTTATGACTGCTAATGTGCCAGGGACTTGTTCCACTCTCACTGCCTCAGGCTGGGAGTAATACTACAAAAATAAAAACATATAATCCCCTACTCAGAAAAGTTCAGAGTGGTTTCCAAACTGAAACATAAACATGGTTGCAATTGCATAACATATATTGAATCACTGTATAGATAAATGTGTGGATGTCTATAAAGAAATGGTCTACAGTGCAGGCTGTTTTGGGGTATTCTAGTTATTAGTAAAATTTTGCTATATGACCAGTGCTATAGAAAGGATAACATTATAAATCACATAACTGTTATTAATATTATCATTCAAAGAAGTAAAAGATGGGGTACTCCTCCAATAGTTTACATTTTTTCATTTAAATCTAACCTTACTATTTCCACAATGGGATACTGTCCCGTCCTCTTCAATAAATGCTTGACAATTACATCAATGGTATTGTCAGTTATTAAGATTTTATGGCTGATTGAGTGTTAATTACAGGCTATTCTATTATTTGTAGCACTTTGTTAATTACACTATTTATAGTTATAGAGAACTGATTGCTATATTGAAAATTTGGTAATTATTGTCTAGGTTTCCTGTCCCTTGACTAGAATTACCATTTTCTAATTTCTAGTTCTGATACCTCTGTGACACTACATAGTAAAATTCTCGTTTAGGTGTTACTTTTCAGGGTTTCCAATGCAAGCACATTTCATTATGTCTAATTAAGGTTTGTCACCGCTAAGGGTGTGTTTCCCCAGTGCAATGTGCTATGTAGACACCTCCTGCGCTAAGAGCATTTCTTGATGGGGTTGCTGACAGAGCCAATTGTTATACATGCCTACCACACTGGCTTACTCCACGGAATGGAGCCGATCTGCCATTCGGAAGGTTAATGTAGTGCAGTATGCCAACCTCTGGCTAGCGCACCAGCTCCATGCCGTGGAGACAGACAGTGTGGAATGCAGGTATATGGATTGGTTCCGTTGACATCCCCGTCAAGCTCTTCCCTGTCAAGTCCATAATGCCCTGGAAACCCTTAAGCTGGCCATACACCTTTAGATTTCTCTGTCAGATTTCCTTTAGATCTCCTTTTGTTTTAACAAAACCATGTTATATAAGGGACTTTCTAAACAATCAAGTCTACCTGTGTTCAATCACCGATAGAGATGGTCGAATTTTTCGACTTGCAAACTTTGTGAGCTTATTGCAAAGCCCCTGAAAATGGTATCATCACCAAACTTGCTGGAGGTTGGAGGAACATGTGAAAAAATAAGTTTTGCTCTAGCACATGTAGTTTTTGCATAAATTAAGTTAAGTTCAAAGTGAAAGTCGAAATTCTGATTTTCAATTTTTTTTACTTGACTTTGAACTTAATTTGTGAAAAGACTTAATTTGTTAGAGACTTACTTTCTTTTTTTGCAGTATACCCCCAACCCTTCTCTACATCTCCAGCAAGTTTGGTGATGATACTATGCTCAGGGGCTTTGCAATTAAGTCGAAACCGGCGAAATGGTAGAATTTTTGAAAAAAAATGCGACCATATCTAATCACCGAGGACCCTATACTACATAGTTGTTGGTAGATCTAAAGGATATCTGACAGAGAGATCTAAGAGGTGAGGTGTATGGGCAGCTTAAGACAAAGACTATTCCTGCCTCCCTGGTCTCTGAAAAACCTTGCTTTGTCATTGCTGAATGGCCCGACAAAGATAGTGGTCTTTTTTCCTGCAAAATGTGCCATTACTAAAAAAAAGTAATGACTAGCGAATCTGTCGCCTCTTTCATCTTATACAAACAGACAAACTTGGGTACAGCTAGTATTTCTTTTTTTTATTAGTATTTCTATTATTTTGTACTGAGAACTAACATGTTTTAAATAGCATGGGGCTAAATATTCTAATAAATGTATTCCACTGTCGATACAGCTTCTTTAATACTGTTGCCAGATGCATTAGATGTAAGTAATATTGATTACGTTCAGTGCTCAAGCAACACACAAGACAGATCTAAGAATTAACTGAGCCAAAGATTTACAACGCATGCTGTGAATCATTCCACAACCACCATTTAAAGGCTTTTCATTCAAGCCCAGATGGTTCACCATGGCAACCAACTCTTAAACACCAGGGTAGTAAGCAACAAAAATAAAATGAATAAATAAACTAACAAAAAGGTGGCTCCTTTTTACTCTCCAAATGAGCTGTCAAGATTACAGTAAATAATAATCACTAAAAATATTTAGGTGAATTTTTGTTATTGTTGCAACCTTCGTATTGGCACACAGCTATTCCCTGTAACCAAAACGTATTCATATCTATAAATATACAGAACATACAACTACAAAAACAATAGAATCTGCTTATAAAACTTTAGCCAAAACTTTTATTGAAGTATTAAAGTATTTACAAATAAGGTCTTTTTAATTATGATAAAAGCAGGTACCGTATTTTTCAGACCATAAGATGCACTTTAACACCCCCAAAATTGGGGGGGGGGAGTGCCTGTGTCTTATGGATCGAATGTGCGACCACCCACGGCCATACGGCCACTGGTGATCGCAACTTGGCTCCCCGACATCTCTCCCGGCAGGTAGATCAGCTGTGTGCAGAGGGAGAGGGGTTTAACTGTGTGATCTCAATCGACACACCTCCTGTGTGCCGAGAGATCACACAGCTGATGGGCTATATGTCAGCTGTGTCATCTGCCGGGAGAGCCCCACAAATATAGCCAATGCAGAGTGTGTGTAGCAAGCTGCACTGGCAAGCAGCTTCCTCACACACGCAGCAGAGAAGGGAGATCCAAGTGCAGATTCCCCTGTGCTCCCCCTCCCTCCCCTCTCTGAGCTCTGTGTGAGGAAGAAGAGATGCTGAAGTCTGCTCTCTAGTGACACCATTTTAGTGGCTGAATAGGGGTACTGCTTGAGATGTTTTTTCATTCATTTAAACAAATGAAATATTTTTCATTTTCCTGCTCTAAAAACTGGTTGCGTCTTATGGTCAGGTGTGTCTTATAGTCCGAAAAATACGGTAAGTTGTTCTAACTCATGTCGGAACAACAGCAAAATTTACAAAATTGTTCTTTCTGGTTCCTTATTCAATGAATAATGGTAACTGGTACAGTAGTTACAGTATACATTGGTATAATATGAAAAACTGTAAGTTGTACATAAATTTTGAGGCAGAAATGCCCATAGATTCTAAAAAAAAACTTCTGTTAATGAAAATGAGACATCCTGACTATACCGTAGATAACTGGAAATATGTTAATAAAGACATAACCACACAGACTTATGTTTAAGCTATGTCAGAATTTCATTCAGTGCTCCTGGAATCTCCTCAGGGCTTTCTGGCAGGGTTCTTGAGTTGTCCTTTTTAAACTAGGGGATGAGATGATTTTAATTGAACATCAATATCTGCCCCACAATTAAAGATAGCCATACATGGTCCGTTTCCGCCCAATTTGTCGGCCGTCGACCACCCTGCGTGTTCCCGACAATCCCTGGGCGGTCACTTAGCCGCAGTAAGGGGTCCGCCCACCTGCACAGGTCAACAGGATAGTAGCCCCTATCCAAAGTAATGTCCGACACACAGAGGGTGCCTGCTGAACCTCTGAGCGTCCGGCTGCAGCGTGATTACATTATCACTCTGCAACCGGCCACTATACAATAGGGCAGGGTTTGGACTGTGTATGCCTACCTTTAACCTGGCAGTTTTATAGAAACTGATGTATGGATTTGACAGATTATAATTCACAGGCACATAAATCAACATTACAAAAGTATTTTTATCCTTTATTTTTTGAAAAGCAGAGGTCAGACCTAAAGGACATACAGTATACAATTTGTATCCTCAGGTATATGTCTTTTTCATGATTTATATGACATACTGCACAATTATTCATAGAAAGTACTTTGGTTTATCTTAACTGAGGTCAGATCAGAGAAATACCAAATCTGTCCCAGAGATGACTATGATGAGGGTGATACACTGCCATTTGCTTTTTTAATACTCAGATGACTACCATCCATCAGCAGAGACAGTAGTTTCACCAAGGGCTGGCAAGGTTGGAACAAAAATGTACGTCCTTCAAATTAACCTTAAAAAAACTGCTGCTATAAGGCTCTGCATGAATGCATCAGGGCAGCTCTTCCATCTTTGTGCCTCCCTATTACTTAACTAATTACATTTTAAATAACATGCTGTGCTTCATTGGTGATAACAATAACAAGAGGCAAATGAGTGGGAAACATATTTCATCTAAAAACTCTTTTTTCTAAAGCCAACCACTGTTAAAACAACTCTACAACAGTGATCAGGGGTCTTCCAAGCACCAGAAGCACTCCATCCTAGAGAATTCAAGTGTGGAAGATGGTCACCACATTATAAGCTGCTGTCATTTTTGATTTTACAAAAACAAATCTAGTTCAATTTGAGGTGGGAGCACTGATTATTGAATGAACCCCTATGTGCAAGCTCTGCATTAAAATGTACATCTCTCTCATTGCTCTCACAACTGATGTTGAGCCTTGACTATCATTAAGTCAAAACTTCCTGGAGTTGCTGGAGGTAGGGTGGGGCATGCATTTATTATGGAAACTGGAAACTCCTATTGTCTGGTGTTGTCAATGTTCCTGTCTTACTACACTTTTAGATTTTGCTTTCTGAAAAAGTTTGTTAATATTAACACAATCAAACGTCAGATCAAGTGATCTTATTCTCTTACCAGAAGAATCTATAAAGCTGGCCATAGACGTGCCGTTTCCCGGTTATAGTTGTGGACGATCAACCAGCGTGTGCGCACACGCTGAAAGCATGGTGGTCGGTCGCTCTACAGGTCGGTCTACAGGTTTGGACCCAAAAAGCTGCCCAAGGCAATCCGTCCTGCTGCTACTTTTTGTGGTCAATCCTTTTGTAGTCAGTTAACTTGGAGAGGGAGTATTCTCCCCTTCCAAGTTAATTGGTTACAATCTGCCAGGAATCCCTGTGTTGGTGGAGCACACAGGATTCTCTGCAGTGACGTCCCCACACTGTAATGAGTCTGCTATAAGCTGGCCATGGATGGAGGTGTCTATGGCCGGCTTAAGGGGTAGAAATATATTAAGCCATATCTGTATGTTACATTTAACATGTTTTAAACATTATTCTGGAATAGCTTTATCACAACAGTCATGTGAGTTGTCACACAAGTGTATAACAATAACGGTAAAACCCATCCCATTCGCCAATTTCTCAACTGCTCCTCAGACCACGTAATATATGTTCTGATTTGCCCTTGCAACCTGTTATATGTAGGCAGAACCATCCGACCCTTTAGAAGTCGTTTTGGTGAACATCGCCGCCTTATTGGAAAAAGGTCCACAGACCATGCAGTACCCAGGCATTTAAACCTTCAACATAATGGCTCAACTGAAGGCCTCAAGGCTTTTATCATTGAGTCCATTGATGCCAGTCTACCCCCTAATGAAACATTTAATAAGCTGTGCTCCCAAAAAACATATTGGATATATGCCCTCAATACGCTAACCCCCCATGGCTTAAATGAAGAATTGCACATAAAATAACCAGCCCCACCACTAGTCTCCACTTTCTCCCCATCCATCACTATCCATCACCAAATTGTGTCTGCTAAAGCGTTCATCCCCTGGATCCATTTGTCTCTGCCCCATGTTTACGGATGTGTGTACATTCACGTTTGTCTCTATCTATGTTTATTATATATGTGTGCATGTGGGTGTATATATCCATGCATCTGTGTGTTTTTTTTGTTTTTTTTTTCTCCCTCATTGTCATATCATTCTCAATTGTATTCTTAACTTGCATTCATGCTTTACCTTTGTCTCCACATACAGGTGTATCCATTTATATCCATTCTTTGTTTAATGTTTAAATCCTTTTCATTGCATTTGCTCAATACTCCCTCCACTGAGCTCCCCTGCCCCCCCCCTTTCACTTGCCTGTGCCTCAGCTCAGTCCTCATGCTGTTAGTGAAGGGAGGTCCCCTCGTGTGTGTGTGTATATATCTAGAGACTCACTGCCATCCCTTCCCTCTATGGTTTAAAAGAGCAATCCGCTCGAACACGTTCCCCATTGTTCCTGAAAAAAACCATTGAGCCCCCCAGCATCTGTAAGCAGAAGTGATCTCATCCCCAACCAGTAAGTAGGTCTTCCAAAGTACATGTGCCCTGATAGATCAATATCTGTTCTGAATTGCCTGCACCTGTTATATGTAGCAGAACCATCTACCCTTTGAATCCGTTTGGTAAACATCCATCTATAATCCCCTAATGAAAGCTTTAATAACTGGGCTCCGCAAGAAATCATATTGGATATATGCCTCAATACCTAACCCCCATTTCTTGAATGTAGATTGGAAGTTAATCCATCATAAAATAACTAGCCCCAGCACTAGTCTCTACCTTCTCAGCATCAATCACCTAATTGTGGTTGCTAAGGTGTTCACCCCCTGGATCCATTTGTCTCTGCCCCATGTTTGCGGATGTGTGTACATTGATGTTTGTCTCTATCTATGTTTTGTATATATGTGTGTATGTGGGTGTATATATCCATGCATCTGTGTGTGCTGTGTGTGTTTGGTTTTTTTTCTCTCCCATTTGTTTATTATCATTCTAAATTGTATTCTTAACTTGCATTCATGCTTTACTTTTGTCTCCACATACAGGTGTACCATTTATTATCCATTCTTTTGTTCAATGTTTTAAATCCTTGTTTAAGCATTTGCTCAATACTCCCTACACTGAGCTGCCCTGCCCTCCCCCCTCCCCCTTTCACTTGCAGCTGTGCCTAAGCTCAGCCCAGGCATGTTAGTGAAGGGGAGGGCACTCCTCTGTGTGTGTATATATATAGAGACTCACTGCACCCCTTCCCCTATGGTTGAAAAAGATCATCCGCTCGAAACGCGTCCCCCATTGTTCCTGTTGAGCCCCCCAGCATCTGTAAGCAGGAAGTGATCTCATTCCCAACCAGTAAGTGAGGTCTTCCAGGAAAGCACACAGCCCTGAGAGATCAATATATGTTCTGATTTGCCCTTGCAACCAGTTATATGTAGGCAGAACCATCTGACCCTTTAGAAGTCGTTTGGTGAACATCCAGTCTACCCCCTAATAAAAGATCTCAATCACTGTCATTGCATTGTAGAGTTGGCCTAATATTTCTTTCCTTTTCTATATATAAATAAATTCTTCCTGGTCTTCAGATGAATCATCTTCAGTATAATATTGTATTTGCAATGGTACACCTGGGACGGGATATAAATATTGAAATTGATGTTCTACCTCACACGTACAGAAGTCTTTCTAATTCATATTTATTTGTAAGTAATGAATTTATCCCCTATCTGGAAAACACATATTTATTAAATTTGGTCTACAAGAAGGAACATGGCAGGCTATTACAATGCAAATTGGCTATGTTCTTTAAATTATGTGAGATAATTTAAGTGACTCATTTTCTGTTTTTCACTGTTATTAATAACATGACAGGTCAATCAAATTATATTCTGAATGTTCAAATGAAATAAAAGTACCAACTAAAGTTAAACACTGCGGGTTTCAAAGAAGAATTAAATTGCTGTTTTTTTCACTTTAATAGTAGATTATGTTCTGCAGTGCAATGTATTTTATGTAATTTGAGAAAACATGTCTAATTTTGTGCATAATTATTGAAATAAATGTTATCCCCTACCTGTGTAATGCTCAGGTTACCTCTAGAGTCTCAGGATTGCAGAGCAGTGTTCACAGTGGCTTAGGCTCAATTTACACTGTAGTTCACAGAAAGACACATTAGTACAGCCGACCGGCGGACGCAACATTAAACGTAGACCTGTCATGGGTTTGTTATCTTGATGACCCCTGAGCGCCTGCACAAGTTTGCAGGCGCCCGTGACAGGTTTTTTCTCCAGCTGCTGCTGGAACGACTGCTTGTTTTCCTGGCTGCAGCAGCCGGAGAAACGATAATGCAAATTTAGCCTTAGTGGAGGAAGGATCTTGCTCGATAAGTGAACTGGGAACTTATGTGCTCTGAGTACATCTGGTATAATAGCTATTAAGTTATCTCTATTAGTCATGAGCGGCATAGGCAATATTCAAAATCGCGATATTTTGCAAATAATTCTAATGTTCGATTAGATATTTGTAAATACGAAAATCACGCTTAAGGCCGTGCATTGCCATAATATAATTATTATCTTCAAAATGAATGGCTACATGCGATATTTATTATTACATTGTGATGGCCATAGGCTTGCCGGTGCAAAATATCTTGAATATTCGAAAACCTGGTGTCCAGTGGTCCATTTTACCATTTTAATCGTTGTGATAGTTGTTTAGGATAAACAAAGTAATTTAATGTCTAATAAAATAACAAAACAATAATGACCTATTGATTGTAAGGCTTTTTGTGGAAAAAATCACAGCCCTGCCCCCTGAACATACTTTAACATTTCAAAACCATGAATTCGCTCTCAACTGAAGAGTTTTTGTTTTTTGTTATAGTGTAAGGTTTTTAGAAAACAATGAAGGAATACAAATGGGCTCAGTAGTTATAACCAGAGTATGGATAGATATAAAAACAAACCACAGCTTATGTTGTAAACAGGCGTGCCCAGCAAGTATCATTTTAAAAGTAGCTTGCAAACCCAAAAAATTCTGGTAACACCTGTTGTAAAGAATAACATGGCATGGGAGAGAAGATCGTAAAAACCATATCAGGTAAGGAAACATGAGCTACTATGGGCAACAATTGGAAATACGAGGGTAGAATAAAGAAGGGTAAATAGACAAACTGTGGGTGATATATGGGGGAGAAAAGCAGGAGGGGAGAAAAGCAGGAGGGTCAAAATAGTCATTTAGCTCTACAGTGTCGTAGATAATACAATTTTATCACACAACTGGCAGCAGTGAGTATATGGGATGCAATGGTGAAAGAGAACATAAAGGCATGCCAAGTAAAAGTAATGGAAATGGGTCTGCCAGAAAAATATATTGAACAGACTTTAAGTTATCCACCAATTTTGCTGAATGTGGGAACAGGTCCACAAGAAGTGGAATAGTGACCCTACTGTAAAGGTTTTTGGGCACCTAAATACAATTTTTAGTATCCAATTTATTCCCCATATTTCATGTGCTTTACACTGTTTGCCTGGCGTTCAACGATTTTTATACTTTTTGGTTCAAGTACTAGCAATATAGGTATCACGGATTTTCAACCTTGACCTTAGTAGTTGTTTGCAGGTTAAAAAAACAGCAACATCTCAGATTAGACAGGAAACGTGATGGCGATAAGGAAGAATAGGACCTACATGGAAAACTGCATTCATATAAGAATATCTCATTATGAAGGATTTCTTCCTTCTATGGAAACGTATTACCTATATGTTCCTGAAAGCGGCTAAATAATGGATGCCATTAATCTGTTCAGCAGCACTACAAGAGAGGATCATAGCAATTCATTACATCCTTCTTATGCAAATAAGATCAGAAACAACATTTATTTCTGTTGCATATGATTTGTTTTCGCATTAAAATCTGACATGTGTTCTATATGTTTTGCATTCTAATTCAACACAGCTTGTCACAGGTAATGCAATTTATAATACTGCTACATGCAAGGCTAAAATAGTTTATCCTAACAAACATAGAAGCTGTATGCTGAATTGTTCTGTGTTTCCAGCTGAACATTCAGTCAAAAAGATGGGTTTGTCTGTATAACACAATAGCAAAATATACTGTGATTAAGGTAAATTTAGGAATATATATTTAAACTCCCATGTACCTGTGCAATTCAATAAAAAATCAAACAAATCTAAACACATATTTTCAAATATATAAAAATGTACCATAAGTTGCATTAGTAAATTGCACTAGAATACTTTGCTAGAGCACCATTGATTTTATTACAGCAATTACTTTTCTAGGGCAGCTCTAGGGCGGGGGGTGGGGGAGTTGGGCACCATCAGTGGCATTGGAGGGGCTCCCTTCCTTGCTCTCCCTCTGTAAACCAATAGTAAAAGTGGTTATCCCAAGCTGGATTAAGTAGTAATCATCTTGTGGATTTTTTGTCTAATTGTTACTAGAGATGGTGGAATTTAATTTAGAAATTTTGACTTCTTAAGTTAATTACAACTCCCCAAACATGGTATCATCCCCACAATTGGGGAGATATAAAGAATGGTTGTATGCATGCAAGTTGTGAGGGAAGAAAGTTCATGGAAAATGTATTTGAAAGTGTGACATCATGACATCTTAAGCTGGGTACACACGTGTACATATGGGCCGATTCGAGAGCTGATGAAAATCTATCTGGCCCATATCATATTCGACCATCCCTGTTTTCGAGAGGGACCAATCAATCCTGCTTGAAAACAGGGATATTGGACATGGTTGCTCTGCCGCGGTCTCCATGCAAAGGATCGGCTGAGCTGGAGACAGCAGCGTGATAACGTCATCACGCTGCTGCAGGGAGCAATGAAGGGCTCCAATATCGAGCCGTGTGTTCCCTGCTTAAGGGTCACCATAAATAGCATAATTAGTTTATCTATTTTTTTGGTATCAGATTCCTGTTTTATAGGGTTCAATTTATACAATGTATAAAAAGGTGCCTGATCTCGAAGCTAGAATTTTAATCTGATTATAATTATAAATCTTCATCACAATTACTAATACATTTCAATCAACAACATATATATCAAATTCCAACGAGACAAAAGACTCAATGTCCATATGTTAAAGATTTCCATATATTTGGATCATTTTAAAGCTAGTTAGGAATTGTACTTACAGCTTTCCTAATTGTGTCGACTGAGGTCACATCCTTATCCTTAAAAGAAGAAAACTACCACCATAAAAATCGTTAAATATAATGTATTTGCTTTTTTTTTTCTCTAACAGCTATAGGCTCTGTTTGGCTACTGTGGATAGTCTCATATTAAGATCTTTACTTACAAGTAGGTATAAACCAATCCTCACAATATAAAACTACTGCATGATTGGTTGTGGTGGGCCCCTGTGTCATGAATTAGCAGTAACTTCAAAGGCAGGACCTAACACGACCCCCTTCAACCCAATGCTCTGTCACACTACATCCACCATCTGCATCTTTGGAGCTTGGATGCATATGCCCTTGCATCGGCAATAGTTCCTGTTATTTGAACAATTGGTGAGTACATCTATGCATCGAAGGAACCACCCCATAATACCTTTCATTTCGGAGATGCTGTGATTACTGTCTAAGCGATTACAATTGAACTATTTTTCAAGGTCTCTGATATCCTTAGGCTTGCACATTTCAGCCCCTATTTCTGACAAATCCGTTTAAGTACTACTGTTCTCTGCTTTCCTGATTTATCCACCCCTTGAACAGATGCCATCATTTTTCATGTTATTCACTTCACCTGCTTTCATTCTAATTTTGAGGATATTTAGTGTAACTTCCACAGCACAAATGGTAATGCAAACTACTGAATGAGACCACCATGGAGCACACCTTTAGATTTAAACCACCATGGCCTGCAAGTTTTGTAACGGTACCAACATGCATGTGTGACAAATTAATGTAGAAAGATAATATATTGCAAAAACTATTCTAGAAAACATATCATTCCAAATAAAATGAACCCAGGCTTTATATAATATCTATATATATATAATATATATATATAAACGTATTTTGTTCATGGTTTATGTTAAGGTGTACACGTTGCTTTTCCCCAAACACCAACTTTTAACATACTCCAAAACACAGAAACATGGAGGTCATACATGCTGGCTGAATCATTAGACCCACCCCCAACCATAATAATTCATGTTCGCACAGGCATAGTAATTACCCACAGCTGTTTCCCACCACAATGATCTTGTGCGATACACATTATTTAATAAACACGGGAGTTCCATTTGCATGTAAAATAATAAAAACATACGTACAGCTAATTACTATTAATACGACTTAGACCAACCATTGCTGAAGGCTGAAATTACTGTGGTATACAGGTACTCTGCGAGAACATGCAAGAGAAGATTGTTATTTTCCATTTTATCCAGTCCCTTTACCAGCATGGGACGCATAGAGAACTAATAACATAAAGAACTGGTTTGATAGAGCTTGCAACCTGAATGTTCCTGCCACAATCACTGAAAAAGCCACACCTTGGCTAAGTCAACATTAATATGACTTGAAATCAAATCATGAATATCTGAGGCCACTGGCGAATCCTATGACATTGATCAACATTGAGTCTATGTTAGTATTTGTAACAGTTGTTTGCACTTGATACTATTATTATCCTGTATTTCTATGTATTTATCGCGCCACCATAATACACGCACTTTAACAGAGCATTAGAGTCATTACTTAATGGCAGCCCACACGGGTAAGATTCCCGTGCAATCGACTCACCAATCAATCACAGCTTGGTGACGTCACCCCACTGGATTGATCGGATCAATTGAACGGAAATCATGTTTCACCACATGGGCAAATCGATCCGTTCAATGAAGAACGGCTGCTAGTTCTCTAACGTCATCCAGCATGTAAGCCGAACACGCTGGAAACTGAAGAGAAATCAGCCAGCTTCTCTCCCTCCCCGTAGAGCCCGGCTTCATTTAGAGTGCTGACTCCTTCTCCGCCCACCTTCACACAGACTCTGCTCTATCATCGTGCTGTCAGTTTCTGTATGAGATGTCGGCTTTCCCCTGCCTCTACATGAAATTTTTTTCATGTAAGTGTTGGTGATTGAATGGGTTTTCCAACATGTTGGACACTCGAGACAGCAACACAGAAAGGATTGTAAGCGATTCGAGTACAATCAATCACCGTGGACCGTGCACGTTGATTGATTGTACTCGATCGTTTTACATCTACCCGTGTGTGCCTAGCTTAACTGTCTCTTAGTGGAGCTCCCAATCTATGATCAAAGAGATAACTTACGCACATTTAAACTAAAGTTGAATTAGGCTCATTTACCATTTATTTACAATACAATACCTGACGACCACCCATGCTATCTTTTTTTTAACCTTCCAAGGCACTTTTCACTAAACAAAAATGAACGTCTTGCAATTTGAAACCTCTGTTTTAAATGTAAACATCCGTTTTCAGTGGCTAACACCAGCTCCTATCCCGATGTTTAACACAGGAGTAGAATGCTCATGCATGGGAAATCATTCCATTATAGCCTTAGACACTCAATTACTATATAGGGTCTCTGAAACTGCAGCTGCTCTGCTCTGCTTTTAAAAATCTATACATTTCCAGTATTATTAAACTGTCTCTTTTTTACTTGTGTCAGCAACACATATGGCTCTAGTAATCCTTATCCAATGTAACAGTATACCCTGAAGAGAAACAATGCCACACAGATTTTTAGAGGGTGGAAAAGAAGGATATACGTTGTGTTAACAAATTTTTTTTACAATTTGAACACCATGTTTAATTGTGGTACTTTATTAGACGCCCTTTTATTTTTTATGTATTTCTAACTTTCAAGAACAGCCCCTGTAGTGTTTACTCTAAAGAAAATAAACAGATTAACGTACATAAAAGGTATGACAAAAGTCACAGTTCACTTGTTATCTCTCTGAGCAGCAGTTTTTCGTGTTGGCTAATATATGATATATAAAGACTTAAGAAAGAACAAATGTCAGTTTCCATTTGTCCTTGAAAGAAGGCCCAGGCTGGATACTGACAGCCCTCCTGAGCATACCATATATTTAATCCAGGAAACTTCTATCACAATGAAAGTCCACGTTTAATTATGAACGTCCTGACCTTTCTGTATTGTATTAGTATAAAAAGATTATGGTCTTTTGTGAAAAGTAGTTTTTTTTATTTGGTTGAGTTGGATATCATTGCCAGACATTTTTTTTTCAAAGTTTTTCATTAGTGGGTAATAGTAGTTTTAGAATGCTAATTGTTGTACCAACATCTTAGTTTACTGCTTACTGCTCTAAACCAGAAAAGAAGACCAGAATTTCATATATACCAATGCTTTCAACTAGGCTCAACAATTTCTTTCGCAAGGTTCTGATCCAGACACATTTTGGTGCCTTTATAACCAAACATACCACTGCAGCGGTAGCCCCCTTGCTCACAGTATTGGTGAGACTATATACGTGAATAGAAATAGATACTAAAATAGAAAAATAAAAATTAAGTTCCCAGTTGGGGGTAATTCAAAAGACTTAGAAGCCTATTTCCATTTTTGAGGTGTGCTGTTTCAACTCCAGTAAAAGGATACAAAGCAAACGCCCAGTACATAAATGTCTTGTATCTAACATCATTAATTCTGAATGATGAAACAGTAAGCAGGCAGAGTAGCTAACAGAAAACTCTATGTGAGGGAACTACTCACGCAGAATGGCTCTAGTGGGCTGTTTCTACTGAGGGCTACAAAGAAGCTCAATTAGGGTATAAACTGAATGGAACAATCCTGAACTTCTAGCACTGCTGTGACTGTACAGAATAAACTATTAGTACTTCTCGTTATTGTTTTCATTTCATTCTTGTGAGACCCATTTAAAAAAAGACTTCTCTACTTAAATTTTTTTTCACGATTGTCAAGTTAATCTATATAACTAACAAATGTTCAGATTTTCACAATAAGTCTCTATGTGATAGCTGTATCCTCCATTTATAATGATACAATTATTTTCTAGGTCTTTTAAGCCTGAGAAAGATAAATGCAATGACTTCTTCTGAAATTGGGGATTTTTGTGGAAAAAAAATCGACCAACGCATTGAAATGGCTATGCTTCTGCAAGTATTCTGGTGGGAGCGCAGTGAGGGATGGCAGAAGAAGTACTCGATGAATAATGAAGTGCCATTGGAAAATATAATTCCCACTTCATGAGTAAAACTGATGCTCTCTTTGATATTGACAAGTGTTCAAATCAGGATAATATCCATGTTCTTCCTAGAATTTTTTACCGTATTAGTCTGTTCAGCATACAAAGGTTTGTGATTAGTGGTATTGGTAATGAGATAATTGACATAGACATAGCTTTCAAATCACAGTGAAACAAATATTGATTTATTTTGTAGTTGTGTTAATACTTCTGTGAATGGGCGACAGCCTTAAATCATATGGATATGTCTGTTACAATATGCTGTATAGTAAAAATATATGAAATAAAATATGATTGGGCTAATGATTTGTTAGTGACAAAATAATCAATCGTGTCATTACATAAGCTATAATGGCCTTTTTAAATATTGTTATCTACATCATTTATAGTATATGTGTATTAATTAGTAATACCGTCTGAAACCTATTTTATAGGGAAATTAATGCAAAAGAAATTAACGCTGTTTTTGTTGGAGGTTATTACATTATTTCTTTTACAGGTATATAATTAAACAATAATCCCTTACACACCTGTTTGTAAATGTTAAAAAATAAGTAACATCTTAACATTGTCGAATGTTGAGATCTTAGTGATTAATTTAAGGGTTCGCGGCATTAACTTCTAGGATGAAGCATGGACATTTACAGACCACGATTGTAGCTTCCTGTAATTAATGTCAACTGCAGTGGAATAAAACAATTATGAGTTTTTGTGACAAAGTTTGTGTAAAACGTATACCAAATTACCCTTACTGCACTAACACAGATTTTAATCTAAAAGCAAAATAAGTCATTCTGAAAGTGGCATCATCATATGTCAATTGGCCTACATAGTGAAAAAATATGTATTTTTTGTAGAGATTGGCAAGTAGAGATCTTAAAATTACAATACAACGTACCTATGGGTTTATTTCTCTGGAATTTTTCTTTGTTTTTTCATGTTCTCTCCTGACAGTTTGATTGTCACGGATGTCAGATGTTTCATAATGCGATGGTCTAGACGCATTGCAGACGATCTCCAGGTGCTTCTACATTTTGTGTGCTCAGAAAAGTTTATAAAGGTCTTAAAACAGATAATTACGTTATTCAGGAAAATTTTCAGTATCAATAAGTTTGTTGTAGATAAACAATCAAGTGTGGATTTGAAATTTTATTGAAATATTTGATTATGATTGATAATGATTTTAAAAGGTGCATACATTATGTTGCACCCAATGTCGTATAGGGTTTAACAAGGAGTAGGCTAAAAAAAAATTCCTACAAATCCTACCTGCACGGCTACAGCCATCTCCTCTTCAATGAAGACCCAACTTTACCTTTTTGTTCGGGGGCTATAAAATGCCCCTTGTTTTAGATCAGGAAAAAAAAGGTGGCACTAGAGAGGGGCACAATTAGGCAGAAAGGGGCTGGGACGTGGATTCATTCACTGATTCAATTTAGTAACTTTTTCAGACTAACAGCGCCCGTTATTAGAAGAGTAGCAGAAGAAGTTTATTACTAGCAGAAAGGGAAGCACATATCATTGGAAATTCACGAAACAACGGTTTTTACAAACATTCAGTAAAAAAAAACTCTTGTACACAACATCTACAGTACATGTGTTTCCTTCCGTTGGCACTGGTTCCACACTGACTCTGCCTACACACAAGCCCGCCTGGATCCCTGGCACATTAAAGATGATACACTCCAATTCCTACCTCTACCCTCATTCAAAAGCTTATGACTGGCGCTAATGTGCCAGGGACTTGTTTCGGCACTCATCCTGCCTCTTCTTGGAGTAATACTACAGAAAAGAAAAACATCTAATCCCCTACTCGAAAGTTCATAGTGGTTTCTTCCAAACTGAAACATCAACATGGTTGCAATTGGCATAACGATATATTGATCACTGTATGATAAAAAGTATGTTGGATGTCTATAAAGAAATGGTCTACATTGGCAGGCTGTTTTGGGTATTCAGTTAGTAGTAACATTTTGCTATTGACCGTGCTATAGAAAGATAACTTATAAATCACATAACTGGATTAATATTAATTATTCAAAGAAGTAAAAGGATGGGTACTCCTCCAATAGTTTTAACCATTTTTTCATTAAATCTACCCTTCTATTTCTCACAATGGGATACTGTCGCGCGTCTCTCTCCATAAATGCCTTGACATTACATCAATGGTATTTCTAGTTATTAAGATTTTATGGCTGATTAGTGTTAATTAGCAAAGGCTATTCTATATTTATATTTATATAGAACTGACTTGTGCTCTATGAAAATTTGGTCATTCTTGTCTAGGTCCTGTCCCTTGCTAGAATTAACCATTTTTATAATTTGCTAGTTCTCGATACCATCTGTGACCTACATAGTAAAGTTGCTCGTTTAGGTGTTACTTTTCGGGTTTCCCAATGCACGGCACATTTCATTATGCTAATTTAAGGTTTGTCACCGCTAAGGGTGTGTTTCCCCAGTGCAATGTGGCTATGTATAACAACCCTCCTGCTCTAAGAGCATTTTCTTAGAGGGGTTGTGCCTGACAGGCCCTAATTGTATACGTTGCCTACCCCAACTGGCTTACTCCACGGAATGGAGCCGCTCTGCCATTCGGAATGGTAATAATGTATGCCGCTGCCAACCTCTGCTAGCTTCACCAGCTCCATGCCGTGGAGAACAGACAAGTGTGGAATGGCAGGGATATGGATTGGTTTCGTTGACATCCCGCGTCAAGCTCTTCCCCTGTCCAGTCCATAATGCCCCTGGACCCTTAAGGCTTGCCCAACACCTTTTTAGATTCTCTGTCATATTTCGCTTTAAGATCTCCTGTTTTGTTTTACAAAACGCATGTTAATAAAGGGACTTTCTAAAACAATCAAGTCTAGAAGCCTGTGTTCAAATCACCGATGAGATGGTCGAATTTTTCGACTTGCAAACTTTGTTAGCTTATTGGCAAGCCCCTGAAAATGGTATCATCACCAAACTTGGCTGGATGTTGGAGGAACCTGTGAAAAAATAAGTTTTGCTCTGCACATGTATTTTTGCATAAATTAAGTTAGTCAAGTGAAAGTCGACATTCTGATTTTCAATTTTTTTTAGCTTGACTTTGAACTTAATTGTGAAACCAGACTTTATTTGTAGAGACTTACTTTCGTTTTTGCAGTATACCACGCCACCCTTCTCATACAGGTCCAGCAAGTTTGGTGATGATACATGCTCAGGGGCTTTGCAATTAAGTCGAAACGCGTCGAAATGGTAGAATTTTTGAAAAAATGCGACCATATCTAATCACCGAGGACCCTAACTACATATTTGTTGGTAGATCTAAGGATATCTGACGAGAGATCAAGAGGTGAGGTGTATGGGCAGCTTAAGACAAGACTATTCCTGCCTTCCCTGGTCTCTGAAAAAACCTTGGCTTGTCATTGCTGAAATGGCCCGAAAAAGATAGTGGTCTTTTTTTCTCCTGCAATGTGCCATTACTCAAAAAAAGTAATGACTAGCGAATCTGTCCGGGGTCCTCTTTCATCTTATACAAAGCAGACAAACTTGTACAGGGCTAGTATTTGCTTTTATATTCGTATTCTATTATTTTGTTAAGGCTGAGAACTCATTTTTTAAATCTGCATGGGGTCTAAATATTCAATAACTGTATTCCCACTGTGTCGATACAGGCTTCTTAATACTGTGCCAGATGCATGAGATGTAAGGTAATCTTGATTAGTTCAGTGCTCAAGCACACCACAAGAAGATCTACGAATTAACTGCCAAAGATTTAAGAACACACGAATGCTGTGAACATCCACAACCACCTTTACCGGTCTTTTCATTCAAGCCCAGATGGTTCACACCATGGCAACAACTCTTAAACACCAGGGTAGTAATGCAAACAACAATACAATGATAAATAAACTAACAAAAAGGGTGGTCTCCTTTTTACGTCTCCAATAGCTGTCAAGATTACAGTAAATAATAATCACTAAAAATATTTAGGTGAATTTTTGGGGTTTTTGTTGCAATAAAACCTTCGTCTTGCACACATCTATTTCCCTGTTACCCAAAATTATCATATCTATAATTACAGAACATACAACGACCAAAACATAGAATCTGCTTATAAAACTTTAGCCAAAACTTTAATTGAGTATTAAAGTATTTCAAATAAGGTCTTTTTTAATTCTGATAAAAGCAGTACTGTCTTTTTTCAGACGCATACGATGCACTTTAACAACACCCCCGAAATTGGGGGGGGGGGGGAGTGCCTGCTTCTTATGGATCTAATGGGCGACCACCCACGGGCCATACGGCCGCCGGTGATCGCAACTTGGCTCCCCGACATCTCTCCCTGCATGTAGATCAGCTGTGGTGCAGAGGATATGGTTTAACTTTGTTAATCTCAATCGACACACCTCTGTGTGGCCGAGAGATCACACAGCTGATGGGCTATATGTCAGCTGTTTCATCGGCTCAGGAGAGCCGGATCACAATATAGCCAATGCAGAGTGGGTGGAGCAAGCTGCACTGGCAAGCAGGCTTCCTCCCCACGCAGCAAGAGGGAGATCCAAGTGCAGATTCGCCCTGGCTCCCCCTCCTCTCCGCGCTCAATCTGAGCTCTGTTGTGAGGAAGAAGAGATGCTGAGTCTGCTCTTCTAGTGACACCATTTTAGTGGCTGAATATGGGGTATCTACTACTTGAGATGTTATTTTCATTCTTTAAACAAATGAATAGTTTTCATTTTCCTGCTCTAAAACTGGGTGCGTTCTTTGGTCATGTGTGTTCTTATATCCGAAAAATACGGTAAGAGAGATTGTTCTAACCATGTCGGAACAACAGAAAATTTACAAAATTGTTTCTTCTGGTTCCTTATTCAATGAATAATGGTCACGGTACAGTAGTTTAGCGATACATTGGTATAATATGAAAAAAACTGTAAGTTGTACTAAATTTTGAGGCAGAAATGCCGCATATATTCTAAAAAAAACCTCTGTTAATGACAATGAGACATCCGACTATATCCGTAGATAACTGGAAATATTTTAATAAAGACATAACTCACCAGACCATGTTTAAGCTATGCAGAATTTCATTCAGTGCTCCTGGAATCTCCACCTCAGGGCTTTTCCTGGCAGGGTTCTTGAGTTTTCCTTTTTAAACTAGGGGTGAGAAATGATTTTCATGAACATTAATCATCTGGTCCCGCACAATTAAAGATAGCCATACATGGTCGCGTTTCCGCCCAATTGTCGCCGTCGACCACCCTGCGTGTTCTCCCGACAATCCCTTGGGCGGTCACTTTAGCCGCAGTAATGGGTCTGCCCCCCTGCACAGGGTCAACAGGATATTAGCCCCTATCCAAAGTAATGTCCGACAGCACAGAGGGTGCCTGCTGAACCTCTGGCGACGCGGCTGGCAGCGTGATACATTATCACTCTGGCAACTCGGCTACTATTACAATAGGGCAGGGTTTGGACTGTGTTGCCCTACCGTTAACCTGGCGTTTTAATAGAAACTGGATGTATGGATTTGACAGATTATAATTCACAGGGCATCATAACTCAACATTCCAAAAGTATTTTTATCCTTTATTTTTAAAAGGGGCAGAGGTCAACGCTAAATGACCTACAGTATCCAATTTGTATCCTCATGGGTATAATGTCTTGTTCATGACTTTATATGAACATAGCTGCAGAATTATTCATAAATAGATACGTATTGTTTATCTTAACTGAGGTCAGATCAGAGAAATACGCAATCTGCCCCAGAGATTACTATGAAGGGTGAGACCTGCCATTTGCTTTTTTAATACTCAGATGACTCAGAGGCTGGCAAGGTTGGAAGCAAAATAGTACGCTCCTTCGTCAAATTAACCTTAACAACTGCTGCTATAAGGCTGCTGCATGAAATGCATCAGGGGCAATGCTCTTCCATTTTGTGTTCCTCGCCTATTGACTTAACCCTAATTACAATTTTAAATAACATGCTGTGCTTCCTTGGTTATAACCATAACAAGAGGCCAAATTAGTGGGAAACATATTTCATCTAAAAACTCTTTTTTGAAGGCCAACCACTGTTACAACAAAACAGACTCTAGCAAACAGTGACTCAGGGGTCTTCCAAGCACTCAGAAGCACTCCATCCTAGAGATTCAAGTTGGAAGATGGCACCACATTATAAGCTGCTGTCATTTTGATTTACAAAAACAAATGCTAGTTCACTATTTGAGGTGGGAGGCACGGATTATTGAATGAACCCCTATGTGGCAAGCTCTGCATAAATGTACATCTCTCTCATTGCCTCCTCACAACTGAACTGATGTTGATCCTTGACTAATCATTAAGTCAAAACTTCGCTGGAGTTGCTGGAGGTAGGAGTGTGGGGCATGCATTTATTATGGTAACAAGCTGGAACTCCTATGGTTCTGGTGTTGTCAATGTTCCTGTCTTGACTACACTTTTAGATTTGGTCTTTCTGACAAAGTTTGTAATATTAACATATCAAAACACGTCCGATCAAGTGATCGTATTCTCTATACCCGAAGAATCTATGAAGCTGCCATAGACGTGCCTTTTCCCCGTCATAGTTGTGGACGATCAACCGCGCGTGCGCACAACCAAACTGCTGAACGCATGTGGTCGGTCCGCTACAGTCGGTCTCAACAGGTTTGGAACCCAAAAATCTAAAGCTGGCCCAAGGCAATCCGTCTGCGCTACTTTTTGTGGTCAATCCTTTTGTAGGTCAGTTAAAAACTTGGAGAGGGGAGTATTCTCTCCCCTTCCATTTAATTGTTACAATCGCCAGGATATCCTCTGTGTTGGTGAGCACACAGGATTCTCTGGGGCAGTGGACGTCCCCACACTGTAATGAGTCTGCTATAAGCTGGCCTGGATGGATGTGGTCTATGGCCGGCTTAAGGGTATGAAATATATTAAGCCATATCTGTATGTTACATTTAACATGTTTTAAAACAGTTATTCTGGATAGCTTTATCACAACAAGTCATGTGAGTTGTCAACATCAGTGTATAACAATACCGGTAAAACCCATCCCATTCGCCAATTTCTCAACGCTCGCTCAGTATCCACGTAATATATGTTCTGATTTGGCCCTTTGCAACCTGTTTATTTGGAGGCAGAACGCATCCTACCCCCGCTTTTTAAAGAAGTCGTTTTTGGTGAAATCGGGCCGCCTTATTCGTAAAAAGGTCGCCCAGACCATGCATTAACCCAGGCATTTAAACTTCAACATAATGCTCAACTGAAGGGCCCATCAGGCTTTTATTCATTGAGTCCCATGATGCCAGTCTACCCCCTAAGAACATTTAATAGCTGTGCTCCCAAGCAACATATTGGATAATGCCTCAATAAGCCTAACCCCCCATGGTCTTAAATGCAGAATTGCACATAAAATAACGCCGCCCACCACTTAGTCTCCCCTTGTCTCCACCATCCATCACCATCCATCACCAATGGTGTCTGCTAAAGCTTTCATGCCCCTGGATCCATTTGTCTCTGCCCCATGTTAGCGATGTGTGCACATCGCACGTTTGTCTCTATCTATGTTTATTTATATGTTGGCATGTGGGTGTATATATCCATGCAATCTGGTGTGCTGTGTGTGTTTGTTTTTTTTGTTTTTTTTTTCTCCGCTCATTGTCATATCATTCTCAATTGTATTCTTAACTTGGCATTCATGCTTTACCTTTGTCTCCACATACAGGTGTATCCATTTATATCCATTCTTTGTTTAATGTTTAAATCCTTTTCATTGCATTTGCTCAATACTCCCTCCACTGAGCTGCCCCTGCCCCCCCCCTTTCACTTGCGCTGTGCCTCAGCTCAGTCCTCATGCTGTTAGTGAAGGGAGGTCCCCTCGTGTGTGTGTGTATATATCTAGAGACTCACTGCCATCCCTTCCCTCTATGGTTTAAAAGAGCAATCCGCTCGAACACGTTCCCCATTGTTCCTGGGGAAAAGAAAGCGCGGGAGGGGTTGAGCCCGCCCAGGCATCTGTAAGCAGAAGTGATCTCATCCGCCAACCAGTAAGTGAGGTGCTTCCAAAGTACATGTGGCCCTGATAGATCAATATCTGTTCTGAATTGCCTGCACCTGTTATATGTAGGCAGAACCATCTACGCCTTTGAAGTCCGTTTGGTAAACATCCATCTATAAGTCCCCTAATGAAAGCTTTAATAAGCTGGGCTCCGCAAGAAATCATATTGGATATATGCCTCAATACGCTAACCCCCATTTCTTGAATGTAGGATTGGAAGTTAATCCATCATAAATAACAGGCCCCAGCACTAGTCTTCTACCTCTCACATCAATCACCAAGTGTGGTTGGCTAAGTGTTTCACACACTCCTGGATCCAGTTGGTCTCTGCCCCATGTTGCGGATGTTGTTACATTGGATGTTTTGTCTCTATCTATGTTTGTTATATGTGTGTATTTGGGTGTATATATCCATCGCATCTGTGTGTGCTGGTGTGTTTGGTTTTTTTTCTCTCCCATTTGTTTATATCATTCTATTGTATTCTAACTTGAATTCATGGCTTTACTTTTGTCTCGCACATACATGTGCTAACCATTTATTATCCCTTCTTTTGTTCAATGTTTTAAAAATCCTTGTTTAAGCATTTGCTCAATACATCCCTAACTGAGCTGCCCTTCCCCTCCCCCCCCCCCCTTTCACTTTGCAGCTGTGCGCTAAGCCAGCCCAGCATGTTAGTGCAGGGGAGGGCCCTCGCTCTGTGTGTGTATATATATAGAGACTCACTGTCACCCCTTCCCTATGTTGAAAAAGATCATCCCCGTCGAACGCGCGCCCCCATTGTTCCTGTTTTGCCCCCTCATCTGTAAGTGCATTATTGATCCTCATTCCCAACAGTAAGTGAGGTCTTCTCAGGAAAGTCACACAAAGCCCTGAGAGCTTAAAAAAAACAATATATGTTTGATTTCCTTGCAACAGTTATATGTAGGCATAACCATCTGACCCTTTATAAGTCGTTTGGTGAACATCCAGTCTACCCCCCCCTCATAAAAGATCTCAATCACTGTCATTGCATTGTAGAGTTGGCCTAAATATTTCTTTTCCTTTCTATAGATAAATAAATTCTTCTCTTGGGGGTTTCACTTCAGATGAAATCATCTTCATCATATAATATGTATTTGCAATGGTACACCTGGACGGGATATAAATTTGAAATTGATGTTCTACCTCACACGTATCAGAAGTCTTTCAATTCCTATTTATTTTAAGTAATGATTTATCCGCTATCTGGAAAACCCATATTTATTAAATTTGGTCTACAAGAAGGAATCATTGCAGGAGGCTATACAATGCAATTGGCTATTTCTTTAATTATGTGAGATAATTTAAGTGACTCATTTTCGTTTTTCATCACTGTATAATAACATGACAGGTCATCAAATATATTCTGAATGTTCAAAATGAAATAAAATTACCAACAAGTTAAACACTGCGGGTTCAAAAAGATTAAATTGCTGTTTTTTTTTTGCACTTTAAAATAGTAGATTATGTTCTGCAGTGGTCAATGTTATTTTATGTAATTTGAGAAACATGTCTAATTTGTGGCATAATTATTGAAATAATGTTTCCCCGACTGTGTAATGCTCAGGTACCTCTAGAGTTCTCAGGATTGCATAGCAGTGTTCACAGTGGCTTAGGCTCAATTTAATCTGTAGTCACAGAAGACTGACTTAGTACAAAGCCGACCGGGCGGAACTCAACCATTAAACGTAGACCTGTTCAGGGTTTGTTATCTGATGACCCTAGTCGCCTGCACAGTTTGCAGGCGACCGTGACATGTTTTTTTCTTTCTCCAGCGGTGCTGCTGAACGACTGCTTGTTTTCGCTGTCTGCGCACGTAAGGGCGAGCCGGAGAACGATAATGCAAATTTAGCCTTAGTGGAGGAGGACTTGTCTTCGATAAGTGAACTTGGAACTTATTTGCTTCTGGAGTACATCTGGTTAATAGCTTATTAAGTTATCTCTATTAGTCATGAGCGGCATAGCAATCTCAAATCGGGCGATATTTTGCAAATAATTCTAATTCTAAATGTTCGTTAGTTATTGTAAAATCTAAAATCACCTTAATGCCGTGCATTGCATAACTAATAATTATTATCTTCAAATGAATGGCTACTGCGATATTTATTATTACATTGTGATGGCCATAGGCTTTCCGGGGGCAAAATATACTTGATATTCGAAACTCTGTGTCGCAGTGGTACCCTTTAGCATTTTTACTCGTTGTGTAGTTGTTTAGGATAAACAAAGTAATTTAATGTCTAATAAAATAACAAAACAATAATGACCTATTTTATTGTAAAGGCTTTTTGTGGAAAAAATCACAGCCCGCCGCCTGAACATACTTAACATTTCAAACGCATGATTCGCTCTCACTGAAGTTTTTGTTTTTTGTTATAGTGTAAAGGTTTTTATTAGAAACAATGAAGGAATACCATTGGCTCATATTATAACCAGAGTATGGGATAGATATAAAAACAAACACAGCTTATGTTGTAACAGGCGTGCCCAGCAAGTATCATTTTAAAGTAGCTTGCCACCCAAAAAATCTGGTAACACCTGTTGTAAAGAATAACTGCATGGGAGAGCAGGCTACGTAAAAACAGGCCTTCAGGTAAGGGGAACATGAGCATACTATGGTGGCGACAGGCGTCGTTATGAGGGGGAAAGTTCACTGTGGTGATAGGTAGAGCATAGACGAAGGGTAAAGGGAAGCGGTCGAACTAGTGGTGTGTGTTATAATGAACATGTGGGTGACAATGAAAGCAGGGTAGTAACTGGGTCCGAAGGCGACTAGGTGGTCACGAATGAGTGTCTTCGACTGGTTCTCTACAGTGTCCGTCATATGCATAATTCTCACAAATACTTTACCACTTATGGGGGTCAAAGAGACCCACTGGCGCATGGAGTATTGGGATGCAATGGTGAAGAGAACCTAAAGGCATGCCAAAGTAAAAGTTTAATTGAAATGGGTCTGGGCCAGAAAAATAGTGAACAGACCTTTAATTTATCCCCAATTTTTTGCTGAATGTGGGAACAGGTTCGCACAAGAAGTTGGATCGTGACCCTACTGTAAATGTTTTGGGCACCTAAATACAATTTTTTAAGTATCCAATTTATTTCCCGGCATATTTCAGTGGCTTTACACTGGTTTTTGCCTGTCGTTTCACGGATTTTTTATACATTTCGGTTCATTACTAAGCAATATGGTCTCACGGATTTTTGCCAACCTTGACCTTAGGAGTTGTTTGCAGGTTAAAAAAAAAAACAGCAAACCTCCTCCAATTAAGCAGGAACGTGATGGCGATAAGGAAAAATAGGACCGTACATGGAAAGCTGCCGGTTTCATATAAGAATCTCTCATTATGAATGTTTCTTCCGCTTCTTATGGAAAACTTATTACCTATATGTTTTTCCCCTGAAAGCCGGCTAAATATAGGATGCCATTAATCTGTTCAGCAGCAACTAAACCAAAGAGAGAATCATAGCAATTCATTACATCCTCTTATGCAAAGAAAGATCAGAAACACACCCCATTTATTTCTGTTTTAGGCATAATTAAATTTTTTTTTTTGTTTTATTCGCCCGCCATTAAAATTCCGACCAATGTGTTCCTTATATGGTTTTTGTTTGTTTTTTTTTGCAATTCTAACTTTATCAACACAGCTTGTTCACAGGTACATGGCAAATTTTTAAAATAATAACTGCTAAAAAAGCATGGCAAGGCTAAAATAGTTTTTCTCCCTAACAAAAACATAAGAGCCCTGTTTAAAAAATGGCCTGCATTGTTTTCTTGTGTTTTTGCCCCAGCTGTGACCATTAATTCAAAACGAAAATGGGTTTGTCTGTTATAAAACACAATAAGGCCACAAATATAACTGTGATCAAGGTAAACTTTAGGACAAAATAATCTAACTTTAACCCCCTCCCATGGTAAAAACCTGTTGTCCAAATTCAATTAAAAAAATCCAAACAAATCTTAACAAGATTTATTTCAAAATTTATAAATTAAAATGTAATCGCTACGTTCATTTAGTTTAAAGGGCACTAGATACTTTTTTGTTGCTAGAAGCACCATTGGAAAATTTTAATTCATCAGCAAAGGAATTTGTTATTTTTTGCCTATTTCAGCCCTTTTTTTCCTTACTATTGTCCTTTTTTTATTTCAGTTATTAGGTTCCCACTCCAAATTGGGCATTGGAGTGGCCTCCTTCCCCTTGCTCCCTCCCTTCTGTAAACCACTTAGTTAAAAAGTGGTTTTTATTCCCAAGCTTGATTAAGTTTAGTACTCCATCTTGTGGATTTTTTTTGGTCTAATTGTTTACTAAAGCGCGCTTGGTTTGGCCTATTTTTCCCTTCCGCCCTTTTTGCCTTCTTCCCCGTGTCCTTTCGCCCCGTCCCCCCCCCTGGATCCCCTGCTCACCCACAACTTTTGGGGGGAAAGATATAACGAATGGTTGTATGGGCATGGCAAGTTGTTAGGGGCAATAAATTTGGTCAATGGAAAAATGTATTTTGAACGTTTGGTTGGACCAAATCATTACATTCTTAGAGCTTTTGTTGTACCACCACTTTTTGGCCCACACCCTTGCTTTTCCTCTTACCCCATCTCCCGTTTTTCCTTCCCCTCGTAGTCTTTTCTATTTTGCACCATAATCCCCTCTGTTAAGTACCTACCCCTTTTTTTCTACTCTTTAGATCGCGCCCATGCGCCTGCCTTTTCAGAGCCTCTTTCCCTCCCGGGGGTATTTGGACCATGGTTTTTTTTTTTGCCCTCCTGCCGCTGTCGCCCCTCCATGGCAAAAGGATCTTGCTTTTGAGCTTTTTGGGCGACAAGCAGCCGTGATTAAACGTCATCACCCGGCTTGCCTTTGCAGGAGCACAATGAAGGGCTCCAATCATCGAGCCGTGTTGTCCCCTGGCTTAAGGTTTCCCAACCAAAAATCATTCACAGTCGGTACAAGTTTTTTTTTTTTCCCCCCTCACCATTTTGTTTTCCACCCTAACTCCCCCGGTAGACGTAGGAGGTACCCCACCCCCACCCCGCCCCCCCCCATTTCTGCCGCCACCCCCGCTTTTTCCTCCAACCTCCCCTAAATTGCCTTTGGTGCACAGCTGGTTACTTTATGGAACTGATTAATAACTTTGGTTTGTACTTTTTTTTTTTTGGGAAACCCGAAGATTATACCATTCTCATTTTTTTTTATTTTATTTTATGGTCTTTATTGCCTTGCTGT
>CM070034.1:61064782-61075446 GCA_036250615.1 Ptychadena robeensis | reverse complement strand
ATAATAAAATTATTCCTCAAAAATACCACTTGCCTAATAATTCTGCACTCCCTGTGTGTAGTGTGATTCTTACTATCAAAACAATCTGAGCGACATGATGGCTGAAATGTTATAGAGTGGTTAGCTGAACAAATCCTGAGGATAAACTGGAAATGGCTATTTGATAATGATTTGAAGCACACATCAAATAATGTTTTTTTTTTAAAAGAGGGCTGTGGACAGGCCAATTTAAAGCACTGATTTCAATCTCTTCAAACTCTTGTGGAGGGATTAGAAAGAGCATTTTTTATTCATCTTTCAAATGAAAGATGGGGATATATAAATAAAAAGGCAAATGTTTTCCTTTTTTAAATGAAGTATACCATCTCTGTCTGTAGGAATGATTTAAATGAAGACTTAAAGCATGACATAAAGAGAACTGCTATTTACATGACTGTAAGCAGTATGTAGAGATAACAAATTTACTGTATCTTTTATTTTATCCCTGTTACGCAGCCCTGAAAATAAACACATTATTCTTTGCTTTCACACCTCCAAATAAGTATATTTGTTCACTTGATTAAGAAGCATCACCAGGCAATACGTAAACTCTCCATTTAATTTTAAGTGGACTGTTCAGTAATTTACATCTCAAAGCTCATTAACTTCTACAAGAGAGCTGTGGGTTGTGTTAAGTGTGAGCCCAATTCTAAAATCAGCTGTGGGAAAAATAGACTGGCAGTCTGGAAAAGAAACCCAAACCAATTCTAAAACTTAATACTAATAATATAATACTAATTATTTTACAAATAATGATCAACATGTGACCTGCAGGCCTGAAATACTACACTTTACATACATCCACACGCTAGCATTCACATAAGTTAAAGCCTGTTAAACAAGCATGTAATCAGTAATCTTACATTTTGTTCTGATTACGTAATTCAAATTCTACACACACATATTTTATTTGTAAGTGATCATGACCTCGACCATGAATCATTAATAACTAAGAAAGATGATAGATAATAGACAATAATTGCGCACAATCATCAACTGTGATATCAGTGGATAGAAAGGCCCTCAGTAGGTGTATGGAGCCTTGGCAAAAATCACAAAGTAAAATTGGGTCAGTATGAGGTTTAAGTTGCGTGTAGGTGTGCAGCTCTCAAAATGGAGGAGTGTGGCCCCACTGTAACAGACAAATAGGAACAAGGACAAAAGGCGCACAACCTAGTACAATAAAGTAGGGTACTGTAAATGGTTAAATTAATCAAAATAAAACAAAAGACAAAATACTCACATTAAAGGAGGTTAGTAGTTTTTTTAGTAGTTAGTTGTTAGAAGTTTTGTATGAGGATCATACCTGTCAAGTTTTCCCTTATTTAATAAGGGAAAATTTACAGGAAGTGATGTCACTTCCGTAATCGGGAGGTTTACTGTCTCCTCCCTCTTATTTACTTGTTGGCTAACTTAGAAGGGATGGGGCGTTACTCTGCCTCCCACCTCGCACATCATCTACTCTAGAGAGGTGGGAACTTAGAAGGGCGAGTAACACTCCCTTTCTCCTCAGTTACCCAGATTTTTAAATAATGGAAATATCCAGGATTTATTGAAATTTGTATTTGGCCAGGAAAGTCACATAAAAACATGACTTGCAGACTCCTGCAGACTCATCTAACCATCCAGACATCCAAATCCTGTTCATATTCCCTTTCCACATATACAAGAGATAGACAATGCCCCTCCCTTTCTTTTTCTTCTGAAAAGTAGTTATGTTGTTAAGAAATCTTTTACTTCCCAATATAATATAAACTCTTAGAGCCCATCATTGTTATAGAACCTATTGTCCATTTATATGTAAGTTAATTTTCTTTGTTCAGCATTGTACTTTACTTGTTGATTAAGAATAAATAATTTTATTCTGGAAGCTTGTGAATGTTTGTTCATTCTCGGAACAGCCAGGACATGGATTAAATTAGCATACCAGCTTCAGTTGGCTCTATGTGCTCAGATTCATTTTACTTGCTGAGTCATCTGGCAGTAAGCTTATACGAATAGAGTTATTAAGCCACAACTTATCAATCACGCAATGAAGCACATTGTCTTTTGTTGGCAATTTATGTCAGCTGTAGACCTGTGTACTACTTGTACTGTACCACTAACCTGCATTTGATGGATGCTTTCTTTTATTTCAAGACACCTAGGATGTATGAAGTCTTCTCTTGTAAACATGATGTGTATTTTTATACTATGTTTGCACAAAACATTACACAGACAATGACCAAAAAATCTGAACAGCTGAATAAATATGGGCAACTAATTGTAATTAAGCACTTTAAAAAATATTTATTTATTGGGCAAACCAAGCACTAACATTTCTTTATGGCTTATTTACGCATGTTTAAAATAATTACACTTTAGCATTGCAATGATGTGGGGGACTGCTCAAATATAAAGGGTAAATAGAGGTTACAATGATTCAAGCCAGTCACAAGTCAAAAAGTGCCCCCTGACTTAATGATCATAAGTGACGTGCCTACCATGGTGTGAGTACTGCCTTAGGTAACAGATTACTACAGGAAAAGCGTATATAGATGTTTAAATTATTTCATTACAAAAACAACATACTATTGAATATAATAAAGCATATTTAAAATTACATTTAACAAAGCTTAACTAAATCACTAGGCCAGAGAAGGTTACCCATTTTGTAAGTTAAGAATTACACAAAACTAATTGTAAAAGTCTGGCAAGAAAAAGTTGTTGGGTCCCATGTCAACCATTTTACTGAAAAATGTAGGCAAGTGCTGTTGGGTAGCAAAAAAGAGTGTTGTACTTAATGTATTTCCTACTAGTGAAGACCTCCTATAAACCCTTGCAAGAACATGTATAGGAAAACCTCAAGAATAGTCATCTACGCTTTTAAGTGCTTTAGTGTAGTTCCCTATAATATTTTATGTTATAATGTATCCTGACAAAGAAACCTTGTATACATTATAAGCTACATTATATACATAGTACAGTACATTGTGTTAAGAGGTTGCCTAGTCTGTTATGACCCTAAAAATACCCAGGTCATTCATATGTGATTTCATGTTATCGGCACAAAACATTAAATATACTTATGTTAGATAAAACTCTGATCATGTGTGTCTGGTTATATCTAGCATGAAATACCGTAGAGAGGAACAAATAATACTATCCATGTAAGATATTCTCTCAGCATTCAGGATTTATAAGTAATGATTTTTAAAGTCTTTGATGTGTCGTCTTGTCCTTGATCTCAAATATATGAATTTGCTTTGCCATGCAAATGATTAAAGGAGCAGATACACTTATAGCAGAACTACAAAACCCTGAAATTACCTAGAGCAAATTTGTAACTAAATCCAAGCTCTCATGTTAATTCATGCACTGAAAATATTACCCTGGTTTTAGCTTTATTAATTTATTAATTAAAATACAATCAGGTTTTCAAAATAGAGATAACATAAAATAACTAAATAATAAAAGTTAATTTTATTCCTAAGGACTATCATATACAGAGTTCCTTTTCAGCACCCAATACAAAGCATCTAAACTACAAACACCATTGGTATTTATTAGATTGAAGACCCATTTGCAAACATAACTGGGGGTTAACAGAATTGCTAACAATTAGTGATGAAAAATTAATGAGTGGAAGATAATTAGTAATGAGCTATGATTAATGACTGTTGTGTATATGTACAGAAAGAATGCTGCTGATGAATTCTGAATCATGATGAATGCTAAAGGCAATGAACTTCAAAGGACATGAACAAGTGTTTCAGGATAAGGAAACAAGAGGAAGTTTCATCTTCTCGGTCATGACTTTGTTCAAGAGCACATTTTTACCTATATCTAGTAAACTCTTTTCATTTGAATACCAGGAGAAAATGGTTTAATAAAAAACACCACCAGATTTTTTTAGACCAGTGTTAGGAAAGGTTGTGTGGCAGAACATCCCTGAGCAAACGTATAATCTGGCGGATTTTTACTTCTTTAGGCCCCCATACACTGCACGGATTCCCTGGCTGATCGATTCAGCACCGATGGATTCCGGCGATTCCGCCGGCATCCACAGGTGTGAACGATCAGCCAATTAGGGAATCCGATCGTGGCAGCCCACCTTGCACGGCCGGATCCGTGTCCGATGGATCGGCTCCCTGACCGCAACGCCCCCTGATCAGAGCAGAATCGGACCCGAAAAGACCAACAGGTTGGTTCTTCCTCGGATCCGATTCTGTGCCCCCGATCCATCGGATGCGGTCGGACGGGCAAGGTGGGCTGCAGAGGATTCCGGCACGATGGATCCGCGTGCACGCGCCCGGAATCCATCGCGCCGGAATCCGGCACGAATCCGTGCTGTGTATGGCAGCCTTTTGACTGGCTGGTTACAATAATATGTCCAGCTAAAAAGGTGACCAAATGGACGGGTCCTTTTCGATCATTTCTGCAGTAGAACCTCTCCTTGGAGAAGTTAATCTCTGTACTCCACAAATTCCCAAAGCTGCTGGCACTGCAAGAAGGGCATGAAGACTATGCCCCACAGCAAGTTAAATGGAGTCCAGCTAGCTATCTTTTTACTCTTAAGCTGGCCACACATGGGTAGATTCCTGTGCAATCAACCGGCGATCAATAACAGCGTGGTGACGTCCCCATGCTGTGATTAATCACGGTTCAATCATACAGTAATCAATGTGCACCACATGGGCACATCAATTGCTATACAATGGGGACCCGGTTTCCCGGTCCCCCGGCAGCCAGCTTGCCCACCGCGCTGACCACGCCCCCTTCACACATACACAGAGCCGTAGCTAAAAACACAGCTTGTGTGTGCGGCTTAGCTGCTCTGTGTGTCCGGCTCAGCTGTCATCCAACTATTCAATGTAATGGATTTCTACCAAGGTTTTCCAACAGGTTGGAAACCTGTTTGGTCGAGTTCCTTTGAGCAGGATCAATGGAAGGAACCGTGGATGGCTCAAATGAAGTAACAAATTAGAGGAATATCGGGATCCGTGAGTGTGCACGCCGCCCGATGTTCCTCTAATCTGTTACTTCATCGAGCCGTGTGTGGCTAGCTTTACATTTGCACTTTGATGAGAGTTCTTTGCAAGTGATACAGTGCATCCAAAAAGTTTTCACTGCACATTACTTTTTCCACATTATGCTTTGTTACAACCATGATTCCAAAATGAATACACACAACACCCCATAATAACGTAAAATAAAAAAACTGAAAAAGGAAATGTACATAATACGAATACATAAGTATTCAAGACCTTTGCCATGAAGCTCAAATTTGACCTCAGATGCATCCTGTTTCCCTTGACCATGTTTGAGATGTTTCTGCAGCTTCATTAGAGTGCAACTTGTGATGAATTCAGTTGGTTAGACATGATCTAGAAAGGCACTCTCCTGTCTATATAAGGTCCTACAGTTGACAATTCATGTCAGAGAACAAACCAAGCATGAAGTCTGTAGACCTCAGAGACAGGATTGTCTCGAGGCACAAATCTGGGGAAGTTTACAGAAAATGTTTGACTGCTTTGAATGTCCCTGTCAGGATCCAGAAAAGAGGGGGGGGGGGCGGGGGGACCAGGCAGGCAACACACACTGACAGAGTTGTGGGGGAACAAAAAACAGATTTAATGGAGACTACAGGCAGGAACAAAACAGGTGCAAAAGTCCAGGGTAAAGGAGTGTCCAGGGTTCAGGGACAAGATGCATGAAGCCAGGGACATGACATGAAATCCAGACATGCAAATAGCAACAATGAACAGCAAGCATGGTCTGGATGAAGCACACCTAAATAGCCCTCCTAAGCTAACAAAGAAGGTGTGAGCTCCACCCAGCCCACACTTGCAGGGAGCCACCTACTGGTGACTGTGGGACTAACCCATGGATGGGCAATCACAGTGCCACCAGCAGGCGGTGACCGTAACAGCCAGGGTCCTAACAGTCCCAATGAGCACATAAGACTCTATCATCCTTTAGTGGAAGAAGTCCAATACCAACAGGACTCTGTGGAGAGAAGAGAACCATCCAGAAGGACAACCTTCTTTGCAGCAATCCACCAATCAGGCCTGTATGGTGAGTGGCCAGGCGAAAGCCACTGCTTAGTAAAATGCACATGGCAGCCCACCTGGAGTTTGCCAAGGACACCCGAAGGACTCTCAGTCCATGAAAAAACAAAAATTTCTGGTCTGCTGTGATTGAACTCTTTGTGAATGCCTGACATGAGGTTTGGAGAAATCCAGGCACCCCTCATCACCAGGTCAATACCATCCCTACAGTGAAGCATTTTTGTAGCAGCATCATACTGTGGAGATGTTTTCAGTGGCAGGAACTGGGAGACCAGTCAGGATAAAGGGAAAGATGACTGCAGCAAAGTACAGAGACATCCTGGATGAAAACCTGCTCCAGAGCGCTTTTGAACTAAGACTGGGGTAATGGTTTATCTTTCAGCAGGACACCAACCCTAAGCACACAGCTAAGATATGGAGTGGCTTCAGAACAACTCTGTGAATGTTCTTGCGTGGCCCAGCCAAAGACCTGAGTTGAATCCGATTGAACATCTCTGGAGACATTTTAAAATGGCTGTGCTTTGACGCTTCCTTTCCAGTTGCAACCCGATGCAGTTTGAGAGGTGCTACAAAGAGGAATAAGCTAAACTGTCCAAGGATAGGTGTGCCAAGCTTGCGGCATCATATTCAAAAAGACTTGAGGCTGTAATTTCTGCCAAAGGTGCATCAACAAAGTATTGGGCAAAGGCTGTGAATATATATGTACATGCAATTTCTTTTAAATCCATTTGCCAAAACCTCAAGTAAACTGTTATTACACTGTCATTATGGGGCGTTGTGTGTAGAATTTAGTCAACAGCCTATCCATTGTTCTACAAAGAGGAACAGCTAACATGTTGAAGTAACGAGACAATGGCTTCATGTAAATCAAGGGACCTTGTTGCAGAATATATTATAGACATTTATGGGGTCTTGGTACTTCTTTTATGTTCGCATAAGAACATTTAATTTATTCAATGTGTTGTTATATATTGGTTATAAACTATTGTACATTTGAGCAACCACATTTGTCCATTGCATAGGCAAGGCCTACTTTTTTCTAATTATATTTCACTGCAACTACCACCAGAGGTTATATGCCGGGAAACAATAGGCTTTCTGTGCTTCTGATAATAAAGGAATACCTATAATGTTCCTAATAACAAGAGTGAGAATTAACCCTGGCAAAACTGGAAATATGTAAAATGATCTGGGCTTGTTTTGTCAGCAAACATATTGAACATAGAAAACTGACAGCCATGTTAATAACCCTTAAAAATAGCATGTTATTTACTTACAGGAGTAGATATGCTTATTTCTCCAGCTGGGAGCAGCTGCTTGTTCCTTTTCGTCCTAAATAAAAAAAAAATTATTAATAGTGTTTTCGCAATATGGCATGAGATAATCGCTATTATTTTCATCACACCAGTTGTCCTAAAACATTAACATAGGAGAAAAATTGAGAAATGTATTCATATTACCCTGTGCCAAAGCACCACATAAATGTCAACATTATAAAGGTTATCCATATCCCTAATGAATTTTAAGCTCCCATTTTGTGACTTGTGTTTGAAAAGACAATCTTTGTCATTAATAAATTCAGTGCTGGATCAAGGACAGCAGGACCTTACTTGGGAAAAAATGATTATGCACCAACTGTCACCAGCTAGTTGTTAACTTGGCTGATGATTCTGATTAGTGTCTACAATACGTTAAAATTTTATAATAGAGTCTCGTTTTCAGTTTTGGCATGTCTGGAATGTAGCCTGGTTATAAATTATAAGGCTAAAAGAAAACATTAAACAGGTGCCTACAATGTATAATGAGAAATATCAAAAGCAGCACATTCTGGAAGAGACCAAACTGATGCAACAAGGTTTCCCATCAGAGCATACGGAGCAAATTGGTTCTTAAGTGTGAATGATCCTAATCTGACCATCTTGTAATACAGAGACAGACAAAGCTATTCGTAGACAGCTTTGCAGAGAATTAGTTGCACAACTTACTTACTGATTGCTCTCTCTTTTGCAGATGTAAAAACAAGAGTTAGAACCACCATTTAATAGTTTACCACATGCATTCATTTTCAGATGGCCAATTTATTTTTGGATTAGTTTTTGCATATACTTGTTTTAACATGCATTATTGTGCATGTGTTTTGCTTCAGTCAACTCAAATATCCCAGCCAATTAAAACAGAGACGTAAGCAGAGTTTTCTAAGAGAGGTTCTAGTTATTATCCACTATGAAGCACTGCAACAATTTACCTTTGACATATATTTTAGCTGTAAGGTATATAAACATATACCGTATTTTTGTACCATAAGACGCACCTTTTTACCCCCAACTTTGCGTTCTAGGGTCCGAATGCGCGACCCCCGTGGTCGCTCAGCTTTCCCCCAGCTCTCCTGAGGTGTCAGATGGGAGATGCGGCCACAGCTAGATCCCTCATCTGTACTGTACTGTTTCAACCAGCAGAGAGACATGCATGGAAGCTGGCAGCCACCATGTATGTCTGCCTGTTAGCTACGATCACTGTGCAGCTCACCTGGCAAGAAGGGAGAGTAGAGTGCAGAATTGCCAGCTTTCCCTCCCCCTTCTGCCTGAAGTGTGCTCTCTAGTGACACCATTTTTGTGGCTGAAATGTGGTACTACAGGAAAAAACATTTCAACTTCTTAGAGCATTTCACATTTTTGTTTTCCCTTTTTTTATGTGTTTTCCAAAAATGCATAGGTAAAAACGGGTCCTGACTAATTCTGTACTGAAACTACAGCAATGGGATGGCAATAGATAAGTTACCTTCAAAAATCACTACATTCTTCAAATTGTATATCTATGATGAGTTGAATTTCTTGGTGATTAAATTGTTTAGAAAATTTCCATGATAAAATCTACTGATTTATTAAAGCAGTTGAACATTTCAGTACCTCATCTATTATTGGATGTATGCTAGTGCCTAGGTGGATTAGGCCTAGCTGTAAGCTTAAAAGAGAGTCTGAGGTCATTTCTGCTATCTTCGGATTAAATGTTTTTTCTTGTTCAGGTCCACTCTATAACGGTAAAGTCATTATTGCGGCTTTGGCAGATGGTGTTTGCAAGCACATAGAGAACAGTTTAAAAGACAAAAAAAATTATAGATATAAATATGCTAAGTTGATGCTTACAAAGGTTCAAATTCCTAAAAAAAAACATGTTCCTTTAGTTGCTCAATTCCAAGTTCTTGCAGAGTACATTTAATACTACAAAATTTTTTTTTTTGTGATCAGTACTATAATATTACAGTATAATAGCCTGTTACTTTTTCAGAGAAATGGTCAAATGGGTGTACAAGGGGGGTCTTCTGAGGGAATAACTTGTCTGTTTGAATTACTTCAATTGTTTTTTCTGGATTTGACAAGGATATTTGATATCTGTTTCTATCAATATTAGGGGTTCTCACCTTTTCCATTTAATTTGTAATAGATACATACTGAATGCAATCTGAGTTTCTGTTTATCACTGTGCTCTAACAGTATTTTGAAATTGCACTCATTTTGTTCCATGGAATGGGGGTTGGCGGCAAGCTGGAGGTACCCATTTGTATCCCCCTACATAAGAATGTACCCTTAATATAAATGGCTTCTCAAAAAGGGATCTACCACGTCGAGGGCAAGCTGTGAACATCTTAGACTTTCACCCAATGCTTGTAGCCATAGGGTTTGAATTGGCTGTTTTTAGTCCTTGCTGTTTGTTGCTCTTTTCTAAAACAAACTATAGAGTGCACTTTAAAAACACAGGTATATATTTTCTATTGTGTTCCTATCGTCTGAGGCTCCAGCTGATGTACATCTGGCAGAAAGTCTGATATGCTACAAAACCTGGCCATTACATATGTAAGGCAGAAGGTTGTTTTTGCTTTCTTTTCTCTTTATTACATTTTGTGAATTAAACGGATATAAGCTCTAGCATGAGCCATTCTTATCGATATTAAAGAGACATTCACAAAAGGATATTTGAAGAAAATGAAATTCTGTCTATCAGTAGGGAACAGGCTACAGTTGGAGGGATAATTAAATCTAAGAAAATAACTGAATGTCTGGTCATATCTTTCAGATAAAATGTGTCAGGTACACAAGTAGCTGATAAGGACGTGCAATCATAAAAACATTACTGTAATGGTATTTTTTTACTGCATTGGGTCTGAAGAATAATATTGCGTGCATACTTTCCTATTGATTCATTCAGAATTCAGGTAAAAATATATATTTTTTGTATAAATCATTTATGTATACAGTATATGTATGAATTATTTTAGGGACTGACTGAAAATGTAGTCTGCATAGGAACGAAGGAGTCAGCCTACTTGGATCAGATTTGAAGGTTTGGGTCAAGTGCTATGGCAGCATGCTGTGACATTTTCATGAAGTAATATATATTACCCTGCCAAACCTGTCCACCAGCCATGATATTCCACATAGAGTAGCACATATACACTGTGGTGCAGTCACTAGGTTAAATACCACATGTGATACCATATTTTTCGGACTATAAGACACACGGACCATAAGACGCACACAGTTTTTAGGGCAGGAAATCCACAAAATAAAGATTTATTAA
>CM070034.1:61039079-61057143 GCA_036250615.1 Ptychadena robeensis | reverse complement strand
CCCCCCCCCCCCCACACACACACAGGGGTGGAGCAGTTTGTTATTTTGGGGAAATCTATAATTGAGCACCTATGCAGGCCCTACCCACAACTGTGAGATAACATATCAAAGGCTGACAGCCATGATTACAGTGTTACCCACACTCTTACTCTGATTACAGGAGGTGTTTAGGATAAAACTTTTCTTAACTGTGTTTTGGAACAGGTTGGGCAGTAACAGCCTTGACAGATTGGACCTGTACCAATGCCTATATATTGGGGATCTGGGAGTCATTGGTAGTGACCCCAGGTTCTCTCAGCTTCCTAGGAAGAGGCTAGAGTGCTCTACCTGACCCTTGGTGCCTGGGCTCCACCGGACTATCTACCCCACGTGCTGGACCTTGGAGACACCACTTCTTAGGTATCAATCCCTCATCTACCAAACAAACTTGTAAGTATAAAAAAACAGACTAAATGTTATTATTAGGATGCAATGTTATAAATGATGGAAACGTATTGATGGCCTGAGAGTTCAATGCTCATACATATTATTATTTCTTTGAGGAAAAATTGCCACAGCTCCATATGTTTCTAAGCAAGCCCTCCCCATAAGGCGAAACACAATACCTACTTAACCACAAAGACCTACAAAGGACTATGGATTTATTTTGATGAACTACTTGGTTGGATACAGTTTTAGTCGTAACTTATATAGATATTTTAAATACTTTATTTAACTATTGTTATATTTGTATCTTCAGGCAAGAGCTTACTTTGCACCCTTAAACTTCCTAGCATTCATGACGAGCCCAACTCCCATTAACCCTGGGCACCCCCGGAAAGCTGCAACAATTTTCTCTGTAGCTGCAGCATTTCCAGGGTTGGGTGACCGCCCGGATCACTTCATGGTAACGCGGAAGAGGCAGCATTTCCAGGGTTGGGTGACCACCCGGATCACTTCATGGTAACGCGGAAGAGGCAGGGAGGGGGGGCTCACCATAGACCTCCATGTTGATAGAGGGCCGTCGACTTCCCAGCCCACATTAATGACACCGGCTACATGGACAGGGGCGGGAATTTTAAGGGGGCAAAACACTAGGGAGGTTAAAGTCCCTGGAGACTGGCTACCTCTTACTTGAGTTTGCATATGCAACCCAAGATCAGTATGTGTTTTTTTAAGTTACAAGTAGAAGAACATATTAGAAACTGTTAAATAAGCAAATATACTTATTGTAAAGAGCCACTATAAGCATATGTAATACACAAAATATCTCTGTCAATGTGTTGGTGCAGTATAAACATATCTTATACATATCTAAAACTCGCTTTGTTAATCTACACAAGCCTGTTGTTTTCATGCCATCTGAGCTAGTTGGATATGATTTCCAGGGAAAAGCAGTTTGTGTGAATACACTGTAGCAGCTATGTAGAATGTATGGCCTACATTTATGTGATATATGCATAGCTTCAGACAATCAGTGTTTTTTTTAAAGTTTGGTATTTTTTATTAACTTTCATGTTATTATGGTTATAGTGCTTCTATTTTAATTCTACAGTATCATGCCATACAATTACAAAAAAAAAACAGAGAAAGGCAATAACAGAATGCAGCATACAAGACCCCTACTCACCCCTCCCTATACATGTTTCAAGCATCTAATGCAAGAGTGATGCTTTGGGACAATTCTCATTGAATATCAATGCATTATTTATACACTTGTTCAATAATATAGCTTTCATTTATGTCTTATATTTCAAAGTGTAAGGCTGTTGTAAGAAATCCAATGTGTACTGTGTTCAGGAATAAAATGCTAAATCATTTCAAGATAAGGCGTTAGGGAAAAAATAAAAATTCCATTCTAAATTCAAAGCTAATCCTTTAACATATATATGACAACATTAGCCAGCTATAACAGAGTCCATCTATTTCTAAAATATAAAAATCAGCATGACAGTTTTGGACGCCAGCTCTGCACTTATCCTTTGTCTGGAAAGCCATCTATTTGTAAGGGTTGCCATCTATAAACTGGAAAGATCCCAGCACAAAATAGGTAGAGATGGCATGTTTAGCTGTGAACAGGTGAACACTGATCTGATGGCTGAATCTGTTTAAGCCTATACAGGATTAAATGACCCTGGCTAATGAAACTGGGAAGACAACCCAAAGCTTTTTTCATATTTGTCTCACCAAGTGGGAACAATTTGAACCCATGTCAATAAAAGATTGACTCTTAAGTTGGGTATACACGGTTTAATTTTTCCTCTCCATCGACCTTACAAATTTTTTTTTTTTTTAAGGTTGATCATTTTAAAATTTATTCTTTTAGGTAAATCAACCAAAAGGACTTGTTTGAAAAACTCCGATAGAGTTCAAACGGGCTGAAGAATCAGCCGGTCTGCACAGGCTGTCTGCTTCTGATTTTAAAAATATTTAAAATGTATTCTTTTTAGGTGAATCAACCAAAAGGACTTTTCAGTAAATCGTTAAAGTATCTGACAGATTTTCTTGGCATTTTTGATCGATTTGAATCCGAACATACTAGGGAGCATGCATACAGAACTAAGGAAAGGAAACGATCGATTGTGAATCAATCACATTATTTTATATGAAGAAATTAACTCTTTATACTCTTTTTTTTAATCCTTCTTTTCACTCTTACCCAGGAACACCAAGAGGCTAAAAAGGTCAGAAAATAATAGCTAGAGTTCTACTTATACTAATACTTTTTCAAGTATTACAGGTTCAAGTATTACAAAATGTATATTTTTGTGTTTAAAAAAAAAAAAAAAATATATATATATATATATATACACACAATTATAAAGAAAATGTCTAAACTAGTTCTAATCAGAAATAAACTCAAGTGGGGCACACTTTCCCAAAGTTCCAATTACTTGAGAAAGAAAATCTCAAAAAGAAGGCTTAAAATAAGAAAGTTCAATTTACTCCTATATTGTTATAACAAGATATGTTCTTCCTACAGATATACAGTCTTTGACCATTCCCCGTAACCTGAGCCAAAAGGGTTCAGTCATTTATTTGATGCTAAACAACAAGCTGAAACCTTAACTATGACTGTGACCTTCAATTTATCTAAAATAACAAAAACATGATCAATGCTTTGGAAGAAGACCAAAGTGCAGATGGAAGCAGAACTTGCTATTTTTACAGCTACATGGCAAAAATACTAACAAGCTGTCACACAAAGGCCAGATTTAGATGCTTTTTTCATGCTTATTGCTTAAGGCAGAAGGAAAATATGTATTCAACTTATGATACCCAGAGTGGAACTTAGAAATCTTAGGCTTACCACCGTCTACCTACTCGGGAAGTATAGAATATGTAATGTGAATGTTTGAGTGACTCCAAATTTAGTGCGAGCTTATTGATCCAGTTACTGCAATCACAACCAAACAGGAAATTGTCTTTTTATTAGGGGTTACAATTCTGTCAGTTCACATTTATATTTTTTATGTCCTCTCAACCGAATAGCATTTCTCTTTCATTAGCAATGCCAATGGATTGTTTTGCTATTGCTATTTCAATACCCTCTGCTTTTACTGTACTATGTTATAACCATAAGTACCACATTTTTCGGACTATAAGGCGCACCAGATGATAAGACCCAGTGTTAAGAGCAGGAAAACCAGTAAAAAAAATTGAATATATAGGTTTTCAAATTAAGTTAATGCAATGGATTAATTTAATGCATTATAAAATTCCACTAGCAGCAGTACTATCAGAGCACGTCATCCTCCTCACTGATCGTGAGGAGGAGGGCCTCGGGCGGAACAGCTGCAGATCTCCTCTTCCTCTCTGGCTGTGCCTGTGGAATCTGCAGAGGGATTCCAGCTTCCACAGACACGGAGAGAGATAGGTGGGAATTCATGTATCTCTTTTTTCATTGTTTTTATCAGCAGGGCACTGCTGGCATAAGCAATAATACAGTTCAGAAGAGAGATCTGGCCATGGCCGCATCTCTCATCTGACAGCTCCCCAGCTAATCTCCTTGCAGGGAGAACTGGTGGGAAGCCAAGGCGTCACCACCCGTGGCCACTGGCGCATTCGAACCTAAATGCGAAAGCACTTTTTCCCCCTGGTTTTGGGGGTGATAACACCAATAACACAGTGCATTGCATAATATGCAAAATACATGAATATATGCTTTAGTATATATTGGCTTGTCCTAGATAAAATTTACAAATAATAACTTAAACAAATAAAAGAAGGTCTAAAATGCTTTATTTAACTCCACCTTTATAGAGTTGTAATTTGTTGACACCCTTAAGCCGGCTATACATGCAGCGATCCCTGCGCTATCCTCGAACAGCCGAATGACCTGATCACACTGCGGCTGGTCGCTCAGAAAATCAGAGCTCACCCTTTCTGTGCTGACCCTAGTTTCCATCCAAAGTAATGTGATCGGCCAGAGAAAAACAGACATGTCTGTTCTCTTACCTATTGTGATTTTGGGCCACATGGATTGGTCGGTCGCTCCATGTGGGCAGCTGTGATCCACTGACGATTTTTCAGCAAATCGATTGTCGCGTACGCCCATCGATCAGCCTACAAATCTATGTGTGTATGTCCGGCTTGAAGTATTAAGAGAACTATGAAACATCTGTAGAAGTAATCATATTTCACTTTGACCAACACAGCAAAGGAAAGTGATGCTTCTTTTGAGCTGCAGGACATCAAGGGAGCACATAGGATAAGGATAAATGTATAGGATAAATGCATAGGCATAAGGATAAATGCATAGGCTAACTTTAATTTTGTAAGCATAATGGTTCTAATCAGAGAAACATTTCTTAATATATCAAACCAAATCATTAATTACAGTAAACATACAAACTTCACTTTTCTCCCAAAATGTTTATGAACTATCATTAAAAGCGACACTTGGCTAGCATTGTTGCCAGAATGGTTGCCTATGCCTAAACCTGAAAGGGAAAATGTATGTCTTCTATATTTTGCATCTAAAAAACATACTGCATCTTAATTAAACATACTTATGTAAGGCAGATAACAGGAAACAGTCATACCAGGCTTTTACTAGGATAGTAAAAAAAAGTGGGTCAGATCATGTTTCCTTACTATGCACAATGTGTTCAGCGTTTGATTAACTAAAAATAAATCCCTAGACTTACACTTCATGTGCGTACAGGCTATACATGGAGAAATATATGATTCAGAATTAGATTTTAATTAACTCCCCTGAAAATTGTTCACACCAACAGCAACTTTATCATCACTTCCATTCACATCTCTCCAGTTGTCAGAAAAAAAGCATAGTATATGAGGTGATTTGTTTTCTATATGGTGAGCTCTTTCTGTTTTCACAAGCAAAGAACACGAAGATGAGAATAAATTATATAAATAGATTTTAATGAAGATATGATTAACATCTTCGTATATGTCTTAATGTCTTCAATAAAAATATAATGAATTACCCTGTATCAATTCCATAACTTCAGCCAAAGCATTTTCCTTTAAATACATGTGAAAATAATGTAAAAGAAGATGGAATCTCTCCAACAAGGACACCAGCCAAAGGTATATTTTGTAGTAAGGTAAAAGGGTCAATAAAACTTGTCAAGTTGCTCCTCTGTTATAGGGATGGTTAAAAAAAAAATTAAAATTAAACCATTTCGACGATTTTGAGTTAATTGCAAAGTCCCTGAGCATGGTATCATCACCAAACTTGCTGGAAATGTACAGAAGGGTTGGGGGTATACTCCAAAAAGAAAGTATGTCTCTAACACAAATAGTTTTTTCACAAATTAAGTTCAAAGTCATGTCGAAATTTCGAAAATCTGAATTTCGACTTTGATTTTGAACTTTACTTATTCAAAAACTACATGTGCTAGAGCAAAAAAATTTGTTTTTCAAATGTTTCCACAACCCTTCTCTACATGTCCAGCAACTTTGGTGATGATACCATTTTCAGAGGCTTTGCAATCAGCACACAAATTCGACCATCTCTATTATGCACAATAAAAAAAGGGAAAAATCTTCTTAACCACCAATAAGAAACAGCAAGTCTGCCCACCCTACCCACAAACTAATGATAAAAGGCCAAGATATTTTTGTATAGTTTTTGACACATTGGGGAACATTTATGATATATCTTTATTTGATATTGCTGCCTGTTCCCCCTAACAAAAAAATGGAATAACTACAATGCAAAACAAGTAATTTAATAATGTATAATCATTTTATTGTAACATCAAAGTGTTATATGGTAACAAGGAATGGGGGAACATCTCCAACATCCTCTCAAACAGGAGTCTTCAGATACGCTTTAACAATGACTTTCAACAATAGCTTTCCTACAGATAACAAAGTTTAAAAATCTGCACATTTGATTGGTTGACACTTCTGCTTGCAAAAACGTCCTCCATTTAATAAAGCCAAGTCTTCAGATATATAATTTACATAGTGTATAAACCACTAATGCATACAGGTCTTGATTATGTTTTAGTAATGGCAAGTCATGTAGCTTTATTTTACTTCTCAGACAATATTTACAAGGATCAAACATGTCAATGTAAGAAATGTAGTACAAATAGCACCCTATGAAATTAGACACATTTCCATAGCTCAGCGAGCATTCATTATTTCACTTGGCTCCAGTATAGTAAGGATATGTTGACTGATTTGGGTTCAACTGCAACATTTTTATTATTCTGTTGAATCCTAAAGACGTCTGGATAGGGGAGAAAGGAGATCCTGGTATAAAGTTCTGGGAATTTGAAAGCATAATCAATAGCAATACTAAAGTTTTGTACAGTGTTAGCCATCGATGAATACAGCAGGTTTGAATAATCAAGAAATGTTCAGGCAAAAGGAATATTGAATATGAAGCCAGATCCTGCCAAGTGGGAAATTTACAAATGCTACCATTCTATTGTATTTCTTAGACAAAGAATAATCATATCTCCTATTAGTTCCAACATACATATGCACCCTGCATTATAGGTTGTTTGTGGCTGAAAAATTTTAAGCCCTACATTGCAGAATTTATGGATCCTATATGTTTGTCAGAAACTAGTGATAGTGGTGAACCTGGACCTCTTACTTGTAGTATAGATATTGATTTATTCAGATACAAAAGAGATAAATTTTTTACATAAAAATCTATTTCTATGTATATGTTATGTACTGTATATTCTGGTATATAAGACTACTTTTAAACTCAGGAAAATCTCAAATCTCACTCTCAAAAGTCGGGGGTCGTCTTATACGCCGAGTGCTGAAACGTCTGAGCCAGAGGAGTCTGCCTGTGAGACATCGGAAGCGCCCCCTTATCCCCCTTTCCTCTCTCCCTCCTCAATGTGTTGGAAGGGGTGGTCTTATACCAGGAGTATACCCCAAAGTCTATATTTTAAGTGAAAAAGTCGTCTTATACGCCGGGAAATACGGTAAATACAATGCTAAGAAACAGGATTACAGGTCCTTGCTTCCAACTATCTATGGATGGAATGTGTTTTTTTAGATATTCTATGAAAACTGTGATATGTGTAGGGTGAATATGCATCAAGTATCCCGTTTTGACTGGAAAAGTCAAATTTTTCCCCAGGATTTTGATAACTTAAAAGGGAGGGGGAGTTAGTCTCCCTCCTACTCTCCCTCCTAATTTTCCTGGTGGGAACTTGGGAGGGAGAGTAATGCCCCCTTACTTAGCCTGCTACTTACTTAGCCTGCTACTAACTAGGAGGGAGGGGAGGTTAACCCACTTCTGGTATTTGAAACAAGCAGGTATCACTTCATCGGAAGTGACGTAATTTCCTGAAGTTTTTTTCCTTAATAAGTAAGGGAAATTTGACAGGTATGGTAGTGTGTAGAAGCAGGGAATGTATAAAACTTAGAATTGGTGTCTCAGATGACTTGACTTGCTCTCTCCATATGTCCTGGTGACTACTGTCAAAAAAGCAGGAAATACAAAATGCTATTGGATCGGGAAAAGATTTGAAGAAGTCTTACAATTGTAATGTCAGTGACAGCTTCCAAGAAAAGGATGATACACTAATGTAGATTTCTTCTTACATATAGATCTCTGGTATAGCACAAAAAGGCCACAAACTAACAGTCTTTTTTTTTTAAGTTTATTTCTTTAGATACACATTTGTGTAAACATCAATTAATTTTATAAACCTCTTACAATTGTATATAGCTTTGCATTTCCATAGTTTTATGGTGCTGTACTTCACTGCTATAAATAATTACAAAAAACACAGCCTAGTAAAACATGAGATATCTGTAAGATATGTTTTTCCTATAATATAAGGCATAGATGATTCCTGACCTAGAAAATATTTGGTTGCCTGACACAAAATAGATTACCATCCTCCGGTTTACTATGCTTCAGGTTTTACTTTATTGGAACTGCTGGTAGGTGATATATATATATATATATATATATATCATAAATCCTATACCTGCAGCAGATAATTGCCAATTAACCTGAATAAAATAAATGTATTTCCTTCATCTGTAACGCTTTTCTAGTATAATTCCTCGACACGTTGTAAAATAGCATTCACAATATTCAACATTGCCCATGGCAGCTGAATAGCTAAAAGGAATTAATCCGAGCTAAAAGATGACTCATTGTTGCAGTGACAGTCAATGTGAGATCCAAAACAAATTGGAGATGCAATTTGCAGCACAAAAGAAGTGAAGACATTGACATATGCAGTCCAGCTTTTAAAATTTCTGCAAATAGCTACAGGTACCAGTGACATTATTGACAGTACAGAAGAATGATTAATAGCCAAGCCATTTAGGTAACACTCAGTCAGGCTGAATGTATTGTTTTTAGAGCACAATCTGGATTCTGGTCTAGAACAGATTTTATTGTGAAGATGGGATTAGAAATGATTAAATTATCATATTAATATAATGAAAAAAAAGGAATTGAGCACCCTCTAATTTTAGATGTCTGTATTCGAATAAAACATGCTTATTCAATTCAAATATGTGGATATTGATTTTGCTTCCCCTGTTTCAAATTCAGATTGTTCTTCTATAATATAAAGTTGTGTGAAGTGAAGAAAAATGTTGTGGTTAATATGTATTTTAAAGTGACAGGAGATCCCACCATACTGAAGAAATGAACATTTTTATCACATTTTTATTGTTTTAGTCTACCTAATAAAAAAACCCAAGGAATTAGTTACAAATAATGGGCGCCTCCATATGTTCTTTTTTGTTTTTTGGGAAACCCACAAACACATCTTTATATCCATACTGAGGATAACAAAAGCATTACTGCCTTACCATCCCCGGGAACCCCAAAGGCAACAGAAAGCGAACTTAACATCTTCCATAACTCCTTAACGAAAGGCCTTCTTCTTCTACGGTTGTTGGCACATAAGCACATACTATTGTTACAGCAACAGAAAGGATAAAGCTGGGGACACACGGGTAGATTCCCGTGCAATCTACTGGCCATCAATTACAGCGTGGTGACGTCACCACGGGTCGCGGGTCAATGGTACGGTACACCACATGGGCACACCAATTACCGTACGATGGGGATCCGGTATCTCGGGTCTCTCCTTTCCCCAGCCAGCCAGCCCCCTCCTCTTCTGGCAGAGCTGGGTCCGTGCTGGCCACTCCCCCTTTACACACATACATAGCAGCAAGATGACCACACAGCTTGTGTGTGTGGCTCAGCTGTCAGCCTGTCCATTACATTGAATGTCCCCATTCAATGTAATGGATTTCGACCAAGGTTTTCCAACATGTTGGAAACCTGTTTGGTCGAGTTTCTTCAAGCAGGATCCATTGTGGATGGCTCAGATGAAGAAGCAGATTAGAGGAAAATCGGGAGCCGTCAGAGCACACCATCAACCCTATCCAACCATCAATTGCAATATAAGCCTGAGTCTAAAGCTCCCACCCACTTGATTAAGGGGTTTACATAAATCATTTTTTTCCTATTTTTTCTTTTTCTCTCTGCTTCTTCTAATATTGGTGACAAGTCATTGTGCCCCCAGCTAGTTTTTTGACAACTCTCAATGCTCTTAACAATTTCCTACTACGAGCCTTCTCAATGCTTGTTTCTAGTTTAATGCTTTTGTGTATAGACACTCCCATTGAACAATAAATTTTTTAGTTATTGCAAAAATCCCTAGAACAAAAAAATATCTTAGTGGAGAAAGAAGAAAATGCATGAGGGATTTCAGAGGCTTTTAGTGAAATAAAAGGAACAACAATAAAATAAAGATTTAGTGGATGATGGGGGCACTAGGATCTAATAAAATTAATGTCATGTTCAATCTGAACTACAAGACAAAACAAATGAATGGTCTGAGCCTGTAATTGAACTTACAACGGTAATTCAATGGCATGGATAGGTCACCAACAATATATTATCATTATGTGACTGTAATCCTAAACACCTTTATTTCTCCAACAAGACTATGTCACTAGGCAGCAAAGACTAGCAGCCATAGTAGACATTTTATGGAACTGCATTACAAAAACTGTATGAACAGAAAACAATGCTCTAAGTAAGTTTCTTTAGGGTGCCATTAAATAAAACAATAATGGTAATAATTGCATAAAGTTGGACAAACATAGGGACATTAAAAAAAGACAATTGCATCAAACAGCTGGTGTGTACTATTAGGCCCATAAGCACTGAATTTAAAGTAGGGTGTAGCTAGAATATGGTTTTCTATGAGACATCTTACACTACTAGAGGTAATTTTACTACAATTGAAAGTGCTTATTTACATTTTTCTTTATTGTTGTAATCCAGTGCTTTGTAATCAGTGTGTTAATTACTAATTATTAATTTGGGACTGAAAGGATCTTTGATACTCGAAGGGAACCTTTTTTTTTTTTTTTTTACCAGTGACAGCTTTTGGCTTTACATGACCAATAATAAGATAACAGTAATAGTATAGGAAAATATAATAGAAAAGAGAAATGTATCCCTAAAGATAAGACATGATTAGCCATGAAATGAGACATTGATGTTATAGATTAACCTCCCTAGCACTCTGCTGAGGTCCAGATTTCCATACCAAAAGCGCACCATAGATTTTAATGGATTTTTTATGTTGTAGGCCTGTTACTTTCCAAAATATGTCCGTACAAGTAGACATCCTGAATATAATAATGTTTGAACCCCACAATGATGTAAAAAAATGTATAATAATAATAATGTATAATTTGGATGATACAATCTCTTAAATACTTATTTTTTATCAAAGATTTCAAAACAGTGCAATTTCCTTTGGCACCCTCTCTCCCCTGGTGTGATGGACCTGGTGACATAGCACCAGGAGGAGAGGGTTAACTTCAAAGGGGCACATCTGGGGAATCACACTAAAAACAGTTTTGTCCATATAAAACCTCCCATGTCACTCCACAAGGGGGACGGATCGTCTTCTGTGCAGAAGCCTCTTCAGTAGATCGGAGTCACAGGAGCAGCACGGAACAGTAGGTTTGCGCTACCAGGGCACTAATCTCTGCCGGACAGTCCCATCTCGCCAAGTGCAAGACTAATAGGTTAGCGCTGGACGAGATGGGGCTGCCAGAAACACCAGGGGGATAATGCTGTAAAAGTGAAACTAGCAACTTTTGCTTATGTATATTTCGGGACAGGGGTTTAACTGGCTGGCTGTGTTTTTTACTTAATTTTTATTTTTATTTTACTTAAGCTACTTTTGGCTTAATTGCGGCAAAAATCATAGTAAATGTAAAACTGCACCAGCAGTGGAAATGAAAACTCCTGCTAATTCTGGGATGGATTTGTGAAAGTGTTTTTGTGCCACCAGCCACACCCAACTTTGCCCAGCCACAAAACCCTGTTCCACCCATCCCACTACTTGTACCTGCTATACTAATATGAAGGAGGGTGGGGACTGTGTGCAGTAAAAGAGAGGACTGGGGCTGAAGATGTTCCAAAGTGGATGGCTGGATTTTCATTGCCAAACACAACTGTATTCATACAGTGTCTAAGATATTTTTGTGCCATAAATGCAGATTTAGCCATTGCCACTGGAGCATGGACATTTCAAAGCAAAGTAAGAGAATATATATTGTAAATATAAATGTTTAAAAGTATAAAGTATATAAGGTATGTATGGGTCCACACACAGTACGGATAGCCAGTAAACATCGCTTAACCTCCCTAGCGCACTGCTGAGGTCCAGATTTTTGTACCAAAAGTGCACTATAGACTTCAATGGTACATTGATGTGTCCGTACAAGGGTCTAATAGACATCCTGAATATAATAATGTTTGAAACAAACAATTATGTAAAATAAATGTTTTTTTGTTTTTTTTTATGAGAAAACACAAAAATCAGGGCACAAAGCTTTGCTGCTATGTACTAAATCTCACAATAAAGTCTCTGGGCCCTGATGTGCCCATTTGCAGTTAACCCTCTCTAACCTGGTGTGAGGGATGTGGTAAAATCACACCAGGTAGAGAGGGTTACTGCAAATGGGCACATGCTGGGGCACCAAGACTTTTTGGGCGAATTTAGTACATAAATGAACTTTGAAATCAAGTTGTTCTACATAGAAAAACTGAAATGGTTATTACTGTACTTTCAAATCTTCCCGCCGCCTCCCCGAGTGACTATCAATCACTCACCGGAGGGGGGGAAGGGGAAAACGGAGCATGCTGAGCCTTGTCACATCGGGACACTCTGACGCGCAGAACTGTAGTAATGCGCGTCCCGGTGCCCCATATTGTCTGGACGCGCAGCATCTCGTCCATGCTATAGTAGCATTAGCAGCGCTGGACGAGATGGCTCGTCCGGCCGCTAGGACGGTTAATTCACAATGTTACTCAAATAACTTAATAAGAAAACTTTAACCCCTGGCCATTCTGCCTATTTACTGTCTTTTTTTTATAAGAGTGGTACGGGTAATCGATATGGGATAAGAGGACCTAGGGTGCCTATACCTTTGTTTACATAAAGGCAGTGTTCTCCCCAGAGCAGATTGGCCGGGCGGCCCGCCTGGGAGATTTTAGTCCCCGCCCGGCAGTTCCTTCCCGCTATACCAGGGGTCGGCAACCCCCGGCTCCAGAGCCGCATGTGGCTCTTCTTCATCCTCGGCGCGGCTCACCTCTGATAGGCTGCCGGCCAGCGGCAGCACACAAGTCCTCCGCGGCGAGCAGCCTGACAGGCAGCGCCTCCCATTCTTCAGGAGCGCGCCACAACCACTGAAAGACTCCGGCCCGCGGCACACTACCGGAGCCGCGGGCCGGAGTCTTTCAGTGGCTGCGGCGTGCTCCTGAAGAATGGGGAGGCGCCGCCTGTCAGGCTGCTCGCCGCAGAGGACTTGTGTGCTGCCGCTGGCCGGCAGCCTATCAGAGAGGCCGCCGGACCGGTGCGTCATCGCGCCGCCCGGCTGAAAAAAAATTCTGGGGAGAACACTGATAAAGGTCAATGGCAGAAGCCAGAAGGATTGCCATAGACAGGGCAGTAATACCTGTCCTGAGTAATATTTCTTAACGAACTTACCCTGTGCAATTGATTGTAATTGATTAAAAATACCTGGGGCCACCTACGTTATCCTCAAATGGTCACACATACGAATCTCAGATTTACCCAGAGCAGATAAAAATCTTCTGTGAGTACCAAGGACAGAAGAGACAGAATATGTGAACTAAAAGAGACTGTGCTATTTTTAAATATAAATGATTTGCTTTTTAGAATTTTGAACAATGTATCCTGACACAAATGGGTCAAAAATCACTGCAAGCCTTTGTGCTTGTGGGGAATTTGTAACTAAGCAGCTTATCTCAAAACGGCTTGGTTATAATTATGTTTCTAGCAGAAGTTAATACACTAGCATAGTGTTTCTCTGTTGTTCCTCAAAATATTTAAAAAACAGTAGTGCCCATACTGGTAATATAAGGTTGGGAAGAACTGAACATGGGACTACTTAAGGTCCTTATACACGCAATGATTGCTGCACGATTCTCTAGGGACCGATTGCAGCATGATGTAGTCATCACGCTGCAGCCAGTCGCCCAGAAGACTGACAGGCACCCTTTGTGTGCCAGTCATTACTATGGATGGGGATGCGGATCCCGATGCAAAGTTATGGGATCGGCCAGAAAAATACAGACATGTCCATTCCCTGCCTGATCGAGTTTAATGTCGACATGGATCGGCTGCTCCATGTGGGCACACGTGATCCGCGGCCGATAGATTGGCTTGTTGATTGGCCGTGAATTGCAGCGTTTTTGGGCACCTTTACACTACTACTGGTAACCCTTGTTAGGTGTATATCAGCACTTCGATAAAAAGTTGTATTGTCTTGGACCCTGCCATTCCATAGCACCCGGGGAGTAAAGGTGGCCATACATGGTTAGAATTATCCAATGGATCAACCTTGTTTTAAGTTGATTGTTTGAAAATCGATTCCTTTTTACACAAATTGGTCAACCAAAAGAGAAAAATCATCAAAAACAGTTGATCCTTCTAGTGACAGGTTTTCTTGGTATTTAGATGGATTCATAACCAATGGTGCTATGAAACTTGTGCACAAGGCTTTGCAAAAGTATCAATCTGTTTTGGATCACATTATGTGCAGGTACAGCAGAATGCTTTTTAAAAGGATCAGCTTAAAATTTTTGTTTTTTAAGATGATCGAACAGCAAAATCGAACCGTGTATGCACACCTTAAGGCTCAATTCGCACAAATGGTTTCAGGGAGGCTGACAGTCGGCTGCACCCAGTGTGTGCTTGCTTGGACAGCAGCTGTCAATACTGGCAACTGCTCTCATGTAATCCTAATAGGCACAGCCAACTGCAATGTCACATTTTTGACAGGCTAGGTTGGTGGACAGAAACTCATCCCTACCGACCATGTGAATAAGCCTTAAATGGAACTGTATTATCTTGCTGGATACACAGAATACTAGAAAGATTACGGAGAAGAACGAAAAGCTACAATAGTATTGCTGGAGTACAGGGTAGATGCATACAGTATATCTGAGATGAGATCCTGCCCCAGGAATCAGCAAACACAGGATTTTCAGAGAGTTCTCTTTCTACCTGGAAGACTTAAAGTGAGTGCAAAAAAAATATAAACAATATTGCTATATGGTTATATCACCCCAGTGAGAAGAAACAATGGTTGGCAAATTGTTTAGCGGCACCACAATCTTAATTCTGCCCTAGAGCTTCCTTATTAGCCATTGAGGACAACCATAATGTTAAAGGACTGCTAATGAGAATCTTTAATTAGTAGGTGGTTGAGGTGCATAACAGGTATGTGCATTGTCTACCATCATCTACCGTCTACCAACATTTTGAACTGTTTTAATGATGAACATGTGCTTATTTATTTTTTTATCATGTGCTCAGCCATGGTAAACTGTATGTTTTGCTAAACACAAGCACAAAAGTAAAGTTACACTTTACCGAGGTAGGCCATAGGTGTTAATTATATCCTAAACATTGGTATTTTGTCAATCCAGAACAAAGCTTTAGGAGGTTGTAGTTTTTAAAATAAGAAAAAACAATAACAACAATTTTAGTTCATTAGTAATGATGTTAGCTACAATTGCTCTGTACCTGCACATATTATGTCGGGTCTAGTGGTGGCTATTCCAGTATGACATGGTGTGTTTCATTATCCTCAGCAGGGTAATCATACAATAATTAATGAAACCTGAATAGTGAGAGGCTTGCTTATGCCTCTATCTAATTTGAATATTGTAATTAGCATAAATGTGCACCCTGGAGGTAGTAGAAAATTGGTGCCTTGAGCTTGTTTGTTATGTTTAGAGGGCTTTTGCAACGAAAGTCTGTTTTTCCCACTGTGCACCTTTTCATCTGAAAGAACACTCAGAAATGCCTGTACAATGGACTATAATTATTTTAATCCTCAGCTGCAATACAAAGAAAGCCCTAATAGTGAACAGATTTTAATACTGGTACATAGCGTAAACCAGGGGTGCACAACACATTTATCATGATCTACTGGTACTTCGCAAAGGCAATGCTTTTTTCATCTTTATTAACACGTTTCTTCCATGAGAAATATAAAAAGGCAAATATGTATGCATATAACATTTTCATGAAATAACTTTTATTTGTTTTTTTGAAATGGACCAAAGTATTATGACACAAAGTAATCTGTTTTAGTAAATGTATGCATGTTGGAAGCTCTTTAAACAGAATGAAAATACACTGGCTTCCAGGGGAACCGTACTGCTAGTGTTTGGTAGAGAGCTCCCAGTACTAAAAGGATTTCCATTTCACAATTTGCTTTCGCGAAAGGCTGTAAAAGCTAGACTCAAAAGAAGGCCAGAAAAAAACAGAATAGCAAGGAACTAGAGTAAAAAAAGAAAAGATAACTATTTTACCTCTTGTCTACCCACAACTGATCCTTATTACTAATCTACCAGGTCTCGTTCTGAAATTTATTTGGCAGACATATTGATAATAACAGGGCTTTGCTTCCTCATGCCAGAGCTGACCAATAACTCCTGAACTGATCTTTAGTAGGATAATGGTCAAGAAGCAGCAGGCAAGATGGAGGACCCTACAAATATGCAGATAAAGCTATATTTCCAGCAAGTTCTCAGGAGAAAATAGAGGAGTATAATAGTTACATCAGCAAGTCTTAATCACAAAATCACAAAATGCTTAAATGGATTGAGTAGGTACAGAAATGGCTAAAACCACAGGAAGTTCACTGATATTTTTCAGAAAGTAGTAAAATAAACATGTCTCTTCCACAATAAGAAATTCCCACCTGCCTCGTGCAACTACTATGCAAACTTAACTGCTAAGTGTTCATTTTGGTATTTGTCAGGATAATACTTACACTCCATATACAAGCCAACCATATACCCTAAATTATGGGACTTAAAATTGGAGCCATGTGTGGATCTGTTATTCTAATGCCATTGCCATATCTTTTAATAAAATTAAAAAATATAAAATCAAAAAAGAATAATACAAATGAAACATATTTAACCTCCCTAGCGCACTGCTGAGGTCCAGATTTCTGTACCCAAAGTGCACCATAGACTTCAATGGTAAATTTTTCTTTAAGTTGTAGGCCTGTAACTTCCCAAAATATTTTGGTACAAGGGTCTAGTAGAAATCCTGAATATAATATTTGAAACAAACAATTATGCAAAATAAACATTTTTAATAAAATGAGAAAACATGCTGCTATGTACTAAATCTCGCCCAAATAAAGTCTCTGGTGCCCCAGATGTGCCCATTTGCAGTTAACCCTCTCTAACCTGGTGTGATGGATGTGGTAAAATCACACCAGGGAAGAGAGGGTTACTGCAAATGGGCACATCTGGGGCACCAGAGACTTTTTATTTTGGTGATATTTAGTACATAGAAGCACATTGAAATCAGTTTTCTACAAAGAAAACTGCTTTCGTGCAATTTACTTTCAAATTTCCCGCCGCCTCCCCGATGTGATGTCATCCCTTCACTAGGAGGGAGGGGGGGAGATGCTGGAGGATCCAGCCAGCATGTTAAATCGGGGACACCGCAAAACAGTAAGTATGCGCTGCCGGTGCCCCGATGTTCACTGGACGGACCATCTCGTCCAGTGCTTTAGTAGGAGTAGCAGCGCTGGACAAGATGGTGCTGTCCCGAACGCTAGGGCGGTTTAATACCAATTTAAAAGAAACACTTTCAGACAGGTGTTGGAGATGTGGCTCTGCTCTAGGTAAATGTTTGCACCTATTCTGGGACTGTCCAAAACTACAGCCCTTTTGGCAGACTGTACGTCATTGCATCAAAAATATAACGGACCATGACCTGGGTAGTAACCCAGCACCATACTTACTTTATTTAAACCATATTTCAACCTCAAGCTATAAACGCTCCTCAGACACCTTATCAATGCAACACATGCATGTATACCATTGGTATGGAGACAAACCCATCCCCACCTACTGCATCGCTTTGGCTTACAAAAATGGCGGAAAATTACAAAATGGAAGACCTAACATCCTCACTTCACAATACAGAGGGCAAATTTGTTCACACATGGGCACTGTTGGTACACTTTACACCCACTAGCACCTATGAAAAGCTTCTTACCTCCTAATTTACCCCCCCCC
>CM070034.1:61022161-61038979 GCA_036250615.1 Ptychadena robeensis | reverse complement strand
CAATAATAAAATTATTCCTCAAAAATACCACTTGTCTAATAATTCTGCACTCCCTGTACTTAGTGGGGTTTTTTTTCCAATGACATTTTATTGAGTTCTATTGGATCTTGGTGCAGGACCAACCAATGTGCAGTAGTGCGCCTGTCTCCAACTGGCACCTCCAACATTGTTGGCTGACACTAGGAAAGATTTTGTGCAAGAGTGCCGAAGGGTGGTACAAGTTTGTTAAAAAACTGTTTTAGGCATGTTTGCGCTTATCAAGCTTTTGTATGATAGTAGGCACATCACATCTCACGTTTCCATGGATATGGAACTTTGTAGCTCATTTTCCCATTAAGTTCTCAGGACATCGCCATGAGAAGGTGTAAGAGAGAGTAACTCTCTGTATAACCAGGTTATGAGATGTCTTGTGGGGCTGTACCCTGTACAACCTTTTTCAAAAGCGGTTAGCTGTCTAGTATAGTTTATTCTGTTGGCAGGTGTGTGTAGGAAATGCCTGATTTGGGCATTATTAGGGCAGAGTAAGGTGGACCTATCAAGAAATGTTCCATCCTGGAAAAAGGAATCGTCCCTCAGTGAAGAATCCATATTCCAATTTCTCAGGAAAACTTCCAATCCCAGGTTGCAGTGTATTGTCCTCGTCAGTGTCCTTGACTTTGCAGCCTTTCCATCTAATGAAATAAGAGATCACAAATTCCGTGCTTACTTATAATGGCTGAAATACTGCCCATCACTTCTTTGCAAAGCAGTAGGGTGAAATAAAGAGGTTGAGAAAGTAGAACTCAACCAAAGTGCCTAGGCCTTTTGCTTACAACAAGAATTACTCCACAGTGGGGCCATGTTTTAAACATTCACTGCTCTAACACAATGTCTTTTTTACATTTAATAACAGCTTATCAATGTCTTGATATCCTGACAGACAAGTAGCCCCCTAGTCCTATGTGTTTCCCCTATCACAGGGCTAGGTGGTAGAGTTTTTGAAATGTAATGAATCTTCAACATTAGTAATCATTGTTATTCGTTAAACTAAAGCAGCCAATGTTTACATAGGAATAATTGGTGTATAATTAAAAAAGTACAGTGGCAAATAAAATATAAATTTTAATTATATTCATAACAAAGAATGGACACACTATCTACTTATGAAAATATGTTAATAATTAGTAACATGGCTATAAACAGTTGGTTTATTGTATATATTACAGCAATAACCTAGGCCATGACAGTTAAAAGTAACGCATCAAAAACCTGACTTGAAACTTAAAATGTAAATAAACCAATTCCTGTCCAGTCATTATAATTTTTTAACAGACAACCACTGGGAATATTGGTAGCTGTTTGTTATCAGGAAACACAATGGGGATTTGGCCTGGTTGATAGTGTATACAACAGGCAACAATCACACTGGTTGATGGTATCAGCCTGCCACCACTTGCCACAAAGATGTGAATTTTGTAAGTAAATTCACCAGGACGGTAAGAAACAAATGGCTAAAGTGAGTGCCAAACCAATTACATTCAGGTATCAATATTTTTTTTCTGTTTAAAAATAAAGGGGGCAAGTAACTATTTAAATTCAAGTTACAAATAATAGGTTACTAACATGAGAATTGCCAAATAGTCATTTAAATAAAACAAGTAGTTAGCTGAAGCTTTATGCATATCATAACTATTTCTATTAAAGGTTTTTGCAGAGCTTCCCAACTGGTTAGGGTAAAGTTTGAGGTTGTGTGCTTGCATTGACCAAAAACAAGGCTCACAATGTGCTAATAGAAAGACTAAAGCTTGACTTATTGGGTTTTTGGATTATGTTTTTTAATTGATACAATTTTAATTAAAGATCAGCTCTGCTATACATTTAGCTCTGCTATACATTTATTGACCATATTCTTTTAAATAAAAACAGATCAGGTCCAGACAAAGCATAAGCTTTCAAATAAGAAATGAACCATTAATGTGTAAAATGCATTACATGTCTTATTTCACATAAAAATGTTTTTAGGTGACATGAAAAAAGGAAAGAAAACAATAAACAATCCTTCTTGTAAATATATTTGTATCATATCTAAGAGCAACAGCAGAGAAAGCACACACCAGGGACTCATCCTAAACTCACTAACATGACATATTTCCACACAAAAGTGATGAAAATAAAATAATCCCTTTCTCTGGAGTAGCCTGAACAAGAGCACATAGTGACTGTGGAAATTATTTGGTCATAGCAGCAGGAAAAATCTTTAGGAAAAAAAAACCAAGAGGCATACTATATTTAGCAAAACATTAGATACCTCTGAGTGATGATCTTCTGAATTAAACCTTTTTTAGTTTGTAATATCTGCATATCATTTTGTTTATGAATCCATCATAAGGAACCCTGGCTACTCTAGTTTTATTCCATTTAGAGTCCTTTACCTTGAAGAGAGTGTCACAGCTACTATGACTAAAGGCAGGTTTACACGTGCAGATTTTTTCGTTCGATCAAGGAAGAACTAATGATTTTTTTTGATGGATACATTTTGTTTGACCTCAAACAAAAAATCATTTGAAAGGTCATCGAACATGTTGGTAAATTTTTATCTGCTGTTGTAATTTCGAATGTATTTTCATTTGATATCGGGGATGGACTAACAAAAAATCGAATGTTACATTCGATAAATGACTGAACGCTTTTCAATAACGACATCGAACAAAAAATCGAATTGACAGTTGATTGAAGAAAAAAATCTACATGTGTAAACCCACCTTTAAGCTGGCCATTCACCATAAGATCTCTCTGTCAGATATCCTTTAGATCTACCATCAACTATGTAGTATAAGGTCCTCTGCGATTGAACACAGGTAGACTTGATTGTTTAGAAAGTCCCTCATATTACATGGTTTTGGTAAAACAAAAGGAGATCTAAAGGAAATCTGAGAGAGAAATCTAAAGGTGTATGGGGACCCTTACAAATAACACAACATTATGGGTATGCAAAGTTAAATATTATACCACTGATCTTGTATGGACTCATAATACTTCCTCGTTAGTTCTTGCCATAGATTCAAATAAGAAATGTATATGTATTTATCACAAATCCTCCATCAACTTTAAGTCTGTAACTTGAATGTTATTGCCAATGTGCCTGCAATTTCAAATTTAACACAAAACAGAAGCTTTTTGAAATCCAATTTAAAAAGGTTTGGGGGCAAGATCTGAAATATAGAAAATAATAGGATAGCCTTTCTGTTAATGCAGGAAAGCCTGGTGGACATTTCTTTTTTGTAGGAAGTAATAAGGGCCAACAGGGAATATATAACTGTGAATCTATAGTAAATATTGATTCGATCAATGCGACTTACGTAAAATAATATATAAATATACTTACAGGTGATCCATTGACCCAATCACATGTAAGCAAAATAATGAGCCTAAACAAACTTGACTTTGGTGCAAGTGATTTTTTTTTTTGCTATAGATCAAACAAAACAATTGTAACTAAGGCTAGTTATATTGTATAAATTGCTTTTAATTTCCTACTTTGAATGCAAGTAAAATAAATGTTGCATCCAGTTTACGAAAATGGAAAAAAAGGGCATTACAAAAAAATAGGACATTTAATTAAAATTGCTGAAAATTTTTATTTTTACAACTACGAATACCTGCAATTAATGAAATTTAGCAAAAAGGAAGGTCTAGGTCATAGTACATGATCCCAATATTTGTGAATACATCTTCAATGAGAACATGTGTACAGTGGAGTGCTGGGAGGATCGTAACCAGGAACTATGCGTTCCAGGTACCAGATGTGACATCAATGACGTCAATTCAGGTTTTTCAGATTCAAATTCCCTGCCAATAGGCGGGGAATTTGAATCTGCCCACGAACAGGCGGACTACGGACTATGTTCACGGACGGACCTTGGGGGCGTTCCCCCATCACTAGTTTATAACTAAAGGAATGCCAAGGATGTGTAGTCAAGCCTTGAAACTTAACCATTCAAGCTGTCACACTGATATTGCAGCTGTGGTTCTTTACTTTTCAGAAAGATTGACTTTCTGACTTGCAAGTCCTGTAGCCTGTGATACTAACCGCACCCCCCTACACCATTGGCTATTGATGCCACTGATATTACCATGACAGGGGTTAAATGAGAACCACCACATACGCATATTTCCCTCCATGAAAATGAAGGCAGAAGTGAAAGCTAAACCTAAAGTGTGAAAAATCTATTTTGAAATGAAAATAAACACAGCTGACACAGTGAAACCACTTGCAATGTTCAGCACAATTGGCCAATTAATGATGCCACAAGTATCTGCTGTTTCCTAGCTATAGGGGTCATAAAAATGTAATGCTTTAAATGATAAATATAGTGAGCTAAATATATATTAATGATAGCTTGTAAAAATAAATAAATAAGGGAATATGCCTAATGTATATATTTCAATAACCTTATAAACGGGTTTAACATGCAGTACAGTAATGCTTGAACTTTGTAGTGCAGCATTTAATTTACAAAATACTACCAGATGCATTGAAGTAGAAAATAGGTTTGCTTTAGACCTCCAATATGCTGACATGTAATATTCTCCAGAGGTCTTACACTCTCTTTACACAGTCACTTTCTCAGATGTAAGGGGGAAAAAGAGCAAGTCCTACAACCATAGGTGTTACATTCTAATAGGGTATTGTCACGTTCAACATTTCAAGTGCATGCAATATATCAACAAGAGGGCAGAATGGTATAGGCAAACAAACAAAAAAACATTTTGGGTTTAATAAACTTTTTTTACACAAAATACAAAAAGCTGAACATATCATGTAATAGCATTTGACATTTAACTTGTTAACTACACAGTATCTCATGTATTTTTGGGGTGTTTTTGTCATAAGCATCTACATTACCTTCAAGGATTATTGTGTTGTAATGATGTCACAGACATATGTTCATGTGATGTCACAACATCTGCATCCCCTGGAGTTTACAGCCTAGCCTTCTATGTAGAAGCATACACAGGCACTCTGTGCTTGATAACAGATATTATTTAGTTCCCCAATATGGTAAAATCTGAATTATTTATCAACCCCATTGATATAACTTGTCTATATTTGTAAACCATACTGTGCTTATTTACTTAACTGTAAGCACTGTTTATTAAAAAATGTGCAGTATTAAATATTTACTTTTTCAACTTTTTTACTTTAACCTCCCTGGTGCACAGCGCGTACTGTGCCGTATCAACTTTGTGGTACGAGCGATTGCAGAAGAGTACCCAGTACTCTGCTTGTTTTTCCCTCCCTTCACTCTACACATCGCCAGCATCATTGATGTGGGCTGGGAAACAGATGCCCTTCCATTAACATTGAGGTCTAAGGCACGGACCCCTCTCCCCGAGCATACCGGTGCCAGAATTGATCAGCGGATCCACGGAGCATATGTACGCTTGTAGGATCCAAGCTCGGAGAGAGTTTTTTTTTTTAAACAAACTATTGGCATGCTGGGCTCATCTCAACCTATAGGGGGGTTAAAAATGAATAAGATAGTTCTAGTACATGCACGCCTACTTATTTACACTAACACAATTTTTTCATTTGCTCCAAAAGGTCCATAGACAGTGCATATGTTATAACTACCTAGATCAAAATATGTTGCAGTTATTTTAGAATGTTCATTGTTAAAAAATTTGACTAAAACACTGATCCTTAAGGGTATATGTTCTGTGTTTAATTATGTAGGAATCGTATCATCTTTCCAGTTAATGAGATTCCTGATTAAAACAAATAGGTGCAAAATGTTGCTTGGTAGAAAATGTTGCCCAGGCCAAATACTCGCCTGCCAAAGGTCATTGGTCTTTTTTTCTTAGAAGGTAGACAGTTTGGAGTTCAAGTGATACAGTTTATTGGCTAACTGGAGTAATTGAAAAAGAAAGCTTTCCAGATGTTTCAGATAACTTCTTCTGGCTTAATGGGATCTGAGACATGAAATAAACCTTGCTTTCTTCATTTGGACTCTAAACTATGTACTCATCAATAGGTAACATGGTGCAACACTCTACTATTTCTTAAAGTGTACAGACTAGACCCTTTGGTTGATGAATATCTGCTAATGTGCCAGTTTGTCATATATGCTCAGTTGCTATTTCAATGGGCCCATTGGATTTAAAGCATAACTTTTGAATATGCTTTACATGTACTGCCCAAAGCATTGAAAAACAAACAGCTGTGAACCAGACCTCATGCAAACAAAATAATTGAAATTAATTATGACAAAGATGCAGCTTTTACCTTTTCTGAGTTTGTCTCAGCTGCCTATAACGTTCCTTATCTTCTTTAACAGATCTTCAGGCAAAAAGCATCTTAATTGGCTCCAAGATGGCAAGAGGTACACAATACTGAATAAGAAAAGAAAGTAGATGTATTACTTAAAATATAATGCAATGATAAATATTATTGACCACCTATTTATTAACCTCCCTAGCGCACTGCTGAGGTCCAGATTTCTGTACCAAAAGTGCACCATAGACTTCAATGGTAAATTTTTCTTTATGTTGTAGGCCTGTAACTTCCCAAAATATGTCCGTACAAGGGTCTAATAGACATCCTGAATATAATAATGTTTGGGAAAAAAATTGGGTAAAATAAAATAAAAACTTTTTTTAATAAAATTCATGAGAAAACATAAAAATTAGGGAACAAAGCTATGCACCTATGTACTAAACATCACTACAATAAAGACACTTGTGCCCCTAATGTGCCCATTTGCAGTTAACCCTCTCTAACCTGGTGTGATGAAATCACACCAGGGAAGAGAGGGTTACTGCAAATGGGCACATCTGGGGCACAAGTGACTTTATTGTAGTGATGTTTAGTACATAGGTGCAGTCTGAAAGCAGTTTTCTACATAGACGTCAATTCTACATAGACGTCATCACGTCACTCGGAGGGGGGGGGGAGGAAGATAGCGTGAGTAAGCTCTCCCGGAGCCCCGATTTGTGCTGGACGGCATCATCTCGTCCAGTGCTATACTAGCAGCTGCAGCGCTGGACGAGATGATGCCGTCCTGACCACTAGGGCGGTTCATAAGTTAAATTGCCCAATCTGCTGAATTGTTTGTCTACATATGTTGCTTTACAAATTGGCTTAGAACTCATGTGAATGCAACTATATTAAATTGATATATATAGTATTTTTCGGACTATAAGACGCACCGGACCATAAGACGCACCCATTTTTTAGAGCAGAAAACCAGAAAAAAAATATTTAATAAGTTTTCACATCAATTGGGTTAATGCAATGGATTCAATGAATGCAATATTCAATTCAGTCAGTAGATGTCACTAGCAGCAGTACACAACGTCATCTTCATCCTGACTGGGAGGAGTGAGGCCAACAGCTGCAGAGTCTCTCCTCTTTTCTCCCTCTCCTGATCTTGCTGTTCCTGCGTCCATGGAAGCTGCAGTGATTGCATTTCCCACGGACACGGAGAGAGGGATAGATGGAAGTTCATCTATCTCTCTTCATTGTTTATGCCAGCAGAGCTCTGGGCTCTGTTGGCATGAGCAATTATACAGTTCAGATGGGAAATCCGGACACTGGCAGGCATCTCACATCTGACAGCTCCCCAGCTAATCTCTGAGCTGTGTCCTGTCGCCCCACGTGGGCACCCCCGATTGGCGGCCGATTTTGCCGCCGACCAACAGCCGCGAGCGCGCCCGTCGGTCAGTGGCAAAATCAGCCGCTAATCGGTGTGTGTATGGCAGGCTTAATAGTCTTAAAAATACGGTAGTCTCCATTAGTGTACATCTGTCTTCAGATCGAATAAAGTATAAAGTGCTGAGAACTCTTATCTAAATCCAGAATATAACAAGATAAGATGAGCCCATTAAACAATAAATTACCAAAGCTATTTCCGCAATTTTAACATTTGGTCCAGTGGTTTCACCTAAAAAGTTTGTTTCTCTTCTGTCAAATGGATGTCTATTATAATGATAAATTGAGCTGTCCATTTGATTCTTTTATCACACACCCCAATATTTTTTAGAATGAAAGATTAACTTGACTACTGTCCCAAAAACAATCAACACAACTTGACATTTTTAAGATATCAAAAAAACTCAAATAAATGTTATTGTTTCTTTCAGGAGCATTAGAAAAGCAATAATCAGACAATACATGTTCTGTTAGTTCCGATCCAGGGAGACAGATAGCATGGAATAGCAAAATATATATTTTTTGTGTTTATGTTAAACTTATCAGACACACAACTGTTAATAAGACAAGGTTTAAAGAACACAAACACATTTAATTGTACATAAGTACAAACAATCACTATAGCGAACACTCATGGCATACCCATAGAGAGACACATGGGAGAAAATTCACTGGAGATAAATGCTGAAGGATTACATCAACATAGCAATGCACCAAGTCAAATTACTAACGTGTAGGTATTGTATCACCAGGGATATACTATTTTCCATTAGTTTTGCTGCTGGGACCACTCTGTAGTATTTTTAATAATCATTTTTTTAAAATATCTTATTGCTAAGATAATTAAAAAATATCATAGTAAATGATCTCACTGGGTGGTTTCCTGCTTTCTCCTTCTTGGTGGAGTTCTGTACATCAATATGCTCCTGACATCCTCTTGTAGACATGGAGTCATACTGGCTCCCATGCTTCTATTTCTGAATTGAAAATACCTTTGTGACATTCAATAAAATCTTAGAAACTGGAATGTATGTATAGTTTTTCAGTGCCAACATTCAGGCATATAGGCATTACTTCATCGCCGATGCTTTGTGGAATATACACATCTTGTATGGAGTTATTGGCAGCTTGAGTTGTCATTAGCATTCTACAATACCAACTCTAATCGAACTCTCCCCAAAAAATCTAGGAATTTACACAGATCATCTTCCTACCCTAAGATTGTCATCCCCTGATGAAGTCCATTATCTGACGAAACGTACGTCGGGACGATCTATTCTGTCAACGCTCTGGGTTAACTCTGCGGAAGGATGGCTGAACACTCCATCAATGACTCATGGGCACTGTGTCAACTTATGTACCATGAATGGATATACACATTGATTTTAATGGACTATTAAATCTTTTAATCAAATGAAGTGACCTTTGATTACGGTTATACCATTATACTCGAATTTATAATTCTAGCCTTTAAAGTCCCCTTGCCTCTGTTCTTCGGAGGGTATCCAGATCCGATGGTGTGATGTATTTGTCACACCTCGTTTCTTCCTTTTTTGTCATTAGCATTGTCTTTATGGTTTGCATCTCTTACATGCAAAAGTCATGTTTTTGTGTTTCTTTGTTTCCCCTTATTTATACAATTGTGGATTTAAAACTGTACAGTTAAGCCAGCAATAAGTTGTTGTTGTTGTTTTTATTATTTGTTCTTCGGTTTTACGAGGTGAAATATTTTGGTTTTGCTGTTTTTACAAACATATATATACAAAAATATATATATATATATTTCAAAAGAAAAGTCTTATCCAGTTCTGAAAGTTGCATGTTGGAAATGCTTAAAACAGTTAACCTCTATTTCAACGGATATTACATTGCTTTTATCTGATACACAATTATTTTACAGCAGCTTGGTTCGATCTTTTAAAAATTATTGTAGAGTTCATCTTCTTACTGTCTACATACTCAGCTGTTTTACAAAGAAAACCTTCAAAAAGAAGCTCTCATCTAAGGGAAGAATAAAGGAAAATAGCAAGATAACATAGTTACACCTTTTCTCCAGATAAGAATGGGTTGTGTCAATGTAAGACTGTCTGCAAGAGCAAGATAATGTATATCTAATATTTTTATAGTTCATCAAGCTCTGCCAACTTAATAGAGGTGGAGCACAATAATTATTCAAGGTCATAAGCAAGTACGAAAACAATTCTAGTGGGTCTTCATCTGGACAAGGACATTACGCAGCAACAAAACAAACTGTGTACTGAAAGTCTCACAGTATTCCTCCCTTTATGTAGTTCCATTGTCACTATTATGAAGTCACACACTTCAAAAACTGCAGCTCATCAGCTTTAGCTGGCACAGATAATATACTCTATATCAGTGGTGACCAACTACATTTATTTGGAGGGCCTCAGCATGACTAAAGGGCCGCACATAACATATTTAATCTATACAGACTTGTATAAGCATTTTATAATGACAAAATGACAAAATGACAGCAGGCAGAGCTAGAAGACATAATTTTTTAAATAAAACATGTTTAAAATGATACTTCAAGCATTAGGGAACACTGTAGTGTGGTAATGCACATTTTGTGTCCTATACATAGTCAAAGGTTATAACCTTTGATTCAAAGGTTAGATGCCCCTATTCTCAGGATATGTTCCGCAATATATATTATACAATCACCCCCGTGGAATGGTGGAATAGTCTGATGGGCTGATGAGTCTGATGATAGGCACTCACCAGTCTGCTGATCCTAGAGGTGGAAAGGCGGATCCTGAAGATGAAGATCCTGGACAAGGACCTGTCAGGGGAGGATCAGCAGACAGGTGAGTTCCTATGCCTTAACAGTTAGGTTTCAGGGGTCACAAGTGGTAGACTGTGGGGGGCAACCAAAGAAAGCCCAAAGGGCCGCAGGTTGGGCACCTGGGCTCTATATAGTTTCAATACTACCTACTTACACATGACTTAGACTGTGATATTTGACTTACACTGTGTTAGTTACATTTATACCGTATTTTTTGAACAATAACACGCACCGGACCATGAGACACAGGCACTTTTTACCCCCAAATTTGGGGGTGCAAAAGTGGGTCTTATAGTCTGAAAAATATGGTATATATATATATATATATATATATATATATATATATATATATATTAGGGACATTAGATTGCTAACTCTTCTGAGAGACAGTTAGGTAATGCTGGCCATACACGGGTCTATACCAATGCAATCAGGCACACCTCTGCTCAATTGTGGGTCAAACAGGAATTAATGTACACCACTTTGCATACCGATTCCCGTTGGATGTGGACTCTGATCCGCACACCGCTGGGAGCTGCTGACAGGCAGCTGGTAGCACAGACACAGGATCCCCCCGCACAGCCCACAGCAATCCTAGACTCCACCCCTGTCCAGCCAGGAGCTGATCATAGGATGTGTTGTTTAAGGGAAAAGGGCCTACTTTGTAGCAATCTGTGCTGCTTGTCAGATAGACCGGGATATATGGGCATGTTCATTCCCGATTAGATCAACCTTCTTCGCTCCAGTCTTAGATTCGAGCACAGTCGAGTGCAGTGAACGCGCATGTTGCTCGATTGTGCTCAAATCTATCTATCATTAGTGATGGCCGAACTGCCCGCAAGGCGGACAGTTCGGCCGCGAACAAGCATGTTCGCCCTCCTTCTCGCCGGTGGACAGTACAGGTGTTCGACCCGCCCTGTTTGCCAGGGAGAAGGAGCCCTCTATTCTTCCTCCGGTGGGATCGTTAGCAGCGAGATCCCGCCGCAGGAAGAATATTTCACTGAAGACCGGGTAGAGAACCCGCTGCGTAATAATAGTTTGGGGTTAATATTATAATTATGGATATTTTTCAAATCTATACATCTGTACATCTATATTGTTGCAGTACACTAACTGCAGGGCATTTACTGCTGTCATGATGTTGGAAGAAGTACCACTTATGGGCTGGATAGCCAGGTATATAATACATAAACAATGTGACAGTAAAAAATATATATACACAATATTTCCTGTTACCACAAGGAAGCCTTCAAGACATTTCTTACTGCAAAGCACTTCCCATCCACATAATTTGTCAGGTCCTTGTGACATAAATACATTCTCCAAACATGAAAACTGTAGACTCATCATATATGTATTCAGAAAGGACTGGCACAGGGATGCAGGCATACCCACAGACTATTTTTACATGCCTTCACATAGCATGTCAAGCTTTCTGTATATGTCTTTACCCTTGTGTTCAACCGATCCTTAAACATAAAGAACTATATACAGCTTATAAGCTTCCTGTTTGACATAAAAATGTAAGCAAAATATATGCCATTTATTTTACTAATTTTAGATGCCAATGTTTCAGATAAAAAAAAACAAATAAATAGCATATGTTTCAAATACTCAATTATTTGTGTGTTTGAAGGACACACAGGTTAACTTCTTACAAAAACATATCATTTACTAAATTACACTTTACATTTCAGGTCCATTTGGCCCTTTCGTCAACATACACTAGTCGTGAGAAAAAACTATGGTGGCTGCCATTTGTTGGCCACTTGTAAAATGCTAATGCTACTTTTTCATTCCTTGGCTTCTAGTTTCTGACCAAATAGTCAAGTAAATAGATAAGGGTCCCTTTCTGAAATTGGGGTTTTCTCCATAACTGGTTGCAAATGTCATTTATTGAATAATAATAAGAATTGTATTATTGTTTGCTCCTTATGAATACTGCACTGTTCCCAAATACTAGAACTGAGGAGTGATACTTACAATGATGTTGCCTTTCCACGTTGGGTACAATGCAAGTAATGTCATTGCCACTTATTGCTTCCTGCTGCCTGATAGAAACCTGCATTCTATTTACATCATCGTTATTGTGTGGGAGTTGCCTATTATACTGACATAGCCAACCTCAATATTGCAATAATGGAAAAACTGTCAGGAAAGGCAGTGAGCTAATCACATTGATCACATGAGCAGAAAATAGGATTTCTGAGGGCATTCTATACATACATTGTGAATAATACACCTCTGTTGCTATGGTTACAAGGAAGTAAAATGTAACATTTTTTTCAGTTTTAGATAATCAAAGCTAGCTGTGGAATTAAATGGAAAGGTCCTTTTTAATAGCAGCAATTTGAAAACTATCTCATGTGGCAATTATATTTTGGTACAAAAGTTGAGTTATCTTTAAGTGGTGCAACTCTCTAAATTTACAATATACATGTTCATGCGCAATTCACTAGTGACCAAAAACATCACTCTATATTGCATAGAGGTGTTACAAATGTTTACAAATTCGTTTTATCCCAATCCCACAGTTATCTATTACAAAAAGTCCAAAAAGAAGTCTATATAGCCAACTATATGCATTATGTTTACATGAGGAACAGAAACCTAAAGGAACACTTAGAGAAAGGGATTACATGGCCGAAGGAAAGAGAAGGGCCACAGGACCCACGACAAGCACAGACTGTAGCAGGGTGTGGCTCCACAGTATTACAAATATATATTTTTTTAATGTTAAGTGATGTTTTACTATGCCTTCAATGCCAAGCTCACAATCAGGACAGATTTCTTCTGTCACATTATAGTCTCATCAGGAAAAATTGCAAGGCCATGCCCTAGAAGAGGAACTCATCTCTTCAATGGACTTATTGTAAGGTTCTTTGGAAGACTATTTACAATGCAACTGTGTACATGCTTTTTTACACTCTGCATTGAACATTTCTTTCATTTCATTTAACTCAGTGGTTCTGAACTTGCGAGTCGGGGCTCCCCCCAGGTCGAACAACCATTTCACAGGGGTAGCTGAGTTCTAACAAGCAGCAGCACTGATGCCCACAAGTGGGATGGGAAGCTAGAAAGGAAGAGGAATGCCCCCTACTTTCTAACTAAGGAGGGATGGGGGGGTAATGTTTCCTCCTAAATTCCCAACATGCATATAATTTGCACAACAAGGTTAGATAATAATAAAAGGGAGGGGGCATTACACTTACCTGATTGTGCTGAAATTGATGTCGTGGAGTGTCACTACCGGTATTTGGAATGCAGAAGTGTCAATCTGTGTTCCAAATACAGGAAGTGACACTTTGCGGCATCACTTCCGGGGTTAACTATCTGAAAAGGTTGGGAACCACTGATTTAACCTATTTGTTGATTGCACAAAAAAAAGTACCCCTTGATCAAATTGTCATAAAACCTACCTCTTCAATCTGGCCTAACTCTTTTCTAATTCAACTCCTCCTTCTGTGTCATAGTTCAGTACCTCTATGTTAGATCATGCTGCTTTTCAAACTTTATTTAATAATCCAGATTTAGAACCATTATTGTTTTGGTTTCTGTGTTTTAAGCCAAAAAAGTGGATAAAGAATATGATGAAAGTGATATAACATGTACATTGGTTAGGTTCTTTGTACCAAATATTAATGAATATACATTTACTAGCAGAACTGCTCACACAACACATATTACAAACTACCAAATGTAACAAACAGTTGAACACTGCAAATCTAGATTTGATTACATTTATCACTTACAGCATCAATGTAGAATGTTAATTAGTTGTGACTTTTCGGTGTGGGACATTTTTCTAATTAGTATCTAGAAACCCTTTGAAACAAAACCTTGGCACACATACTTTCAGATAGATGTAAACAGTGATCAAAGAAACATAGATTCAGCAAAGCCATCCTTTCTTTACGTTAAGGGATTTGTTTAAAAAAAAATATTATACATATATAGTTTAACAAATGTTCAGTTTGATTTTTTAAGTTATATTTTCACTTTAAATAGTTTTGCACCTGTCAGGAGCCTGTTAAACTTGTTGTTGCGGTTCATTAGTCAGAGATCTGCAAATCAGACTTGGCAAAGATTTTTTTGGCATAAACAGGTTGGGAAACAAGTAACAGATGCAGAATTTCATGCATCTCATTATCCTATGGACCATCATTAACACTTTTTATACCATCTGCAGATTTGTGAACACTCATCTAGTTGTATAAGACAGAAACTACAAATATATTAACACAATCTCCCATCAGGGAAAATGTTCTGGTACTTTGCTAAGCCATGGTCTCAACTTTTTTTTAACATTTTAAAGGCTGATCTATGATGCTATATGACCATTGTCAATACTCAGTTTCTTTGCCCTACATGCTCTATAATATTTTAAAATACACTTGCACTGGATGAAAGATAGACACATATTTTGCCCACATTAGGGGAGGGGTCATATGCCATGCTTTGTGATTTCTAGCAGTACTAGGACCTTTTATTTATTTTTATTCATATTGGATATATTAATAAAGCATTTTCAAGCAGAAATGTAGCTGTGTGTCTGTTCCTGCTGCAGAGGTTCTCCAATATTCTTTTGTCCCAAAAAATTTCCAACATTCAAAAATTTTCAAATAAATTTTAAATGCAACAACTGTTCCGATAAAAATTCTCAAAATCGGGAATTATTTAGTTTTAGACAATTCCTCTTACTTCCTGGGCTGTCTCATTTTCTAGTAAGTGAAAGGGAAACCAATGGCAAACAGACAGCTTTACTAATGGGTTTAACTGAAAATTTTCTGCTAAGTATAAAAAAATCTCTCTTGTTATTTGCTCTTCATGTACAGTATGTGCTGTTTTGTTTTATTTTAAAAAAAAATCTTTAATACAAATTATATTGAAAAAAAAAACTACAAAAGAAAGAGAGTTGTATATACTGCGCATCTGTTATGCAACTATGTAGTAAATGGCTACTGAAATAAGGCAATTTACTAATCAGATTGCAACTTAGTATTTACCTAAAAAAGAACAATAAAACAGCTACAGAATATTGATAAAAGTCAATCTAAACCATAGATTGTTTGCCCATGACCAATCTCAGGATGCATAATTCCTTACATGCAGCAATGTTAATCTTGGTCGCAGCTCAATAGACCTCGCTACCGACTACAGATGTTTTGACATAATTTCCTCTTCCTTACAATGGGTTTAAGCCATGTATGCATGAACATTTGAAGAATAGTGACATCTGAACAGACACTTTAAAGACCAACAGTTGGCCAGCCAAGGAACCAGTCAGCGTTGATTATTCTTGGCATTGTGGATCATTGACTTCAAAGGGCAGTTTTTGGGCAAACATTTAGCTCACACTGTGTTGGGAATTGTGTTTCAAATGACATTTATTTTGCATCTTCGTTACACTTTATGCTGAACCTACCAACCCAATTCAAATGACTAACTACTCAGCAAGCAAAATGTGACCTGCATCTGCAATGTTTTATGAATTCATCAATAGAAAGGTCATAATATTATCATTACCTATGAAACCATCGACCCATAATAAAAATAGTAACAGCTGCATAAGTGGGTAATTTACTGGTTTCAAAAGCTATTTTGATACAAAAGGTCATGCTTTTCAAGGACATGAATAATAAATTCACAAGTGCATAGTTGAATAATGATGACATGCAATCATGACTGAGGATGATGTGAACAGAAAGGTACCTTTTCTCTGCCCATCAAATAATAACCTGGGGAAAAGAATCTGTCATATGGTAACTCAACAGTGTAATAATATACAACCAGTATAATCCATAACTACCTTTCTCTGGAAAATTCTATACATTTATAACATAAAAAAGATTACTTCCTATATCAGGTAAATTGCCAAATGCATGCAAATGATTGATTTATGGCACTTCTGTAAGTGAACATCCAGAGTAGCTATTATCATGCAATTTATTTGTGGGGGGAAATAAACCCAAGGGGGTTGGCCAACCCCTATGGACTTAACACTAGGCTGCCAAATCTGGGATCCCCTGTTCTTATCCAGACCAGCTAATTCACAGACAAAAAAGATTAAGGCAGGGTCTAGAAATTTATTGGGCGCGGTTTGCACGTGTCACACACGCTCGTGTCTCCAGTGCCGCCGTGGGATGCCCCCAGATCCCTAACGCCCTCGTGGGCGTTGTGAATTCCCACAAGGGAAAACCGCACAGTTTTCCATAGTGTAGACGCTGCCAAAGAGATAGAATAACCAGGCAGGTTATGGCAAAATAGACATACAGTGGAGGAAATAATTATTTGACCCCTCACTGATTTTGTAAGTTTGTCC
>CM070034.1:61000346-61022061 GCA_036250615.1 Ptychadena robeensis | reverse complement strand
ATATATATATATATATATATATATATATATATATATATATATATATATACACTGCTCAAAATAAAGGGAGCACAAAAATAAGATATCCTAGATTTGAATTAATTAATAATTTATATTCTGTGGGCAGACCCTTAATTTTGCATGGGAGGTATAAATATATAATAAACAAATTACTAATACTTATGTTTTGTAGATCATTGCACCTCTTAAATGAAAACATGAGGAGCAAATATCAATCAATCAATCAACTAATAAAACATATATAACATCCTAAATAAAAGATAACATTCATGTAAAAATAGGTATATGATAGATCTGGAAAAAACAATTGCTTTTTCCATAATAGGTTAGGACAGGCATTCCTTGTCCAAAGGAAATAATTATAACTAGAATTCGATTGGATATACAATTTGTAGCATGTCATTTTCAGTCCTGCTGTCAGTGGGGACCAACATTTTTGAGCAGTGACATTTATCACTAGAATTATCTATGACCTGCCCTCCTAATGTAAAGACTATGACATTGACTGTGTTCATTTATAAAATAAAACAGAATGGATTGCCTGCTACAGATGCAGTTTGTTTTTTTATTAATGACTCTATGGATTACTTCAATTATATTTTTTGCTGCCTGACAAATGTGTGGCAATAATTAGTGGCATAAATGAAGCATAACTGAAGCTCACTTAACTGATGAGCTATTAATCTGATGACATCTTCTACATCTAAATTGATTTAAGTAATTGCTGAAAAACATCCCAATATTGTATTAGACATTCACACCGATGGTGAGTAAAAAGAGGGAGATGTTCTATATTTTGTGACATTGAGAAGCATTTTCTTCCACTAATAGGAATAACATAACCAGACTGTGTGACAGAATATCTCTCCCTTAAGCAGAACTTTGTTGTTTGTATCTGCATGAGTGATTCTCCAGAATCCATGAAAATACATCTCTGCAGTCTGCATTAAATAAAATGCATGTTGGCATTGTTAAAAAAATTATTGCAATGATTACAATTAGATAATTAGGTGCCCGCGTTGTACAGTGACCTAATGCTTATTGGTACCCCGACCCTGTTTATAATTTGATGATCTGGAATTCCCTTGGTGGAGATGATGGGAAACATTAAAATTTCAACAGTATGCCAGAATCAGAGGCAGGCAAACCCTGAAAGTGATTGGCCATGCGTTCAAATTTAAGATATGCTTGGGATTATATGACATAGCTTTTGTTTGCTACCTATAAATCCAAATTTTTGATACTTACTTTAAATAAGGTTACTTTAGACATTGTGTCATTAAAAAAAGTCTGGTTGTAAAAAAAACACTTGACCTCCTTTTACTGAACAGTTGCCCACAGGGATAACATAGGAGGAGTTATCCAACTGCCACCCAACTGCGCACAGGGGATGCAGTTTGCTAATCTTCAGATGCACTGAAACCTACCATATAAATTTAGTCTAAGAAAGTCTAAAGATAAGCAGCTTGTGCTATGTTTCATGAAGGGACTTTTTTTATGCATGCGGTAGGCAAATTATAAGTTACGTTTTTTGTCTGTGCATGTAGCACTTAAGAAAAATCCTTTACCTATCAATCTGATCTTTATAAAAATCTAGGAATGCTCCCAATTGCCGGACAGATAATATTCCTGGTACAGAATTTACATCATCAGCAAGTTCCCTATGGCCAAAAAAAGTGATAAAAGTAAAAGAGCTTACCTATAGTGGCAGTGGCAACAGGGCTGTGAGCAATGGAGGAAACAACCCCAAGGGTAATTTGATAAAACAAACCTGGGCAACTTACAGAGTAAGACTACCGATCTGTCCTTTATTCACAAATTTCTACTGGTGGCATTCCTATTACTATTGTGGGTTGGGTCAAGGGTCTTGTCAAACAGAACATTCTAAAAGTATTATAATTAACTTGATTGATAAATATATAATAATAATAATATATTAGACCACATTGTATATTAAATCAGGGTTGAAAGGCAACACAAGCTAATATACACGTACAAACTATGACACTGGTGAAGAGGGATCAGCCCTGGGCTTACAATCTTAGAGGTTGGTGGAAGAGCTTATAGCGGGGACATGGAACTCTGATTAGCTGGTGATGGTAGAGATGAATGGAAGAGGGATAGACCAGGCTGAAGATGTAAGTTTGAAAGTAGAAGCAAGTCTAACAGAACGCAAGAGTTTCAGTGAGTAGAAGCAGCTCTAGAGAAGTCGTAAAGCTTTTGATGATGTTTTGAGTGGGGATAATAAAATAGTTTAAAACACTTGTGTATTTCAATGTTTTTTAAAAAAAATAAACGTTTGTTAACAAACCTAGCTGGATTTAATTGTTATTCACATCTTATAGATTTTTCAGGTATTCATAACGATTTCTTTGTATGTATATTGTTAGCGTTAGCAAATATCCATGATTGTTTTTCGATTACATTTGTCCATCCATTAAATATGATTGTCACTCAAAAGCCAAATTCCTTCCATCATATCTTTAAAAAATGTATTTCTCTAATAAATAGAAAATACATAGTCTGGGATTTTCAGCAATGTTTGTCAAGGTGTAAAAACTTTAATGCAAAAGCAATTACTGTGGTCAAAGCAGATAAGACCCAATGCATGTATAATCCATTCAGAGTGGAATAGGCGGACAATATTTCTTTGTAAATCAAACAGACAAATAATTCTTAATTTTGTAAAGTGCAAGGAACACTTGTTGTGAATGCTAGATATTGGTAATGAGGACAACTTTAGACTTTTAAGGACGCAGTCTAATAATTCACCTGAATGATAATCACAGAGGATGAGGACCAGAATTTTGTATTAACTTGAACTGTCATTGACTGGCATTGACCACAGCTTATTTTTAAGTCTTGCTTTTTTCATTCTACAAGAGCTATTTTACATTTCAGAGTAGCCTACAGTATCAATTACAGTACCCTGAGCAAGTCTAGCAAAGCGTGTGTCATGATGAATGTCTTTTAGATCAATGTTTTGTACTTATGCAGCCTACTTACAAACCTGTTCTCTATCACACTGTCACTTTCCCCAGAACATTACCAGCTCATACTATTTATCTGTGTCACTGGTTTATCTCCTCTCCTATGTGAGATGCCGGAGTGCATCAAAACACACTTGAGGGGAAATTGTTGCTCAAGTGCAAATTGTTCCAGTCTGATCAATACTGATCTTGTTTCTTTAGAGAGTCATCTCCTAAAATAATGGGAAAAGCAAATCCTTCAGAGTTTCAAGAAATGAGGGGATATTGATACAAAAGAAAGGCAATGTGTCCCTTATAACTAGCTTTATGGTTTTCTACTGTATTTATGTGTATGCTTTATGTCTATTATCGTATAGGTTGCCAGCTTTGAAGTATAACCTCGATACCTAGTTATCCACTATTCATGTTCTAGAGATGATATGAAAGATCTGAGCTCACTTACTGCCTGTGCAAATAGTTGTGTTGCCTATCAACTTACTAACAACTGAATTGCATTTGAGCAGCAAATACGTCCAAGCAATACAATAGAAAGGCTGAGTCTAAATTGGTAAAATATTTACTTTAACTTACCTCAACTTGTTTCCATTAGGAAGTGCTATTTTAAATAAAACTATATGGAGGGAGATGAATCTGACTTAAACACCCGTGTATACATTTCAGAGAACTTCAAATTCCAAATGTTTAGATTTCTCTGAATAGTGGACAACCTATTTTTAAATTATTTATTAAGCTGGGCATACACGTACCAATTCCTGCACGATCCGATCCCTGATCCAAAGCCGTGCAGGCTCCCGCATCCCTTAAGGATCGGGTCGTGCAGGAATTGGAGGCAGCAACTGATGAGGATTGGTCTGAAATCAGCCTTCCTGTCGGATCGCACAGTTATGCGACAGGATGGTAAATTTTAGCATGATCCCATTAGTTAGGCTGGGGACGGCTGCCCCCAGCCGAACTTATGAGCTGCAGATGCAGAGTGCCATCCAATTCTCGGCACTAGCGGGTAGGCGTGATGACATCATCACGCCGCTCCTAGTGCAAAGAATTGTATAAGGAATAGACGTACATCGTACCGTCTATTCCCAGCTTTAGTCTGGTTTGGTTAGAAATGAGCCAAAGTTTAAATTGGAAATGATCAACAATATTAAATGTCTAAGGCTTTATAAATGTAAAAAATTGTATTAGATTTTGTATTAGAAGGGTGATGTATCATGTTAGCCATCAATTAATACAAAGAGTTTGGATGTGATACTCTTTATTGGGTAACTAAAGTAAATGAAAAAGCAAGCTTTCTGGAGGTCTCAGATCCCTTTTTCAGAATTAATACAATTCTTATTAAGCCCGATGAAGGGATCTGAGGCATCATGAAAGCAGTTAGCCAATAAAGCAGAAAGCATCCTGGAAGCAGTTAGCCAATAAAGGGTATCACCTGAACTCCAAATTATCTTAATATGTGTATCTTATGTAAATATTAGGGCTATAAACCAGCTAGAGGAACTGATGAAAACAACAGTGGTCCCAATACCTGACAATCAACAGTCAATGGAATAGATGTTTTTTACTAATAGTTGTCAATAAATAAATATCTAAATTGGCCATAATAAATGCAATGTACACAGAACAGGTGTCAACATTAAATTAGGTCAAGTCAAAAACCAGGTTTTCCCAATTCGGTTTGAAAGTTGAATTGCAGCCCAAAAAAGAAAAACCAACCCAGATAAACTGTTATTTTCAATATATTTTCACACAAGTTAAAAAATCACAGAATAGCATTTCCTCCATATATTCTATGACAGCTTTAACCAAAAAAAAGAATTTCTTAGCTAAATCCATGGAACAGATGTGGATCACTGATATCCTACTTGAAATGTACTGAGAAAAGGTAAAACGTATTTCATGAGGAAAAGCTTGCAGATTTCTGTATGTGCTAGAAATGGAAAAAGCCATTTGTGAAAAGACAAGATTGATGTTTTCTGCAGCAGACTTGCTAAATATAAAAGCTTTTAGAAGAAGCAAATGACAAATTGTTAATAAGGGATGGAAGGACATGGAATGTCAGCACATTTTTGTTCTAACCTTATGAAACTACTTCATTTCACATTTCCTTGTACCTTAATAAAATGCCATTTTAGACATCCGTGGTCAAAAAGAGCAAGCTCTTTGCCGTGTGAGTCTTCCAGAGTCATGCGATGATTTTACAAAGCAATCTTCATATCACCCCTTCCTAATTGCAGTGCAGAAGATATGATGTGGAAATCAGGAATAGTCATTTAACTAATGAATGTAAAGTGGTGCATTTTCATATTTGCTATTTATGTATTTCTGTTCATTATATAGAAGAAAATGAAAGATCTGTACCTGCCTTACAAAAAGGAACTTCTAATCTCACAGCCTCACGCACAAAGGATGAGAAAAGTAATGTATACATAGGAAGTTATATTTAGTTTTAATTTTATATTTGGGTTCTTACCAACTGACACTCTTCAGACAGCAGAATCTGCTCCCACTTCATCCATGACTTTAAGCTTTGATTGTGCCAAACATTACATTTGATGCTATTACTGTAAGGCTGAAGACAGAACAACTTTGTCAATGTCTGACCTAGATTTGCGATAACCACGGACAGGACTAAGACTGTATCATTTTATAGATAATGGAAAAGTCCAAAGCAGTGTTATATATTTATTAGTTATGAGATATTAACATTTTAAAATATTGGTGAAATAACTTTTTGTTCTATCTTCATATCATAGTATATTAACGTATGGTTGATGCTTTCATAATTAATACACTATCAAATTAGATCTCAGTAGTTCTAATTAATCTTCCTGCTGAAGCTTCATCTTTGCAGATGTTCCGTATGATATTTGGGGAAAGAATGAACAATCTTGTAAAGTCCATTGAAACATAGCAGGTTTGCATTTAATCAGACTCAAGAGACACGGTCCACCTGCTGAATGTCTGTGATTTTTGTAGGCTTTTATCTTTTTTACATAGTTTCTTGATAAAACCATATACCTCTTAAGGCCTCAAGACTCTGAATGTAAACCTGTACATGTGCAAGTTTGCATATTCATTGGTTCCTGCATATCCCCTGCCTGAGATCCCTGCAGTCTCATTTACACACTGAAGAACTTAAGGTGGACCTTTAACACAAAATGTGAATTTTACAAGAATTACCTAAAGCAAATATCTGCATACAAGCCTAAGCAACCTTCTACAGAAAAATTTACCAATTGCCTTGAATTTCTTCAAGAAAAATAACAGTGCTACTATAGTTGCATAACTGCATATCTACAGGCATATCAATCCCACCTTTTCACGAGTTTCGAAGTTAGAATTGGTAATATGTCTACTGATATGCGACTTCTGAGCACATTTTCCACATTTCCTGTTAATTCTTGATCATAGCCTAGGCAACCAAACCAGGGTCAGGCCTGATGCTTGGAAATAAAGCTAATGCTTCGATCATGATCAGCTGCAGGTTGCTAAAAGGCAACAATGGCAACTAGTTGTTTGTCCCTGCCATGCATTTTACATGTATAGATAGTTTAGTTCCTCTTAAAAAGGTTCCACAAAATTATAAGAGCTAAGAGCCTGCAGTGGTACCAAGAAGAGTGAGGGACTGGAGAGTGAGAGACCGGAGAGTGAGGGACCTTATGGTATTGATGGGGGATTATATCAAAGCTAACAAATATGTTTCATAAAATTGTCCTACTACAGACTGAGAACCAGTCTGTGCAAACGAATGAAAAAGGCACCGTGTCACCGTTTCCAATTACTACAAAGGCCTATACATAAGTGTATTATATTAAAACAATCGATCAATCAATATATTTAAAAAAATACATATCACCATATTGATATATCATAGTCCATAGTAAATACACATACTATAGTGTGGCCAGATCAACTCTGACACGTTTTGCCCCTAGCTTCCTCAGGGAGACTGGGTTACTATAACTAGCAAAAGAACTTATCCAATCATCATGGGCCAGATCCAGACCATTTAGACTTATTTTCTGGCCCTTTGTCACATTGTTGAAAAGATGCTCAACTTCGCTTGTTCTCTGCAATGAGTAGTCTCTAGGAATTATCTCTGCTCATTGCAATGTATGAGCATTTCTTTGTAAGTGCAGGAAATTTAAAAAGATCAGTGTCACACATCGCCTATTACCCATAACCCCCACATAGTGGAGGTCGGCCATTACAGGCCCTTGGTCTGGCCCCTTTATCAAATTTAAGAAGCCAATGTGGCCCACAAGTCAACACGTTTGCCCACCCCTGCTCTAGACGAAAAATCTCTCAAAGGCAAAGGACCTTCAAAATCAATGAAATCATATGAAATAAAGGTGCCACACTTTTACCTGGGGATTGAGAAGGCAAAACAATATTTTAAAAGGACAAAACGCTTACAGTATTAGACACTAAACCCACCACTTCATCCATAGACATGTTTCACTTGTTAGAACTTATTAAAAACACATCAAAGGATAATGTGATTCAGTGTAACATTGTAGTTTCATGGAACAGCTTTAGTGTTCTTTGTATGGGAAGGTTATAGACTGACTCATTTTGCTGGGAATCCATGTTTGACTAGCAATATGGAGATTGTCAATGTGCTTGAATGTCTCTGGGACTGACAGCACATTCTCATTGCACCGGAAAACTCATTACCACTTACGTCTTAACCTCAACGAATCATTATTTCTAGCTCTGCTTGAAAAATTTGCATAATTACTGAAAATCAGACAGCGAATAGCTATTCTTTCACAATATGAAATTAATTCTATATGTAGTTTTTTACCTAAAGCACCTGTTTAAAGAAAAGACACTAAAGTGTTGGAACCGAAATCAGCATACTCCATTCCTTCTTATAATGTAAATAAATGGTATGATTTTTCTCCCCATATGGCAAATACTGAAGACACCTGTAGAAGATTATTTTCCATCCAAGCTATACTTGCACGGCACCTTTGGGGATCAATTATTTCGAAACAGCTGTAAAGGCATGCCATTTGTATTCATTCATCTCACAGAATTGCACATCATTGTATAAAATATTGTTATCATTAAATATAAATAATATATGCATAATAACTAGAAGGGATAGTGAGCAATTATAATTACAATAATACATTAATTAAGTAGAATGTTGCCATGTGTTAGATGAAATGTTGCACCGGTTTTAAAACATGCAGTCTGAATATAAAGAACTTTGTATGTAATGTTAAAGCACAGCTCCACCCAAATATAAAACACACAAAAGCTCTCCTAAATGTGTCATCTCTGCTGTGCTCTAAGCCAACTAGGAATTACATGAATTTACAAACATTAATGGTGCCACACACAAAATTATCATATAGAGAGTTGCCTTTGGCATACATATAAATCTCAAGGGCTCAGTGCCTTCCTTGCCAGAGGTGCTACAGATTTGGCTAAATTAGTGGAAATCCTTTATTTTATTTGAATGCACAGCACAATATATTTACAGTCATTACATAACTTTTATGATTTTACCAATGATGGGAGTGAAGAGTGTATGCAGATCAATATATGGCAGGTGCTACAATTTACAATGCTGAATGCACAGGGTGTAGTCCATGTGTTCAGGATCCTACAAGATGCATTATTGTATTAATAATATGTTTTTTTAACAAAAGTTACCATATTTTTCGGCATATAAGACACACTTTTTCACCCCCAAAATTGGGGGCAAAAAGGGCCTGCGTCTTATACGCCGAATGCGCGACCCCCTCGGCCGTTTAGCCGCAGGTGGTCGCACCTTGGCTGCCCGCCAGCTCCTCTGGCACGGAAATCAGCTGGGGGAGCTGGAGAAGCTGTCAGATGTGAAATGCCGGCTTCTGCCGACTCTCACATCTGAACTGTCTAATTTCCTAAAAGGTAGATGCAAGTTCATCTATACTTTTAGGAAATGGAGAGAAAAGATAGATGCACTTGCATCTACCTTTTCTCTTTTGTCCGTGGGAACAGCATTTACTCCCCACGGACACACAGCACAGTGAGAAGAGATGTGACAGGTAAAAGGTAAATACCAGTATACAGCATGTCACAGCAGAGATGAGACACTGCTGAGAGCCCAGCATAGGTCTCTTTTCTTTTTTGCTCAAACAACTATATTCTGATGTTGAGGGGGAAAATACTGTAATAACAATTTTGCAATTTTAATTGTTTAACTATTTATGTTTATTTCCATATATGCAATTTTAAGGTCAAAGTCTAACAGGGTTCATACTCACTGATTTATGAGTTAACATCATTAGCAATGACAGCAGGGCTGCCCAACTTTCAATTTTAAAAGTACATAATGGAGGCAACCTTAGCTATAGCATAAACTGTCGCTTAACACAAAATTAATACTTACCTCATCTTCTGTGTCTTGTAGTAACGTAAAGGTCAGCAGGATAAAACATGGAGTCCAGCAGGACTTCTGAAGAGATTTTGGCAATTTGTCATCACAGCAGAGTTCAGTATCAAATTTCTCCTTTGCAGGAAGATGGTTTGTTAGACCTTTTAATTACAGAATCTCGTCTAGTTTTGGCTAAAATTATGTGAGGGGAAGCTCTTCAACAAGAGCAATGGCAAAAAGAACCTTCGTTGTTTCCCATTAGAAGTTTCTTCTTACTGCATGATCACAAGGCCATAGGCCACATTAAATTTTTCTCTCCGGTAGGAACATTGAACAGCTCACAAGTGTTCTCCTTAACAATCTATAAAAAAACTTTCTAAGCATTTGGCTTCAATACCTAGTGCCCTTTAGTTGTCGTAATAATAAAAGTAAGGGAGAACTATGGTGGCCAATTATGTAAGTTAACTTTTACAGAACATCCTGAATACAGCAAAACAACCACATAAGAAGCACAGACAAATTGGATAGCACGACAGTAATAAGATGTAGGGATTACTGCATTTTTCCAAATAAAGAAATGTATTAAATGAAACAACAACACAGGATTCTACATTTATAAGTATGCCATTTAAAATTTTCTTTTATTTCCTATTATTGCATAGGATAATCAATGCAGGGTATTACGTTCTAGAAGTCCTTGATAAAGTTTGTGCAATGGATGTTTGTAAAAGTAAGCAATCCTTTAAGTTTTTCTTATCTTTAATGAGAATTCTATGAAGTCTGAAATGTGCTTTAATCAAGGGAATGGCAATACAGGGATTGAGCCCGCACAAAACGGATAAAACAAAAAGTTTTGATAAATAGGTAATCCCAGTGGTAAAGAATTATAGGATAAATGAACATAGTAAAGATAAAATAAATAAATGAAATGGAAATTAATGCTGATCAAACTTTAAGGGAAACATGTACCACCATGTATCTAATATTTTCCTTAGTGGATCTGTCATTTTGTATTAATGTCTGGCCTAAAAATGTATTTTATGTGTGTGTGTTTGAAGTAACAGTATGCTGACGCTATGGGCAAGCCATGGGGAGCCAGGCCTGCCAAGTCAGTTCTGTGTGCCCGCTGGATGAGGGCCCCCTACCTATGCAGCCTGACCACTGAGATGTAAACGTGTCCCCTTGATCAGCTACCCACGCCCATCCATGCCTGCCCACTCCTGAAGCTCTGGCGCCGACCCTGACAGTACTTCACTAAGGGCATCTCTTTCAGATGGTATAAAGTATAGGAAATACGAATAGTTACATTGCCCAAAAAATGTCATGTAGCTTCTATCCACTTTGCAACCTCACAGAAAAACGGTGATAAACCACAACATTGAAACCACGGACAGGTGACATAAATAACATGGCTTATCATACTACATTGCCAATAATGCAAAGGGAGGGATAAGGAAGGAAACACATGTAGTCCGTTTTTGAAGGGGAAGAAAAGAACTAGAAGGTGAAGGGATCTGACAAGCTGCAACATAAGCCACATTGATGGCTTCATCACAATAGGACATTGAGGTAAGTACCGGTCAAAAGTGGTGATTGGAAACACAAGATGCATAAGGATAGTAGGGTAGCTTGAATGATGTTTTCCATTAAAAAGCATTAAATCAAAGAGCACATCACAGCTTTCCGTATATTTGCACGTACAGACAGTCACAATGCCCATACTGACCCATGTACTGAACCACCCAATATGTCTACAATAGCCATATAAGCTATATAAAGGTCACCATGACTGAAGAATACATTTCTTTTGGATGGCAACAATTGTGGGGCATTGTTTACATTGGGATACACTGACATTGTTTTAATAATAAATAAATATTTCTGACTGAGCTGTGTGGGGTCACACACAAAAACGGTGTGCCCCCCCCCCCCGAAAAAAAAAAGAAAAAAAAGGAGAAACAAGCAGAAAGTTAGAAACTAAAGAGGAGTGGAGAAATAAGCAGAAGTTAGATGTGGTGAACATAATGGTCACTTACTTTTTGGGTTGCTTGTGTAAACTAGCCCTGATATGAAGGGTGTTGTTTTTACCAGCAATATCCTGTAGTCAGAAAACGTGTGGAGAAGAAGTCTTTTACACTGTCTCTATTCAGTGAATGCTCTATAGGCTAGTGTGGAGGCGCCCGTAGTAAAACAAATTCCTTTTATTAGTTGGACATTGGTAAAAACATAATCAAACATCAACAACAGATGTTCAACATTTGCAAGCCCTCTCAACTACCCAGTATAACAAGAATGCTATTATAATGAAATAAAAACTTGGTGAAATAAAAACACAAACATGTACTTACAATCTTATATTCCTAGAATTAGATCCAATAACATGCACTTTATGCAGACCCCAAAAGGGTGAGAATCCTTTGTTAGGTCTGAAATGTTTATTTATCAAACAAAATAAAATACATTTTCAATTAACCCAAAACTTTATCAGAAATAACCTCTGCTGATAACGGTAGAGGAAACCATTATCATTCTGCAACCTGCATGTGTGGAGATGAGGAATGAGCCACCCTAAAATAAACCAGTATTTTGTAAAGGTCAATGAAATGGTGGCATTTTGACATTAAGCGCGCAAACTGTATGCAGACTGAAAATTAGCCAATCAAGCAAAGCAGCTGTTATACTTGATTGGCGCAATTTCAGTCTGCATGGAATTATGTTAATTAATGTAGAAATATCTGCATCTCATTCACCCTCTCTGATATTTTGTGTGTTAGTAACGGCTTCAACATGCATCATAGCTAACAATAACTTCCATTTTCATAATAGATCTTCTCATTTTTAATTCCATTCTATAACAACAACACATTGACCTGGATTTTGCCTCAAGGACAGAGTTCTAAATATATGGTCACCTTATCTTGTGTCAGGCTCCATGGCAACCTGAAATGCTGACACTGGCTATTCCTATTCCACACTTAGCTGTACAATGAGCAAAGAACCTCTACAATGGGTGAGTTCACAGTAAAGGGATATATATATATATATATGTGTGTGTGTGAAAAATTTAAGACCACATGATTCTTTTAAATTACCAAATAAAAAAAAAACATTAGCCTACCTACCTCATAAATTAAGGAAATACTATGAAATGTATGGCTTGTAGAAGGTATTTTCACACCCATGCTTGTGTTATCCATTGCTCACTATTCAGCATATACTCTGGTATACACTGATTATGTTACAAAAAAATGTTTTAATTCTCCAATTTATATTTTTTAATCCTGCAAAGCAATGATAGTGTTTGTTTTCCCCACGGTAATATTAATAATTATCTGATATTCCATAAACATGATTTATACATTTTCTTTTCACTCTGTCCCTCTGCTCCTAGCAGTTTCTGTTCTAAGGTAGTTCTGTTTATGGTCTTCACATAGAACCTCATGATTTATTGCAGTCCAAATCTAGCAGCATTTTACTGATTGAAAACCAGAGGAAAAACTGAATTGTTAAATGCAGGAAGTCAATTTTATTAAACACAACTAAGTGACCCCTAGGCTGAATTTCTCAGTGGTTCAGACACTTGTCACCTGGAACTGCTGGAATTGAAAAATTAAAAAGTGTATCTTCGTGGTAATAAAACAATTGAATCATGAAAAGTTTTCCCTAAAGTGTAACTTTAGGCAAATTTTTAAGAATCCATTTGTGCAATAATTAAAAAGTATGTGTCACTCAACCTATTTTACATTTGGAACTGTAAGATTGGAATTTTTATCAGTTATGACAAGTCCTACTTAATGTGGAACTCGAGGCAACAGAAAAACATACAACGTCTGGCTAAATTACCCCAATGTGCCTTAAAATGCTGCATTCCCAATTATAAAACATACTGTTAGTAGATAAAAAATACAATTACTCTTTAAAATTCATACCTAAAGAAATAAAATTTTAAGTATTTTGCTTTATTTATCCGTGTTCTCTACATCACAGCCCACAACATTACCATAATGTAGCATACACAACATAACATTACCATGCTGAGCAAATTAACTTTGACACTTGAATCGGGAAAACATCTAAAATTTAAGGTGCTTTGTAATGCCCCAGAATCTAACTGTAGTGATATAATTCTCACATAGATGTCAGGGGAAGAAGATGAGATGTAGTGAAGGGTTGAGGGTATATTTACAAAAAATAAAGTATTGCTTTTGTCTTCATTCAAGTCATTTTGACTTCAATTTAATTTATGCAAAAACTACAAATGCTAGAGCAATACTATTTTTTTTCCAAAAGTTCCCACAACTCTTCACTATATTTGTAGCATTTATAACTTTGCAATTAAATCAGCTAGTTGAAAAAAATCCGTCCATCTCTAGTACTAACTTTTCTCAGACACACATAAAACAATAAGACAGATACATATTTTGGCGGTGGATTTTAAATAATTGCAGTTGTACCTAATGAGAACAAAAGACCAGAGTCAATGATAAAACACAACAAGAATTAAGGTTGATTCGATTATGCCTAAAGCTGGCCACACACGGATTAGAGCAACATCATGGCACCTGATGTTCCTCTAATCTGTTTCTTCATTCGAGCCATCCATGGTTCCTTCGAGCAGGACCAATGGATCCTGCTCGGAGGAACCTGACCAAAAAGGTTCCCAACATGTTGGAAAACCTTGGTTGAAATCCATTACATTGCATTGAATGGGACTGCGAGTCACCATCCAATGTAATGGACGGGCTGACAGCTGAGCTGCACACACTGGCTGTGTGATCAGCTAGCTGCTCTGTGTGTGAAGGAGGCGTGGCCAGCACGTATCAGCCAGGAGAGGGGTGGCGTGCAGGCTGGCTGCTTCTCAGGCTGGGGAAAGGAGAGACCCGGGTAAACTGGGTCCCCATCGTAGGGTAATTAATGTGCCCATGTGGTGATTACTGTCCGATTGACCCGCGAACTTTCACAGCATGGTGACGTCACCACGCTGTAATTGCTTGCCGTTCAATTGCACGGGAATCTACCTGTGTATGGCCAGCTTAAGATTATTTAGATACAGTAACACATTTTTCCTATACTGGATGCAGAAAGTTAAGTAAGCTATTAGGTGCATGTAAACAATTAGAAAGGCAGTAGTACAGATAGTACAGATTCAAGGGTAGCTAATTAAAAGCAAATATCAAACAATTATATAATATATATATATTAGAAGTATACCCAGATTTTTATATACCCAATAAAAAAAAAGAATGGCATTGAAGACGGGAAAGTACGCAAATGTTTTCCAGAGCTGCTTTTTAACAAACACATTTATATGTACATATATACAGAAATGCTTTACTTTCTTGATAAGTTTGTATGTGCCTGCACTGAGAACTGTCATCATTTTACATTAGGTGATATTATCCACTATTTTCAGTACTGTAGACATTTTTCATTTGTCGAGTTCTTCCATATGGGGACTTTAGGGAGGGCATATCTTACCAAACACAAAGAAAATGCTGAAATAGCTCTACCCACACACTCTGCATCCAGACATTCCTGCCGTGTCAGGAACTAATAATGTTCTTTCTATTACTGCAAGGAAAGATTCAAAAAAAGATTCAAATAGAATTTGCATAAGCACTGTTTAGACTGCAAGAAAAATGTGGAGAGTGTCCTTACGGTAAAGGTAACACTATTAATTAAAGTAGATTGGTCAATTTAAAGCATGATTGATTACAATGCATGAGAAGTGGTTACCTTGCATGACAGTAATTTATCAAAACCATAATTATATCCCAAAAATAATAAATGATTGGCAGCTGAATTTTGTCCAATCTACAAGAGAGAAGGTTATGTAACATCACCCCAATGGGGCAAAGGCAGATGAGGTGTATAGACGTACACTTCACATGTTCCAGACTCATTGTTTAAGCAAATTTCAAGTTTGCACCCATATGAATAGGTTCATCCTTATTTTTGTTGCCATTTCATATTTATTTCAATAAAAATAAAGGTTGGCCCGCCTCTGTATTTGAGTTTGACACCCCTTCAGTAAAGGGTATCAATTAAACTCCAACCTCTTGCAATATTTAATGACTTACAAGGCACAAAACTCAGCTGCTACAGTTTTTACCAGCTGCTCATATGTCATATCTTGCCCAAGGGCATATAAAAGTATCAGTTTCTTTTTTCACTACACCCAAACAAAGGTATTTTTACTTGCTTGTTACTGGCACTAATTAGACAGGAACAAAAGGACAAACAAGTGAAACTGCCCTGAAATGGCTGTGTGTAAGATTAGAGATCTCATACCAGCAGGTGAGTCTCATTGTTTAAGTGAACAACATTTGTCAATGTGGAAGTGTCCACTGTAATTTAGAACTGAAGGCTCATGTGGAACAAATATGTGAAACATATAAAAGTAAAACCACCTACTCTATTTTCTTTGTTAGAGCCAAATCCTCAGTTTGTGTCTCACATGCTTCCAACCCAGAGACTAAGGTTTCATTTACACTGTCGTTTCTCGAGCTGCTTTCAGTCCGCAGCAGCTCAGAAAAACGACCATGTGCTCACACACCTGGGTGAAAAAGACCTGTCAGAAGCGCCTGCAGACTTGTGCAGGCCCCTTAGGGATTGTTTTACAAATGACCCCATAAAAGGTATAGTGGCCAAAAGCATGAAATTGGTCGTAAATTAATTAAGTAACCATTTGACACTGGTTTGGTAGATTCATATCAGGTTCCAGTAACAAAGTAAAACGAAATCAGTGAGGGTCTCAAAAGATATTTTTGGTTACACCAGACCATTGAATGTCTTGTAATAGCATTTTTTTTACTGAACCCTAAAAATTAGCAAGGGTTCACTTTAAGGCACACTTTTACATAACAAAAAACACACAAAAAAGTATAAAGAAAAGATGGTTGGAATTGTAATGGTTGGAGTTAGGTGGTACTTGAAAAATCCTGAGCTCAGCTGTACTGAAAAGTGTTTATCTTGCATATAAAGTATATTTATAAAAGGTGTATCCTCTGCATCCAGTTTTAACATGTTGCCAATTTCTTTTTGATTCTTGAATCTGAGATCTGTAAGTTTTCATGTTTCCTAGATTTAGCCGAACTCTTTCAATGTGTCATCTGCTGAGGTTTAGTCCTACCATAACTCCTGAAGCTCAACTGACTTATGCTAGCCATACACATGCCGATAAGCGGCCAATTTTTAATCTGACCGACGGGCGTGCGCGCTCGCGCCGTCAGTCAGGTTAAAAATCGGCCGCTAATCGTCATGTGCCCACATGGGGCGACAGTTCCCTGTCGCCCCACTGCTTGGCCGGCCAGAGAACGGACATGTCCGATAATCTCTGGCCGGCGCGAGCCGATGGAAGCCGATGCCATAAGCTGCAATGAAGACGGCGTCTTGATTGCAGCTTATGGCCGGCACACAAAGGGTGCCCGGCCGACTGAAGGGGCCCCATAATGCAACGGGGAGCTAACGTGATGACGTCATCACGTTAGCATCCCGGAAAGATATCGGGACTAGTCAGCTACACACATCGGCGTGTGTATGGCAGGCTTTAGGGTGCCCATACACCTTTAGATTTCTCTGTCAGATATCCTTAAGTTTTCCTTTTGTTTTACCAAAACCATGTAATATGAGGGACATTTAAACCATCAAGTCTACCTGTGTTCAATCGCAGAGGATCCTATACTACATAGTTGTTGGTAGATCTAAAGGATATCTGACAGAGAGATCTAAAGGTGTATGGGCACCTTTACTCAGTACCATTTCCCACATCCCAATATACTCAGAGTCATCTCTCTGCATCTCTTAATACTATTCCATTGTGTAATAGCCTCATGCTGCTATGTGATTCTTCACCTTTTTTCAGTAATCTAAACCTGTATTAAATGTGACACCCTAATGATTAAATACTATATTACCTTCTTTAATTTTATTAATACAGACCCTTTTTACTACTCATGCATACTACTGAGTAAAACTTCATATTGAGAGTCACTATGTAAAGGATACAGAGATAAAAAGTGTCAATGCACAGTGCTTTGACAATGTTTTATCAATGAACAAATGCAATAGAAGGAATATACAACACAATTGAGGGAGCTTATTATCCCACCTTCCTTAGGGCTTTGCACCACAGAAATAGTGCTTTATAAATAACATAATGACTGCATGGTTGTAAAGCTTTAGGTTGGATATTGGATTTTGATTCTGAAATAAAATAACTACTGCACTGATAGGGTATAGTTGCAAGAGGTCAAAATGTGTTGCTATAGTAAACTACTAGTGCAACTTGCATCTAACTTCATTAACTTCACTTTAAAAAGATGACTATAAAATCAAACTATTCCCCCCTACTTTGCATATAAATAGAATACTGATATAAAAAAAGTGGACTTTGCATTTTAGGTCAGGTGTCTACTGTTGTCTACTTTAAGAACGTGGTAAAGAATTAGATGATTGGACCATTGTTCTTCTGTATTGAATTTTTTGTCCATCTTGTCTCTTCTGCCCCCAAATTCAACCTTGTCTGTATTTTTTTCTTTACAATAACGTTTCTCTTTAAATCTTTTTTAATCATTTAAATGTTTTGTTGTTTTTTAAGCTAACCTAATAAAAATATGCTAGTAGGTTTTCGTCAAGAGAATTCTCTAAGGCAAGTGTTTTGTCTATTACTTCTGCTCCGCATATATTCACCATATGCTGAATATCTATTTTTAATGTCTGTTTTAGATAACAGCATCCAGCCACATAAAATATCAATACCTTGTTACAGCGATGGCCAGCATCCAAACACCTATTTAGCATAATAGCTTCCTAAATGTGACAAAAGGGTATGACACAAATAGATGTGATCAGAATATAAAACCTCTAGATAAATCTATTTTACTATGACATTTTGCACTTCAGTCAGCAAAAGTAAACTGGTGTAGTACTTAAAGGAAACCTTTACTAAAAGGAATAGGAAAGCAGGTCTCTCCTTTTGAAAATGTGGGCTGTCAAGAAGTTCCTCTATATTCAGGATGTTAGCTTAGCTTGGAACAAATATGGTGCCTTACTTTTGCCATGACATAACATTGAAAGGTAGTCTATTTTCTTAGAAGACAATCTATGTGTCAGATATCAGTAAAATCTTGGCATGTCGTAGATGCAGGGATGAAGTAAATCATATGCAAAAATGCAAGTCAACAAGTTAACTTTAGCAACAAAGTTACATAAAGAAGCATGAATTAAATTTTTCTAAAGAAGGGCATTGTGTGGGGTAACTCTAAAATACCATATTTTTCAGACTATAGGACGCATATGACCATAAGATGCAGCCAGTTTTAGCAGGAAAACCAGAAAAAAATATTTGACGTTTCAAATCAATTGGGGAGAAAATCCCCTGCAGTACCCAGTTTCAGCCACAACATAGCTAGAGAGCACACTTCACAGCATCTCATCTTCCTCACACACAGGGAAGAGGAGGGGGGCCGCTGGGGAAGCTGCAATCATGTCTCCTCTTAAGCTGTGTGGGAGCTGCATATTGAGCGCAGCTCACACACAGGCAGACATAGATGGAAGCTGCCGGCTGGCATCTTTCGTCTATCTGTCTTTGCTGTATCGCTTATATCAGCAATAAACACTACAGTACAGAAGAGAGATCCGGCAGAGGGCGGATTTCTCATCTGACAGCTGCTTCAGCTACCTGGCTAATCTTCTTGCCGGGAGAGCTTACGGAGGGCCAGGACGCGACCACCCGCGGCCAAGTGGCCATGGGGGTCGCTTATTTAGGCGATAAGGCTTACCCAATTTTGCGGGTTAAAAGTTGCATCTTATATTCTGTAAAATATAGTATGTATAGTATGCATACTTGCAATCTATGGTACGTGTCCAAAAGTTCAGAACTTGCTACATTACTTGAAACAGTTTGTGAGTAAGAATTACATGAACACAAAATCTTTAGTCTCTTCCAGAGCAGATGCTCCTGCAAATGCTAGTTGTTTGGTTGTTAAATTGATCAAAATGCATTGTGAGCCCCTGATCTGGAGGACATATGTATATTGTTCAGAGCTCCGATTTACTACATACTATTCTAGTCTTCATACAATTTTCATGTCAATGGCTCTATTATTGAAGCCAAAGGCAACAGGGTAAAGGAATTCTTACGTATCACAAAAGTCCTCCAATGACTGCTTCCCATTACACTAACCTTGGTCCTGATACAAAATATATTATTGTACGCAAAAAGTATAGATACAGATATATACTTTTTCATTTAGCATGTTACAGTATTTGAAGCAGTGTTTTGTAGAAAGTCAAGGTTAAATGTCGGCATATTCACACTATAACACCTTTTATTTATATACACAATAGCTAAATACTTGGTCTAGTTTTGGAACGTGTTTTGTCACAGCCTGCGGCTCCAGCATCACAGTCTGTTCCAATTAGGACTGCTGTGTTGCTTTGATTTCATGTATGAAATCATACTTAATCACCTCAGACACAGTATGCACCTTGAAAATATTTTTATTTGACAGTACACAAAAAATATAGGCAATCCGTGCCAAAGCACGGTGAAGTATTTGTATTTATGCAGAAAATAGGAAGTGTAAATGTAGGTCCAGTTGTCAGTTATAATAGTATTGTTTAGTCAAGTCAAAATGGTCAAATCCCTATCTATTTAGTATCACTTGTACCATCATATCATTAGTGGAAAGAAGTGTTCTCAATGCCCCAGTTGTCATGACAAATGCTCCAAATGTGATTAGACAGCAGTAAAAGATCTTTCTGAAGGTTCTCATTCATCCAGGACTTTTCTAACCCTTCCAATCACAATATATTCTATCAGGGAGGATCCGGCACTACATAGTTGTATGCAGTGATCTAAAGGTTTATGGGGGGCTTTAGTGTGTATATACTTCCAAAGCATTCTAGCATGATTGGTAGGGAAGATCATTTGGTGTTACTCAAAATTTAACATACATTAAGTCTAAGCAATCATTACAAATCCAAGTTTTCGTAAACAGAAAACCAATTTTCTATTTCATATCTACTGATCTTTTACCTTATAGTTCAAGAAGACAAAAATCACTTCCACCTCCCCTGTTTACATGGTATACATTATATTTATATACTTTATATTTATATAAAGAGGGGGTTGGAACCTATTGCAATTGTATGATAAGCCACAAACCCAACTTAAACATTTTCTTTTTTCTTTGTTATTTTTTTTTTTTTAATCAAAGACAAATAAAATGAATGCGTATACAGTTTTATGTAGTAATACTATTCACTTTTTGTGAACAGAGCTTCACATTCACCTGTATCATTCAAGAAGCAAACTAAACACTCTCTACTCCTTTAGAACAAATAATATCATATACCAGTCTATCTTGGTGTATATACACAATGATGTAGTGATGTAACTGTAGATGTATTTAATAACATTGAAATCGATTGGGAAGGGGAACCATCGGTAGCCTTACCCACCACATCCAATTAAAAATTAGAAAGGGGGGGAGGGGGGGAACAAACCCTAGGGGCGGCCAGGCCCTGCGGACTTTTAAGGTGGGGTACTTAATTAGCTTATGTTCCAGTCGAGGGTTTCTGACAAAATATCTTTATTGACAAATGAATAGTATAAAACAGGGATATCCCAGATATCCAATGTGATTTACAAAACAAACAATACATAGATTAGTTGCTCCATAGATGCAACGATAAAAACCAAAGTCCATGTGATCCAGAGGTGGAACAAGTCCAATTGGTGTTACCCAGGCGTAACCCTACGCGTTTCGTCCCTCTGGGGGACTTCGTCAGGGGTCCTTGGGTGTCAACCTATAAGTCATCATATTATAGCAACAGTTATTATCTTATAACATCTATAAGCATATACACTCTATCTACATATCTTTTATCTCTTCATAGTCTGTTTTACACCCTTGGTTTCAACCTGGTCATATCCTCTGTCTTTCACTTTAATATAACATTTCTTATAACGTTTGTGTCAGTAACCCCTTATTATCCATTATAGTTATAGTTTAAATGGCTTACCAATTCCTCAAATCACGTGGCACTGCAGGTGGTGATGCCGTGGACGGTCGCCACTCCCCTGAATCTCCCAACTCAGACCGTGGGTATCCACTTGACTAATGTCCAGTGCCTGACGTGGAGGGCTCCACTGTGGGGCACATACGTGGCTAGGGAAAGAGGGTTGAACATCCTTCTATTGTTTTCCATCTATCTGAATACCTTCACCAGAGGTGTCTAATCCGTGCTCCCCCAGTCCCTTATGACGTCAGGCACTGGACATTAGTCAAGTGGATAGATAGATAGATAGATAGATAGATAGATAGATAGA